>OZ023171.1:5318842-5416342 GCA_963678695.2 Diplodus puntazzo | reverse complement strand
TTGTATTTATTGCAATGATGGGACATGCAGATGCAGTGGCTGGTATGTTCCTCTTGGGAGCAGCTGAGTAACATGCAAAAACCTAGTGTTAAAATTAGGTATTACTAGCCCAGTCTGGTCTTTGTTTTAATCTGGGCTCCCACTACAGTCCTAACCGACAATGAAATCAGGTTGCATCAGGTGCGTATGGAAAATCTTCACAGATGTTCTTCTCTTTAATCTCAAACCAGCAAACTCAGTGTTATTACTTGCCAACGGTAGTGAGCTAGCTAACGCTAGCCTTTAGGGCTAGGGTTGTTTATCGTTAATTGGCAACACTGTCAGATGCTCCGGGATATTGCTATCATTGGCTATTGTGAAAGTACTGACATAATGACAATCTTGGTCGTTGACATTTTGAAACCTGTTTGTTATTGATCCACCTTGGGTGTATTTGATACTTATCAGGGAGTACCCTGTGAGTCTGGAGAAATGCGGGTTGAGGTTTGAGACTGGATATGTACACATCTCACATAAGCAGATAATCTGTGCCGACCTTTAGGACCAACAAAGCTCTCCACCCAGATTTCTCCTCAAATTGTTGGGAGGAGCAAATCGGTGGTAAATCATCCAGATTTTAATGTCAGCTGTGACATGAGCTAAATGGAAACATCGTAACCATACATAGGAGAAGATTCACAAGGCACAGTGTGACTGTTGCTTTTCAGCAGCGTAGCTCTTCAATGTGCCGCATGAGAGAGCAAGAGTGAGAGAGATCCTCAGAGTGTGAATGCATTACCTTACAGAGGCCTTGCACTGTGCTTAGCAAAGCATCTTGCTGCTTGGGACCTGCTTTAGTGTTTAGTGGATTCCTTAGTCCCATCCTACACTACTTTATTGTACATATGGCTGTAGGGACTAAGCATACAGCATGAATCAGTGCTGTTAAATCATAACAGCAGTATCCGTTTTAGAAATTCGTTTTAAGCATTATTCAAGTGGCTCAAACACCATGCTTGTAGCAAAGTTGTACAATTTACGGAAAATATCTAATCAAATAGTATTCAGACCAATACTGGTTCAGTGTAGTAAGTTTTAAACATGATACACTTGTGCCAAGCATAATCTCAAATCTGTTTTCTCTGTATGGCTGCAGTCAGATTAAATAATTATAACGTTATTTTTTGTGTGTCTGCAGTATTTGGTTTTATTATGGAATGAAGGTGAGCTATTCAAATTCAATTCAAAGCTTCAAATTCAACTTGAATGCTGAGTTTACATTATTTCCCATATTTCATAAAGACAATTAAATATCCACTGTACCAGTGAAGCTGCATGCCCTTTATCTCAGGACATGTAGCACCACGTTCAAAAGCATTTGTATAATATTAAAATGCTAAATACAAACTAATTAATTTAGAATGTTTAAACGTGATTTATTAAGCTTGCTGTCTTCAGAATACAAGTTTGGATGTAAGTGCGGGACATGGAACGGTGGAGCAGTGAAATGTGTTTTATGAAGTGCAGGGTTAGATGATGGCAGCGGAGAGGGAAGTTCAGGGCAGCTGAAAGACATGTTAGAGTGAGGCTGGTGTGAGCAGGGTTGAGTGGGGAAGCGTGGCAGGCAGGGAATGGCTGGCTGGCACACTGACGAGCAGTGAATGGTGATGCTGAGACACAGGAGGAATGTAGGGTAGAGCATGGGAAAAATCACAAGAAGGCAAAAACACAAGGAGCAAGCCTGAGGCGTGGTCTATATGCACACAGCTATTTTGTAAACAGGGCTTTAAGATAAGGACGATTTCTGTCCAGATGATATTCTAGCACCATTTCAGAAATAATCATACATGATAACATACCTGAAACATATATCTCATGGCAATTCATATACACTCAGCATGCATGTGATGTCGTAAACACGAAACAGATTTTATACTCTGGTCAGTTGCTTAGCTACTGAAAATATTTTGAATAAGGTAGCAGCTGTTTATGTCTTTCTTTTCCATCGTTGTTTTACCAATGTCCATTTGCGTCTTTCTGAATATAGAACCAAACAATGTAACATCCATTCTGTCACCGTACAAAGTCCAATATCACAACACGTACTCCAAGTTCATACTTACCAGTTATGCTACAATCACTGTTTAATATCTTAATAATGGACAGTTTTCAAAAGGCTCAGTTGTCAGTGACCTGAGGGGTGTTTTGCGAAGGGGGCTCAACATAGCCAGGCTTTGTGCTCAAGATGCAGCTCAACAAAGCCCCAAGTCCCAAAACAGAGTTAAACGGTTCTGCGACGGTGGTTATCAACTTAGTTTGTTAAGTCCGGCTCTCTGCTTTGTGCTCAGCGCGCGTTCACATAAAAGGGGGCGTTTGACGTCATATTATTCTACTTCCGTGCGAAAATGTTTAGATCCTGGGCCACATATTTTACTCAAGATGAGCAGATTCCTATTATGCAAAGCTATGAACAATTCAAAGAAACCATCACGGCAAAAAGTAACACTGTCGCCGCCAATAGAGCGAGAGAGAAAACTGCTGACCGTGTAAATGGGTAAGTTAACGATGATTAATAGCCTGTTATGATCGATATTATGTTAAGCCCTCAGTGTTTTAATTTCTGAAAGCTCAACATTTTGCAACTTTTACATATTAACCCTCATCCATTTAAGAAATAAATAGACTGAAGCAACTACTATCTTTTTTCATTTTTGAATGATGTCTATATTGTTTTCACATTTTACTGATCTCAGTTATAGAATGTGCGCGTGTGTTTTATTGAAAGCGAGGCTGAGTGTGCGCAGGCTATAAATGTTCAGTGTTTTTCTTTTTTGTATTACTGTGTCGGGATGAACAAGCAAATGTAGCTACTGTCCCTGTACAATGACAGTAAAGACCTTTCTGACAGTGAAAATAGCTCAAGCCTGTAAGATTTGTGTTTGGGTGTCACTGCCCTGCAGCGGGTGAAACATTGATCAGTTCATCAGTTTATTCATGGCCACATCAAAGAAATAATTAACTTTACTCATTATCTGTGACAAATAAATACTAGGTTGGCCTAATTAATATTTCATGTTGCATTTTATTAAGATGTGGAAGCAGCAGTCGGACATGGCAGCAGGTGTGTGGATAATATACTGTATCCCATTTTATTTTAATATCATATCTTCAGATTGCAGCTTCCCAGTAAGAGCGAGAACTACTCTGCGCAGCACGCAGTATTTCTGCTCAGATTTTCTGCATCACCAAGTGAATGTCAGTATTTTGCCCGACAGTGAGTCGTCTTCAGTGGTATTCCCGACACTCGGCTCAATAAGTGAGCAGATGTACCGAGTTCCTCGGCTGAAAATTCATCAGGAAATGCCAGCGGATCAGCGCGATCTCGCAGAAGCCGCTCACGTCGCAGTGCTGCCAGAATTATTCTCGCTCCCAGGTCCACCGGGTTCTCAATGAACGGTGACGCAATCTCCGAATGACTTACACAGTGAAACAGCGCCGCTTTTATAGCCGATTTCAAGCCGAAACTCTGAACATAACCTGGTCGGGACCAGGTTATGAGCTAAGCGTAAGTTACCATGGTGATCTAGCCGGGTTAAAAGAGAGCCACCTTCGTAGAACAGGAGAGCCTGGCTTTAGACTCAACATAGCTCGTTAACCCACTAAACCGGCTTCGCAAAATACCCCTCTGAAACACTGTTTATGTATGTACAGAAGTCCAAAACACATAGAAAAAGCATTGTTTTAAGAAATTCCTGTGTACACATGGACAGGACCTGAACCTGTAGCTGCTACTACAGTGAGACAGGAGTTGATTGCAGGAAGGTGTGCACACTGAGCTGTGCCAGGAGGGAGAGCCATGCCCATGCCAGGACATGCACATGGACAAACATGACAAAGAGGGAGAGAAAGACAGACAAAGGAGCACTGGAAACACAAGGATGGGAGAAAAACTGTGAGAACACTGGGAAATCTAGGAGGAATCAGCCACGGCTGTAACATGGTGAGTCTGAATATAGTTTAGTGGCTGATGTGGCGCTGCACTTGTTGACACCAAGAGCACATTAACCCAGCAACAGCCAACTCACCAAATCAAGGTTAATTAGGTATAGCTGAGTAAACACCAAAACTGGTAAAATCGGCATTCATGTACTAATGGGTCGTGTCCACAGGATCCTTCGTTCCCACATTTCTCATTTATCGTCTAAGTAGGAAGCTGTGCAAGAGGAGCAACATGTGTCTCGTAAATTTGAAATCTGACTACTTTACAGAAGCTTTAATGGACAATAGAAGTGCTAAACTCACTGACCACATTTGCCAATGTTAGGTTTCTTTATTTATTTGATGTGGACAGTCCCCTTTGATAAACTTTACATCAACAGAGCGGCTTTAGCCTTTATGGCTAATTTCCGGCTGTAGTCCCCAGTCGGTTATCAGAATAGGCAATCTAGGATTCATACACAATACTAGGGTTATCATACTGTAATATTTAGACTCAAGTCATAGGCTACTTCAGGTATTTAATTTTTTTTCTCGGGTTATAATGCTCTCATACAGCCATCATGAACTCCCCTGCATGGTCTTGGAATGAATATTTGTCTACTATTGTACAGATATACTATTTTTATTATTTGAGAAGTTATCTAAATTCAAGTCCTGCACGGGTTCAGGTACCCGCGGGTGACCCGCACAATTTGGATGAAACGGGTGAAAAATAATGTACTGTGTCGGAGGCCTGGAGAGCGCGGGCCGGGTTTTGCGATTGCCATTTTAGAGGCGTCACTTGCAAAAAAGAAAAAAAAAAAAAAAAAAGATAAATCATTACTAGTGACACATCTACAAAAATCTGCCTGCATTTCAAAATGATAAGCATTTATATTTCATATTAGCTCATTCATGCGTGCTTGCACTCTCCCAGAACTCCCATTCCCCACGCTGGCTAACTTCCATTTTTAAAAATTGTGTCCGTCTAATTTTCCTTTGGGTGCGGGTCGGGCGTTGGTGTCAATTTATAGTGGGTTGGCTCGGGTGCGGAATGTAATTTGTCCTACTGTCGGAAAACGGGTTGGATGCGGTTTTAAGGTTGGCGGGTGCGGGTTTGCAAAATAAGACCCATGCAGGACTCTGATCTAAGTGACTATTTTAATCCTCTAGCTAATTATCAAGCTAAGTATCCAACATGCTAGTTAACGTCAAAGACTGCGGTAGAAGACGACGGTAAAATATTTCCTTTCTCTAACACTGGATTTATTTATGCCAACGGTTTTACATGAAATTGGATTTTTTTTGTAATATACGATAACAAACTAGATGTTTCTGATACTCTTCAGCTCACCGTAACAGTCAGTCATAGGCGACATTTGTCATTTTGTAACTAATTCATGGCTGAATTCAGAGCGGCACACAGACCCACCATCCGTCACCGTGTGTGTCTGCGAGTGGAGGAGCATCCGAGGGCGTGAAGTGCACTGCTCCAGGTTCGAAAACAGCTTCATATTATAATTTTTTTTTCACTAATACAGCCCTGAAGTCATTAAAGATAATGCAAACAAAAGAGACTGACTGAAACGTCGGTATGCGCTGGAAAGGCGGAAATATTTTTTCACATTCCATATTTAGACTATGGCGGAGCAAATTAGACTATGGCGGGCCGCCACAGTCTCGTCAATGTATGGGAAACACTGGACTTCTACCATTTAATTATGACTCAATTCATTTGAGTGTCAGTGTGGCGAAGTTAAAAGCAGGCAGTTTGGCAATTACATTTACATTTAGGGCATGTATCAGACGCTAAAAAGCGACTTACAATAAATACATTTGTCACAAGAAAGAAACCACAACATATCACCGTCGATAAATTAAAAAGAAAAAATAGGAACAATTGTCAAGCCCTCATCTGGGATCATAACTGCTATTTATCAAGGATACTTCAAGTGAGTAAGTGCTATGATTTAAGTGCTATGCAGGGTCGAGTGTCAGGTTGGGTAAAAAGGGGGAAGCTAAGGAGATAGGAGGAGGACCCAAACACAGTTACTCATGGAACAAGAGGCAGGATTGAGGGGGAAACAAAAGGCGAGCTTTATTTAACAAAAGCTGAATGTAACAAAAAAAACGAGGGGCAAGAAGCAAAACAAGTCCAAAGACCAAAAAACAAAGTAGCAATGAAAACAGTTCAGGAAGACACAAAGAAAAAGGCAAAGTACAAATCAAACCAAAGTTCAAATCAAACAAATGCAAAATGAAAACTCAAGGTCCAAAAACACATACCATGGGGAGACTGAAAGATCATGACAGGAACATGGGCAGGAACATGGGCAGGAACATGGGCAGGAGCATGAGCGGAGGCAGACGCAGACAGAGGCAAACACATGCAATGACCGGACAAGGAGTGCAGGGAAGACACAGACTAAATACACAGACACTAACGACAAGACGAAGAACAGGTGAGGCGGACCAACAGGTGAGATAACGAGGGGAAGGCACGGAGGGAACAATACTACAGACAGGGGGAGACAGAGGGATGGACATAGGAGATATACTTAAAGGACACAGTAGGGCATTGAAAATCAAAATATAAGACACAGCAAGACATGATACAAAGACACGGAAATCAAATACAGGAGAATACAAGACACAAAACCATAATCTGAACATAACACAAAGACATGACTCTAGAGTCATGACATCGAGGTGAAGTCTGAACAAATAAGTCTTTAGTCTTTTGCAGAAGCTGACATTGGCCGGTAGTTCGTTCCACCACTGAGGTGCCAAAACAGAGAAGAGTCACAACTACGTTGAGCGGGCATTGTTTGTTCTCAGGGATGGCGGTACCAGCCAGCCAGCTGATGTAGCAGAGCAAAGTGCGTGGTCTGACCAGCCCAGAGGAAAATTTTACTGCTCAAAGCTTGCTCCTTTATGGCTCTGGAGCCGTAAAGGAGCTCAATGAAAGTTCTCATTTCAGTCTCGTTGTCGTCTTTTTTGGTCTCAAACATTTCTCATTTGTTTCTCCTAAAATTCCTTAGAAGCAATAGGTGAGACTTGAGACTTTACCGCTTAAACCTTGCTCCTTTCCAGCACTGGCGAGACATTCTGAAACTTCATTGATAGCTTGATGAGATCTCCTTTGAAATTTACAGGGAGCCCAAGTTGAGATTTTTTGCACCTGTTTCTCAGGAGAAACAGGAGAACTCAGCCACAGCCTCACATTGGTCTCACATAGATCTCATAGTTGTCTAGGAGAAATGAATGAGACACTACTGAGATCTCTTTTCCAATTTTCATTTCCTCTGGGAGTGTTTGGAGGTAGATGGATGCGGTTCTGTTGACGGCCTTGAAGGCCAGCACCATCGTCCTGAATCAGATGCAGGTCGCAACAGCAAGCCAGTGGAGGTCATGGAGGAGGGGGGTCACATGGGAAAATTTGGGTAAATTGTAAGCTATCTGGATACACGGCAACGGTTTAAGGATGATTAGGATGTGATGATTGGCTTTGTCAAAAGCTTTACGAAGGTCTAAAATACAGCACCAACCACACCCCATCTACTGTTAGAATACTTATAGTTGTTCAAGGGAAATTTTGTGCAATTTCAGCCACTAAGTTGATGAAATATTCATTAAAGGCTATGGCAATTTGTGGTGGATCATGCAGTCATTTACTGTTCAGGTTCAGCTCTGACTGGTTCCTAGACCTGTGGCCAATTCCCATAACATTCTTAATCTGTTCCCAGATCAGCTTTGTGTTTCCCCCTTTTGCCTCATTGATAATTGTTATAAAAAAAATGGCTTTAGCCTTTCTGATCTCTTTGAGTACTCTATTTTGTAATGAGGTGAACCCATGCCTATCACTATCTAATTTGGACTTCAATGATCTTTTCAGTGCAGAGTCTCTTTCCTTCATCAGATGAAATATTTCAGTATTGAGCTAAGAGAGGGCCAGTTACAGTAGTATGAACTCAGTTTTAAATCACATGCTTGAAGTAGCTTTTTAATGTGACATAAAAATCATTATTAGAAGAGGGTGGACGATATACGACAATGACCAAAAAAAGACATTTCAGATGAGAGCACTATGTTCAAGTCCAATACACTCTAAGTCATGGACAAAAGGCCAGCATATTTGATGACAGATGATGTGAGGAAACAAAAAGCGAGCTTTGTTTAACAAAGCTGAATACAAAATACCAGCAGAACCAGAAAAACCAAAATCAAAGTAGCAACTAAGGCTAAAGCAAAGCACCAACAAAAGTAAAGTACAAATCAACAGAAAAAAACAGAAACAAAATAAGAAACATACCACACGGTAGACAGAGGAGACACTGGAAGAAACACTGGGGAAGCAGTTGGTGGAAAATACTGGGTGAACACGAAGGGAGACAAACCAAGATGCACACAAGCTAATACGCTAACAAAAGCTAACACAGAGACGTTGGCATGGGAATGGGACATAACGGATTGAAACAGATTGAAACACAGAGAATAGCACAACAGAACATAGCGAAACAAACTGACAAAGACAAGAGGGAGGACAAAGACTATATACAGACGCACTAATGACGGTACGAGCAAAGTAAGTTTGGGGAGAGACCTAGGAAAGACCTAGGAGGTCGGGATGCGGGGCAGTGGCCAATCGGCTGAGACCCTCAAGGGCCAGTGGCGATGGCGGAAGCCCTCAGGAAACTGGCGGCGAAGGCATAGGTTGAGACCCACTGGAAGCCGGCGGCGACGGCGGAAGCCCTCTGGAGATCAGCTGGGAAGGCGTAGGCTGAGACCCCCTGGAGGCAGAACCGCTGCCTGGGAAATGCTCCTTGATCATCGATGGAGGAACACTGGTAGTGGTCGGTCTGGGAGCCGACGGAGGATCACTGGCAGTGGGTTGGCCTGGGAGCCGATGGAGGATCACTGGCAGTGGTCGGCCTGGGAGCCGACAGAGGGACACTGACAGCGGTCAGCCTGGGAGCTGACAGAGGGACACTGGCAGCGGTCAGCCTGGGAGCCGACGGAAGACACTGGCAGCTGTCGACTTGGGACCTGATGGAGGAACACTGGAAGAAGGTGGTGGAAAACACAGTGTGAACACAGAGGGAGACAAACCAAGACGCACACAAGCTAATTCGCTAACAAAAGCTAACACTGAGACGTTGGCACGGGAACGGGACATAACAGAACAAAACATCATGGAGAAATCAAGGAACATGGAGAATAGCACGACGGAACATAATGAAACAAACTGACAAAGACAAGAGGGAGGACTCTGTACAGGCGCAGTAATGATGGGATGAGGAACAGGCGGAGTGAAGAGGGACAAGGAACAGGTGAGGAAACAAATGGAAAAACACTGGAGGGCAGGAAACAAAAAAAGCTAGACAAGACACAAGAGGGCAACATTTTCAAAATAAAACAGGACATGGGAGAACATAAACTGGGATCATGACAAACCTGAGATGAGACTGGAGAAGAGGAGGGGGGATTGGGGGAGTGTGTCTGTAATGTAAACACTCAGTAACATGACGAGGATTGCACAGCGTGCTGAATGTTGGCGTCCAGCATTTGTGAGCTGAGGATATTTGGAATGAGACCATTTCTTTTTGGTGATTGTTGACGGGCAGTGTCATTAGGTTCCACATGAACAATAATTCTCTTAATGGAGGAAGGGTGAGATGGTATTAGCTCCTGGAGATTTCCCAGGGTGACGGGGGCTGTGGTACCTGGGAGACAGTGAGTGGCTGCGTTGAAGAAGCAAACATGTAGTGCCTCAGGAGGATGGAAGTGAGACAGTAGCTTCCCGCCGTGTTTACCTCTGCGGGCGGCAGTCCACGGCTATTTCTGGCTGAGTGTGGAGCTAGCCGGGGCTTTGGACTTAGCTTCCCGCTGGATCCAGTGGTCTGGGGGCTGGGCGGCAGAAAGACCCAGGCAGGTGACAATCGACCCCATTTCTACAGCAGTTGTGGTGGTGACAGCGGGGCCTATGGTGACCAGTGAGTCGAGGAGGCGTTCATCATCTTTGATTTGGTACAGGATGAATATTCTCACTTCCAGCTCCAAGATTTTCGGGGTCAGGCAGAGACAGCTATCACATCCGGGTGGTGAGGTGAGTCGAGGCATTTCTTATATGGTAGGGTGACCATACGTCCTCTTTTACCCGGACATGTCCTCTTTTGGGGGGCTGTCCGGCCTGTCCGGGGGGAGTTTATAAAATCCTTCAAATGTCCGGGGTTTTGAGTTTGTGAAGCGTGCACTTTATCTTCCCATCACAGACCATTGTATTTACCATACACGTTCAATGGTTCTCTTGGAAACACACTCTGAGAGGCGGAGTTCCACGCCGAACCCCGGAACGTGTATTCATTCATTATAAAACAGTGCAGCGCATCAGAGCTTTCTGCTGCTCTGCTCCTCCGCTCAGTTCCAAGCAAAGCCACTGACGCGACGCACGCATGCCCTGTCTGCCGGTGAGCGAAAGAAAAGGGAGAAATGCCGAAACGCAAATGCACTTTTACAGACAAAATGCGGAAAAAGTACCCGTGTTTTCGCCAGGGTCGTGAAAAATGGGAAGCAGAGTGTACTGTCTGCAAAGCTGGGACGTATGATAGATAGATAGAATAACTTTAATGATCCCAGGCTGGGAAATTATTTTGTTACAGCAGTAGTGGGTCCGCAAATAAAACACTTTGTACATAACATAAATAGAAGGCAATATATACATAGTGTATATATACAATGCACAGTGTGCAATAAACAATAAACAATAATAATATATACAACAAAACAAAATATGCAAAATATGCTATAAACAGTAATAATATATACAACAAAACAGTAGAGAGACCAGAGTTTGTATGACCAAAGTATGTGTCTGTGGCAAACACAGGCTCTAACGACCTAGATAAATGAATATATTGTTAGTAAACGCAACTTTGTGTGAGTATTTTTCAGTATCTCCAAGAGGCCTGGTTAAGTGTCTTTTTGGGAATTCAGAATATGCGTTTAACTGAGTTAGAAGCACGTAAAAAAACACTCGACCTGACCCGAAAAACCCTCAAAATTTTGCAGCGTAGTAGTGTCCTCTTTTTGGGGATTCAGAATATGGTCACCCTATTATATGGGCCAGTGGTGGTTGCGACACAGGCCCAAACACTGGACCTGCTGAGATGGATCAGCCTTCTGCAAGCAGGGTTGGTCACTTCCTGGATTGTAATGGTGGTAGTATTCGTGGAGATGGCGTGAGGCAGCGGGTGGTGTTAGCTGCTAGTCTCCATTAGCTAGTTAACTACCAGTAACACTGGTGTTGTCTCAAATGTATGAATCTTTGGGGAAAATGTTGTCACTGTGGCATCCCTAATATATATGACATGAATGAAGCATTACACATTTTAGGCATTTACTTATTAGGTTATTTTACAATCCTTTCAAAATATATAGTATTTTTCTTATATATAAATATAATAGTGTTTGATGGACAGAATAATGAGGGGTCAATAGTGTTCCGTTCCGTTCCGTTTTTTTCCGCTTAATCCGTGAGGGTCGCGGGGATGTTGCCACTTTTTTCCCCCCCTAAGGGGTTGCGGGGCTTCTGGGGCCAAATCCAGTTTACTCGATGGGCGTAGGCCAGGGTACACCCTGGATGAGTCGCCAGCTCATCACAGGACCCTTACTGATGGCAGTGGCTGCCACACAAGGTGCCAACTGCACATCAGGAGCAATTTTGGGGTTCAGTATCTTGCTCAAGGATACTTTGACATGTAGCTCAGTCCCGCCCCAGGGGAGCCGGGATTTGAACCAGCGACCTTCCAATCTACCAGCTCTACCCACTGAGCTACAGCCGCCCCTTGGGTCAGTAGTGTGTAAATTCAAAATCAGAGTAAGGTTACCTCTAATGATGGCCTATGGTCAGACATCACATGGTTTTCAGAATGTATTAACTGTGTAAGTCAGTGACAATTATCAGCTAGAAAATTACAATTATGGTCACTTCAGTTGGACAACAAATCAGACTGATGCTGACATCAGCCAAACTGTACATTGCAGAATAGCTTAAAAAACTGTTTCCATGTATTACATAAAGCCTTACCTACTTACTTCATTCATCCAAGATTCAATTTAGAAGCTTTTGGCCCTTATATGTTGAGTGATATTTGGCGGGATGACTATGAAACTATCTGAAATATTTCTAGTCTATAAATTCCACACAAGTTGTCTATGCAGTAGCTTTTCATCAGAGACATTTCAAGGTAATTGACAACCACTACTGCCTCCTTACATACTTAGTCTGAGAGGCACTTGGAAGAGCTTTTGTGATTTGGTTTGGTTGTCAAAGATTGTGGCATAGCTTTTGCAGATTCTCTGTGAGGAGGTCATCGCTTGAAGTGTTTGGTCACAGAGCGACTGTCCCACTATGACTCATCCTGACGGTCAGACTGGGCGATATGGCCAAAACTATTATCACTATATATTTTTTTATATTGATCGATGTCGATAATTATCGCAGAACCCAAAACAAACAGACGTTTAGTTATGGTTTATAGAATACAATTATTTATTGTCTGATACTAGATGACAAACATTCAACAGAATCAAATAACCAAATGGCTTTATGTTAAACACTGAATAAAAAAAAATATACACATAAAGGGTTAGGGTTAGTGTTACATATATGTACAACAAATTGCTTGTTTCAAACATGTCTCAAACATTTTAGAAGTAGTGTAATGAACTGAACATTGATTAAAGAAAATAATAAAAAGCTAAACATTGAGGATGATTATGCTGTTGTATCCTGTGAACACTGCACATTATTGAGCTTGCAGGTAGTTGTTCAGTTCAGCTTCATTAGCCTCCTGTTCTGTAAGACCTGGGGCTCTATCTTAACGATCTGAAACGCAAGTATCAAACGCAAAACGCAAGTAGCTTTGTGGGCGGATCTCAGGCATTGTTGCTATTATGTCTTTGTATTGCTTCGGTTTCTTCTCATATGGGGTAATGGCTGAAAAAGTAGCGGCAATTGTTGGTTGTCAAAGTGAAGTTTGACTAGTAGAAGCAGTGGGGCTACTTGCGGGGAGGCTGACACGAGCGTGATAGCGCATACTCATGCTTTTGGAGTACTGTCTGGGATGGTACTTTTTGAGATGATGGAAGAGGTTGGTGGTCGCTGACACATTTTGCACCTAATGCTGGTCTGTCATATCTCAGACTTCAGGTACCTGAACTACTTCCAAATGACCAAAGTGGTACGATCTTTCTTCGGTACTATTTCTTCGTCTTTGTCAGTTTCCTCGCACTCAGTTTCGCTAGTCGGACCACTCATTTTCTTGTTTCGGCTAGACACAGAATTGGTCACCGTCATTCTGAGTTGTTGTGAGTAGGAGGGGCCAGAAACATGCATCAGCCAAATGCATTTGTTTCTCTGCTGTGTTTTCTAAGTAGAGGAAAACTGACTCAAAAAAGCTGTATTGAACATATATGTCATAAACTTCATTATCGTTATTAGGGCCCACTTTAAGCACTGGATGGTATGTCATATCATATCCTGCATGCATTAGAGTCTATTTAGAAGTGTAGCTATGCTGGAAAGCTCTTTTTCTATGGTCAATTGAGATGAAATTGAGAGTTTTTTTTTCTTACATCAATAAAACATATATACTTGCTGTGCTGTCAAAGTTCTAAATATGGAGTTACTAATATTTACCCACACAATTTTAAAAACTGGCTCAAAACCGCATGCAGAGAAAAGACTGATAATTGGTTTGGTTCAGGGGAAAATCATAAAACACAACCACATTGTGAGTACTTAGATACATAGTTAATTAACTTGTCACTAAATAAAACATGTATGTTTTATTAGTGGTTTTCCCTAATCACTTTAGCAGCATGACTGGGATTCATGCAAGATCAGAGGTTTTTTATCCCACATTAATGAACTTATTATGAGTGGGCTGTATTGTTGCAGTTCCCCATGAAAAGTGCTGCTAAATCCAAGATGACGCAATTTATATATATCTTTGTACAACACTGGGTTATATAACAAAATTAAGGTATGCATTCCCTTTTATTCAACACACGTGTTGCATCTTTTGAAGATGGGTCATGGTGTATGTAAACAGCAGCAACAAGATGGTGATGATAATATGCTCAGCATCTTCCCATCAAAAGTTCAGATCTGGGAAACACTGTCGATCAACTTTGACTGTGTGTGAGCACCAAGCATTAATGATGTAACCACAGAGTCCACCTCTCCTAGTCCCGCTGTAGTCCTGCACTGTGTCAGCTCATGCAAGTGCAGCTTGATCTGGTGTGTTATGGTGGAGGCGGGTCTTTGTAAGCGTGTATGTGTGCACAACAGTCAGATTTTAGGTTGCTTGGCCCATTTGTCCATATTATTTGCCTGTGACTGGGCATTAGACAAGAGCAGCCTTAAGTCCAAGGTGGGTTACGAGTATCCCATCCTGGATCTCTCTCCTCTTCTCCTTGGGATGAGGGTTAGGGTTAGGTTAGACCACTTTAAGACAGCTTGTATTCAACCACTCTTGAAAAGTCCGTTCTTGATTAATCAAACCTGAATAATTTTCAACCAATTTCAAAATGATCATTTATCTAAAACATCCTGGAAAAAAGTTGTTGCTGACCAGCTTCCTCAAGTTTTTGACACATTTCAGTCAACAAGTCAGACAAAACAAAGAACAGAAACAGCTTTGTTATGAGTTACCATCCATCCATCCATCCATCCATCCATTGTCAACCGCTTATCCAAAATCGGGTCGCGGGGGCAGCAGCTTCAGTAGCGAGCCCCAGACTTCCCTTTCCCCGGCCACATCGGCTAACTTTGACTGGGGAATCCCCAGGCGCTCCCAGGCCAGAGAAGAGATATAATCCCTCCACCTGGTCCTGGGTCTACCCCTAGGTCTCCTCCCAGTTGGACGTGCCAGGAACACCTCCCTAGGAAGGCGCCCTGGTGGCATCCTCATCAGATGCCCGAACCACCTCAACTGGCTCCTTTCCACGCAAAGGAGCAGCGGCTCTACTCCGAGTCCCTCCCGGATGGCTGAACTTCTTACCCTATCTCTGAGGGAGACCCCAGCCACCCTGCGAAGAAAACCCATTTCGGCCGCTTGTACCCGCGACCAGTGTTGGGAAAGTTCGCTTTCTACGTGAACTAGTTCAAAGTTCAGTTCACAAATTTTAAAATGAACTAGTTCAGTTCATAGTTCATAATTCTAAATTTTGAACTAAGTTCACAGTTCCAAAAATGAACTAGTTCATAGTTCTTTTTTTTTCTTCAATATGTTGATGCGAGCTATTATTTTTCTAAATGATTGCCACAGCCCATATAGAACCACAGACAGCTGTTATTTTATCAGTTTTAACACTGAAGCTGCAGCTCTCCCACAATATACTGCAACACCAGGTTGTCCAGCTGCAGCTGGGTGATGAAGACAGAGGAGCCACTACTGTACACCGTTAATGCAATTTGGGTGGTAGAGGATCTGTTTTGGCTCGCTGTTGCTGTGTCATTTGATTTTTTATTCACTTGCACAGACCTTGAAAGGCTCGCCGGGTGCTTTAGTTCAATGTGCCGTTTCAGGTTTGTGGTACAGGATAGAGTACAAATTAAAAATAAAAAATCAAATAATACATAAATAAGTAAATAAATAAAGAAGAAAGGGAAAAATAAAGTAATGAATAAATAGATAGTTTAGACAGTGGCTTCAGGGAAAACGTTTCATAATGACTCAGTAAGGTATTATTTTTTTTGTTATTTAACAAAATCAGAGATTTAAGCAAAGAGCTCAGCTCCAGGAGAAAAGGAGCAAATTTAGGTAGTGATTTTGCAAATTTTTGTTTGTGAATAAAACATTTTGCATAGGATAACAAAGTTCATCATGTGTTCAAGAGCATTATCTTCTGGGTTAACATAGTAGCAAATAACATGTTTCAGGGTAAGAGAATGGACAGAGTTAGCAGCATCAAAAAATGAGATTTAACAACACTCCAAAACTTTTTAGATATATCACAATAAAAAAACAGATGTGAAGCCTTCATTTGTTTTTGTCTCCATGCTGAGCACATTGATGACGCATGTGGCGGTGCGACTCAGTGGTGGCTGGTGTTGCCAGTGTTATGTCCGTTCAGGACGAATTTATCTGTGTTCGTTTGGTAATGTCTCACTGCATGTTTGGTATGCAGCTGTTTCTGTCTG
Source organism: Diplodus puntazzo (assembly GCA_963678695.2). Taxonomy (NCBI): domain Eukaryota; kingdom Metazoa; phylum Chordata; class Actinopteri; order Spariformes; family Sparidae; genus Diplodus; species Diplodus puntazzo. The sequence continues at coordinate 5,400,177 of OZ023171.1, read as the reverse complement.
AAATACTTAAGTTTTGTTTTGATCGAAAGTGAAGCGAGTTGCACAAACCTCTCGCCCAGCATCCTTTTTATACACAACAGCCAGATTGGGTGTTTTTCCGCTACATATTAAAGCCTGTTCACGGTGTGTTTTAGCTGGTTTTTAGCCTGGAAGGCTCGATGGGAATCTGGCGCTGTCTTGAACGATGTTAAACTGTGAGAACGCGCCGTTCATAAACGCCAGAATGAACGCGTTCACAATAACGTTCATCAGGCAGAATACAGTACGTTCAGTTCACGTTCGCGCAAAATATGAACGAGTTCGTGAACGATCGTTCATTGAACGCGTTCAGGCACAACACTGGCGTCGGGTGCAAGAGTCATTTATCCCGCCGGCATAATAGCAACAACGCCTGAGATCCGCCCACAAAGCTACTTGCGCTTTGCGTTTGATACTTGCGTTTCAGATCGTTAAGATAGAGCCCACTCTGTATCTATTGTCAGATAGCAGCAGGGTGAACAGACTGAGGCTGGGCTCATTTTACCGATATCTGTATGATATCTTTTACCATCTACAGACCTATGTCTGTCGCTAAAGACTTTTTTGCCAACTGATTTAGCAAGTAACGTCTAGTTACACTGCCATTACTGTGGTGGCGGACCCACATTTTCCCAGTCAGTGAAAACAGAGATATTTGGGTTGATCCCACATGGCAGTCCCCCCCCTCCAGCAGATCAGAGTGGTTTATATAAATGTGTGAACCACTAGTTAGAAAGTGGTTGTGACAAAGGCTCTGGGGAAAATAACAGTGACATACCACTTTAGTCTGACAGTCAAGATAGTGAACATGTAAATGAACCTGACTGGCATTACTTTGACATTACTGATGGTTACAAAATCAACAAACGTTTGATTAAGGATTTGTTGTATCTTAATCAGATGCATCATTTACTACATATCTGAATCTGATGAAAATATAAAAGAAGAATATTGTGTGTTCTGTACTAGCAAGAGATGTGGTGCAGGCTGGAAGTGGCTGACTGCAGGCACTGACTGGCTGTGCCCATTTTAAATAAAGATTTTCCCAGCATTGACCTGTCTATATCTTGAATAATGACATATTAAATATATAATATATGACTTTGAACAAATTGCCTACATGTTTTGGTGTGTAAATGATGCATACTTACCAAAAATTTTGGGATCGCTCCAGTAGATCACCTCAGCATACAGCTGCAACACGGCTGCAACTGCTGCAACGTAATCCTTTCAGGCAACTCCGACCGTCAGTTTCATCCACTTAAAGTGAATTTTAAAAAAGCTACTGACAGACAAGTGTCTGACAAAGTTACTGAAATGAATCATACGGAATTTCAGACATTTGTTTTAGCACTTTGTGCAGGATTGCTATCAGTACTGTGCAGTAACGGAGGCTTTTTGTAGAGTATATTTCAGCCTGTAACTGGACTCAGTCTATAGTACTGTAAGTGTTCTCATGAAATCATATTTTGACCATTTTCATGTAGAAATATAAGCAAATTTACATTTTACATTCAGTAGATAGATTAGTAATTTGGCCAATGTCAGGTACTAAAACCTGTTTATCTTCCAGTAAAGTTAGACAGTAACAACTGCCTGCTAAGTCATGCAGGCAGACCAGTAGATTATAATTGTTGCACATGAAATAAGAGACCTCCCCTGGCTGATATTCCTCCTCACTTTTTCTCCACTCGAGGCCAAACACACTGAGAATGAAATGATTCTTGTTCGCCTGTTTCTGCTTGCTAATTGCAGAGGTATCCGTGTGGTCAGCGGAGATCAGTGAGACAGGAAGGAGAGAGGAGAGGGATGCATGAGAGAAAAGGATAAAAGGAGTGAAGTATAGACGAGTGGGAGAGATGAAACAGAATGTTAGTCAAACAATGAGGAGATTTTCAAGAGTTGAAGGACGCATATGAAAGCATTAGGCGATTACAGGCTGATATCAATGCATCGATGCATGTGTCAATATTCAAAATCTCCTTTCGAGCATTTTCATGCCAAGATAATGATCATTCCAAGTGTGCTATTACAAAATTGAATGGATTACAGTTCATCGCTGGTAGATCTATCTATCTATCTTTTGCATCCTGCAACTTCAAAGGCAAAACACATCATGATCGCGGCACACACATTCCAGCTTCTAAAGCTTTAATGTTCAGTGAAGAACCTTTGGAGCTATTCATCCCCCTGTATTCCTCTAGCCAAAACCCATCTGAGCCGCTTTTAAAGCAGGAAAACACATTCTCTGGTTGCGTAACGGTCATTTTTGCCCTATGGGAGCACAGAGGGACATTTTCTTCCGCTGTCAGTGCTTTCACAGAGCTCTAATTAGAGAAAGACAATGAACAGAGCTGGATGGTGACCATTGCTGGCAGAGTACTGGGGAAAGGATAACAATTAGGTCCAAACTAGTTTAGATTGATAGGAAAAAAATAGAATATTTTGAAATTAAAGCTTGTTATTGTAACAATTGTTTGTCTTTCTATAGAAGAAATACAAGCATTGCAGTTATGTCCTGGTTCTTTGAATGTGTTGCACATGGTATGTTAATGAAATGGTCCTCATTCATCTTGCTTGCACTCATCCATCCTGCTAGAAGTGACATTGTTAACTGAGTGATAAGAAGGCTAATGTTGGCTTGATTATTGTGAGATGAGAGGCCACAAGCTTTTCTGATGAGGATTCAGAGAGAGGATCAAGGCTGGATGTTCTTTTAGAGCCTGAGATGTGCACAGGGTCTGCTTCAGTAGCACTGAGGACAGAAACAGCATTTGAGTGCAGCCAAAATAGTGGGAATAGTGATGCAGAGAGGAAGGCACATACATGGAAAGCCCTTGACGTTAATGGCACATCCTCTCATAAGCATTAGCACGTGTGCTTTTTAATTGCTGTGGCTGATGTTTAGCAAAACATTCATGGTCTCAAGAAGATTAGTCTTAGTGACATTGGAGACCCTGTGATATTTTCTCCAGCACCACCATCAGGTCCAAAACTGTCTACCCAACCAATGTATCAAAAACTAGATGCTGAATTGCAGTAAAGGCATAAATACTTAACTTTCACAAGAAATATGTAAATCTGATGGGAAGACATGTCCCATAGGTCCCCAGAGAATGAATCCTATTAAATTTGGTGATACCATGACTTGCAATTTAGCAGCAGTAACAGGTTTAATTTGTAGTTTTAACTGAAATGTCTCAACAACTTTTTGATGGACTGTCATGAAATTTGGAAAACGTCCCCTCTCAATGCAACGTGTAGGTAGGGGAAGTTGTGCCAGAAACCCTTATGCTGCTTCTACATGAAATTTTCTACAGATATTCAGATTGATTCAGATTGAAATGTTATCACTTTGACAATTCTCTGACTTTTCATTCGGTGCCATCATCAGAAGTAATTTAAATTCCGCCAAATATCTGTGATTCTATTGTCATTCCCATCAGCCTCGGCTACATGTATGTACTGTAGTGTTAAGTAGCAAATGTTGATGTGTTAAACTAAGGTTGTGAACATTTGAAACATTAGAGCTGCTAAAAATAAAAAAAACAAAAAACAACAGTTTGTATAGCATTTGTTATGATTATTTTTAACAGTGAGTGCGATTTTCTTTTTCCTACACTTTTCCTATAACTTATTGAAACTTGCACTGAACTAACAAATGAAATATTTTTGTTTTTTATTTCTTGCCAGACCCCTGGCAGCACTTCTACTTATATTTCCTTAATTGTTTTTAATCAAAAAAGTGCAAAGAGAAGGAAACATCTGTATGCACATTAGTTTTTATAAGTACATTTTTTTTCTTTCAAAATAACTTACATAAAACCTTGCACTAGGCTTGTGGTTAGGCTTACACCGAAACTACTCACAGACATATTTAAAATGCTTTCTACAAATGCCAAAAATAACCACTGTTTAGCTCTATAGATGCATTTTTGATGAATGACAGTAGTGCTGAACTGAATAAATTGCATTTCCTGTGACTAGTCTACTTCAAAATAAGTCAACTAGCATGAGGCCAGCAGTTTGAGTTCCCTGTGCTAAATATTAGCCTGTTAGCATTGTCATTGTGAGAGTGTAAGCATGCTGAATTTAGCATTTAGCTCAAAGTGTTTCTGTGCCTAAGTGCAGCCTCACTGAGCATCTCGCATGGCTTTCCTCTAGCCCCTCTCACGAGCCAGAGATGCCTTGTAGTCTAACAGACAGATTGTAGAGAGAAATGTACAGAGTGCATTCATGCTCCCATGAAATGGACCCATAGTTCTGATGGGAAAATTGCCTTTACTCTTCTGCCACTCTCTGGTCAGGTATTTTTTTGTTGTTGTATTTCTGTTTTGTTTTAACCAAACTTTGGTACGCAGTGGTACAGAAAGCATGCATTTGTGACACTATGGCGGTGATAGGGCGGATACTGAACCCAAAACTGCTCCTGATGTGCTGGTCGGCACCTTGCACCTTAGCCACCGCTATCAGTGTATGAATGTATGCATGGATTACTGTAAGTTTCTTTGGAGAAAAGCGTCTGCTCAATGTCCTAAATGTAAATGTAAATGACAAAATCTGTCCACAGACAAATGGATGGATGGACAGACAGCCAGACATAAAAATAACTGCCTGTCAAAACTTCTTCTGGGGTGGTTCTTGCTACAAGAGATGTTTCCAGGATCCCATTTTACCATGATGGTGCGTGGACACACACACACACACACACACACACACACACACACACACACACACACACACACACACAAACACAAACATACAATTATATGGTGAAAACATTAACAGCTGAGGTGTTGTGGCTAGCAAAGATCGGGTAGACTTGCTCAGTGTTTTTCAAACAACAGTTCATCTAACTCTGTGAAGATCTGATTATACACTGCCTGCGTGAAGAGGACTTCCCACTAGTGACCACTGTGATAGCAGAGCACAATCTGGACAAATGGAATAGATGTACCTTCATTGTCTCTTTGGGAGGGGATGCAATGCTTTCCTCTGCTGCAACTCTACTTTGTTAACATCTACCCTGCCACCCTTCTCTCTGTCTCTCTGTGTATTCCTGCCATTTTCTCTCAGCCAAAGTGTCACAGTATGGTCCCATCCTCCACCACTAGCCTGACAAATAAGCTATTGTGTTGCTATGTTGTGAGCCACCAAAACAGCTCGACCTGGCATGCTACCCCACAGTTATGCTCTTCGCACAGATCAAAGAGACATGGTTGGATGTATCTTCCTCGACCTGGTGAAAGAAATGAACACATGTGGAAGATAAAATAAAAACTCCTTAAAGCTGAGTTGGCAAGATTGAAGAAACAAACAATAGCAAGCTAAATGTTGATAGTGTCCAACCAAATAAAACCCACCTCCTAACTTCAGTGCTCCCTCCACAACCAACATAAACACAACACAGACTGTCTGATAGACACCGACTGCCCCTTAGCTTTCACCGGTCAGCAGGAATATGTGTGTTAGGGGCTAGTTCGCTGCATTCCGTAAGCACTCCGAACTTTTTGAGTCAAATAAACACAACCATACATACGGGCATACCTGTGGATGAAATGTCTGCAGTGTGAAAATATTTTAAATTAGAAAGCGAAAGCAGTCAAGCGGTGACATGTAATATCTGCAATATGACCATTTGCGAGGAGGTAACAAAAGAGCTACATTGAATACTACAATCTTGATACGGCACATAAAAAACAAGCACCCTAAGGAATACATCAAGTTCACTCAAGCAATACAGGCAAAGGCACCAAAGCAACAAACACCTGCGGATATTCATTGCTGTGGATAACCAGCTCATCTCCGTGGTAGAGGATCAGGGTTTTCTTCGTCATCTGGAGTTTTTGAATCCCCGGTGTGCCCTATCATTTCAGCGTTATATTACATTGATTCCACTTTCGAGTTACAGCGTGCCGGTATGTGCAGTAGTTTCGTGGGTCTCATACAGCAGAGCATGTAAAACAGGCAATCGAGGAGATGCTGAACACGTGTGAAATAGACAAGCAACGCGTCCACGTAATTTTACGTGACAACGTAAAGAATATGAACAAAGCAGTGGATGATATGGAGGTACCAAGCGTGGGCTGCGTCTCACACACTTCAGCTGGCTGTACACGAGGGTCTGCTGTCACAGTGCAGCGTCACAGACCCACCTGCTAACACAAGGAAGGTGGTAGGCCAGTGTTGTAATAGCATATGCAGATTAAGAAAGACCCATATGAAAGGATTTACTTTGTTTCAACAAAATAAAAAAAACTATTAAGGAACAGCTTGGATGCAGGTAATATTTTTCTTATTGCAGCAGTATTATCTAGAAAAATACCTACCTCTCCTTCATGCATTTGGGGTGTATTATCACTGAAGCAGGGGGTGGAACTCCTGCACCAGCAGCGATGACAGCTTGTCCATCATCCTGCTCTCTCCCACCACCTGCACTGGATCAAGAGGGCATCCCAGAGTGGAGCTGGCCTTCTTTATAAGTGTAACAAGTCTCTTCCTACTTGTTGCTGAGATGCTGCTGCTCCAGCAGACTAATCCATAAAATGGCTGATGCCACCACAGAGTCATAGAAAGAAGTCAGGAGTGCCTGAGCTTCCTCAGCAGATGGAGTCTGTTCTGACCCGGTTGGTGAGGTAGTCAAGGATCCAGGATGCGAGGTGTTGATTCAACCCAGCGAGCTCCAGCTTGTGCCCCCAAACTGCAGGCTGTATGGTGTTAAAAGCACTGGAGAAATCAAAGAACATGATCCCCACATTGCTTCCAGGTTTCTCCAGGTGAGACAGTGATCTGTCCAGGAGGAAGATGATGGCATCTTCCACTCCGATGCCAGGTTGATAGGCAAACTGCAGTGGGTCCACACAAGGACCCACCAGAGGGCGTGGATGGATGAGGACCAGCTGCTCCAGGGTCTTCATCAGGTGTGAAGTGAGAGCAACTGGTCTGTAGCTGTCCTTAAGTCCTTTGGGTGAGGGATCTTTGGTACTAGAACTACGCAGGAGGTTTTCCACAGCAGTGGCACTTTTCCCAGCTTCAGGCTCATGTTGAAGCTATACTCCACAACCCTGCACAGGTGGTCTGCGCAGGACTTGAGGAGCCTGGAGCTGATCCCATCTAGTTTTAAATTATATATACGCCTAATCGCTAATCTCAAAATAAGATCAAACTGTTGGATTAGAGCTTTCAGGTGTCTCTTAGATGGGTTAAGTGTAGATTTTACATTGCTTGAATTCTAGATTGTACTAGAATGCTATTGGTTTTAATACATAGTATGATAGCTGAAGCAATTTGTATCTTGTAATGAGGACAGGATATTTGCATTTTGAGGTAAACATTTCATAGGATCAAACACCAGAGTAAAAATGTATTTATTAGGGTTGCAAACAACAAGTACAATGCTCCATGCTGATTTTGTTTGCAATGAATTTTCATGTATTTTCATTGTCTGCTCATTACAGCCCCATAGTCTCCTCACTAGGTTTTCTTTAATGTTGCTCCTCAACAAGTAGCTGAATTTCTGTTCTGCTCCAGTCTGGTTTTCTTTTTGTTTTAATTCAAGCAACGACCAATTAATTAATCAATCTCTATTTATATGTTATAGATTATCCAATGGTTGTTTCACTTCACTGTTAGGACAGAATGAGGGAGTTGCTTGATAAACGTGTTATTGCTCAGGCTCAGCAGGGAGTCAACAATAAGACGGATTGCACAGTATGGGCTGTAACAAGCCTATATTCAATCATACAGCTTTTTCCAGTGTAATCCTCAGCAGTTTGATAACTTAAGGCCCCGGGCTGCACTTTAGGTTGTTGGAAATTCTCTGTAAACCATAATGACACACCACTTTGAGGCAAACCAACCACTGATGTTCTGTTTTCCACCAATAACAGCCCTTTATTAACCCTTTTTATTTATTTAATTTTGGAACTCATTTCCTGTGTGACACATCTGGGTTACTGCAGTGAGCTGGGATGAGATTTAAGAACTGGAGGAGCTATTGGCTGCTTTTAGAAAAGGAAGCGTATCAAAAGAGTAAGACTGATCCTGGATATAAAGGCAAATATCAGTATTTGAGCATTATAACAAACTTATTTTATATTCTATATGATATAGATATAATAATATATTGTTATTAAGTGTTATGTTTCTGTATGAATATGTACACTGCATTGTCTGCAGACTCATGGATGTTGGCTTTGGACACAGTAGCCCTCGAAAAAGAGTCGCCACATTATTTCTGCTGTGGCGGTTCGCCAATTCTCCGCCATTATTTGTTCACACAGTACCAGTAAAAACGAACCAATGTGTAATTCACACAGAAAACCGGCGCTGCAGATCCTCAAGAGGCGTGACGATGTGCGTCATGATGATGTGTTTCCCCGTTGTCCTCCTGTTAATCTAAACATGTACCCACTGACTGTTTATAATCATATGGATGCTGCTATAATGTGTAGTGATTGAGATCCTGACCCACCAAACATCCTGGATTGTACTTTGGTTGTATTGATCAGAAATAGAACAATCAGGGCTTATGTTGTTGTTAACTTGAATGCAGCATCTTGGTTTTCTGGCGTCCTCTGTTACCGTGGTTACAAGCCTGCTCTTGCACAGCAGGCTCCTCTGTAGGGAGGGGCTTTGAAGGCAGGACTGCAGCAGCAGAGAGGAAGAAGGAGGGGCCTGGGAGCTGTATCATTCAAATATTCTGGCTAAATCCACTTTTTACTCAAAACTCCAGACTGCAGCTTTAAACAACAAGGTTAGGTTCATTTAATTGTCATTTATATACTACAGGGTTGTTCCACAAAATGCAAGTTGCTGTTCCTTTATGCGACACAGGAAAAAACATTTTTTTGTATAATAGTGATGTTGAGGTTGGGTACAGGAGTCTCACAGCCTGAGCGAAGATGCTGCTTTGCAGTCTGGTGCTATGGCAGTTGATACTTGTATATCTTTTGCCAGACTGCAGCAGTAAAAACATGTAGATAAACTCATCAGTGATAAATAAAAGGCTGGTTGTAAGTGATGTAACAAACTACACCTGAATGCACCATGAAATCCCTCTGAATGTGTTAAACCCCAGCACAGACGGACAGCAGAGGGGAGAAACAGAGATAAATCTACGGAGATGAACAACACCAAAACACGACAGAGAGGCTCGGCAGAGTTTTGCATTAAATGAAGCTCTAGCTACAGACTGAGGCACTCATGTTTTGCATGCTCAGTTCATAGCTTTTCCTTTCATTCACTCCTCTCACTCATGCACAATCATAATCGCCTGTCATTATTTCACATCAGCCGGGCCTATCTATCCAATAGCACAGTGACACACCGTTGTTCTCATCTTGCTGCTGTCTTTTTAAATACCATCATCTCTATTCATGCTGCTGTTTTGTGTTCACTCTCCACCTACCCATCACCGCCCAGTCTTCGCAGATTTACCAGCTTCATCAGCTTCATTGTCTCATCAGCCTGTCTGTCTCAGAAGAGTCATCAGCCACCACCACCACCACCACCAGTGTCTGGACCACCTATGTATTCAACGTCAACAGCAATTTATTGATCAATAAAAATGTCTTGCAGTGATGTCGATTGTGGAAATGGAAGGCTCGTTTTGATTAATTTTTTATCTAAAATTGAAATTGTGACACCCGATTCAGCCTTTCAATGTGTGAGATGAACACGATGATGTGACGTCCTGCTCTCTATATTGTACTTGTATCAGCCACAGTAGTAAAGTCTCGCTTGTGTTATCACATTGGAGACTGAGGACTGACTGACTGCTGCTTCATCTAATTTGCTCTCAAACACTGTCTGCTCCCACTTCACTGTGTTACTTTTAATTTCCAGAGTACTGAGCGCGTCTCTTTTTATCACCAAAAGGAGCTAATAGAGTTCAGTGCATAACAATACCATATTAGTAAATGTCTTATCAATTTCATAACCATTTCCAAAAAACGCATGTTTTAACTTGCATTGAGACTGCAGTTCAACTTGTTATCTTTGAGAGGATGTCCCCACTTTCATGGAGAGTGCTGCTGTGTATGCTGCCTGCCACCCTGAGGCAAGACATGTCCCTGCAGTATGATACACTTCATTTAACACGCTCTCCTCTCTCCGCCTCCAACCAGCTCCTTTCTTCCCCTATCTCACCTTCCTTCTCTCTTTCTCTTTCTTCTCGACACCCTCTGCCTATCTGGTACTGCGTTGTTGCAGGGATCAGAATGATACAGCAGAAAATCCTCAGTATACCACTACAAAGCAGGCTGTATTTTTACAGAAGGGGATCATTTCAAAGACAGTTAATTAAAGGCGCTCTCCAGCCAGCCAGTGTCAGTGCTCTGCGTTTTCTGAACTGAAGCCAGTAAGAGAAAAAGGAGGGTGCAGTGAGGATGCAGGGGGATCCTTGCTGAGTGTACTGCTCTGCATGGCATTGTAGATTGGAATCAGATTAGACACAGAACATGTTTGTTTATGGGAAAGATACATATTTAAATGCTTAGATTTGGGGCGGCTGTGGCTCAGTGGGTAGAGCAGGTCATCTAGTGATTGGAAGGTCTCCAGTTCGAATCCCGGCTCCCCCTAGTTGCATGTCGACGTGTCCTTGAGCAAGATACTGAACCCCAAATTGCTCCTGGTGAGCAGATGGCGCCTTGCATGGCAGTCTCCGTCATCAGTGTATGAATGTGTGTGTGAATGTGGCATGTATTGTACAGTGCTTTGAGCTGTCGTTAGACTGGTAAAGCGCTATAAAAATGCAAACCATTTAGATTTCTTCAGCTTTTTGAGAAGTAGGTGTGCACCTTGCAAGTCTACAGAGTAGTTCAAAATGAACATTTCTTTATGTTGCTACTTGATATTTATTCAGTATCAATTTTCTTTTTTTCTCTTGTCAACATGGTATGGTCTGCTTAGGTTTAGGTACAAACCCCCCTGGTTAGGGTTTGATAAACATCATGGTTTACCTTGAACTAGCATACCTGCTTTTGTCGTCACAAAAATTACTGGAAATCTCAAACTACAGTGGCTTGTACTAACATGGCTGCCAGATAGATTGATCCACAGTTCCCATTACAGACTGCCACAGATCACGTCCATCCAATCACATGAAGACAATATGATTAGAGTGACTATATCTGAGTAACTTATTTAGGATAAATAAGAGATATTCCTTTGATGTTTCATCATTGTCTATTAAGTACACTTGTGTTGTGTTCCTTACTTTGACTTGATGAAGAACATCTGGGGTTGAAACATATCAATCATGTCCACACAAGTAGTTAGTGTATTTACCTTGTGCATAATTTAGTTTCTACTTTTCTGACTCTTTTCATTGAACTGCACCAATGAGCTTGACTAGTTACATGCACAATGCCTGCAAACTGTTAGCTTGAATATTTAAATTAGGGCAGAAAGCAAGAGCAAAGCTGTTTTGTCATCTGTCAATATAAGCGGTTAATGCTATTTGAAAGCCATTCTCCTAATGTAGTCTCAGTCATTATCCTGCTTTGACAGAGTCATGTGGAGGTGTGTCTGTGGTAGGATAACAGAGCTTCGGCAGACTTGGGACCAGCCCAGTTTTTTAAATGGTTACTTTATTGAAGCCTATTTAAAAATCAGGTTACATCAATTAAAACTAAATAAATAGATAAAAAAAAACACCAATAGATTAGATCAACTGATCTGAAAATGTGAGCTGAAGCTCCTTAACACCAAACAGAATAAGTCCGTGAGTCCATGTTTGCTTAAACTGGTCCAAGTCCTGCATCTCCTTATAATACTTAAAGTCGATCATGATTCTGGCTTTGACCATCCTGCTGAACAACAGAACAACGTCAGCGTCCACACCGTCGTCTACCTTCCTCTTTTCTGCTGACGTACACAGCCATCTTTGACTGCCCCAGAATAAAGTTCAGCAGCTGGCACTTGTGTTTGGTCGTCTTCTTGTATCTGAAACCCAGGATGAATGTCTGTATAGAGAAGACCTCCCCTGCCTTCCTGAACAGTCTGCCCAGCAGAGAGAAGAGAGGACCGAGCCGAGAACACTCGGAGAAGCAGTGGAACACGGTCTCTACAACACCACAGAAGGGACACTTGTCTGAGACAGCAGGGTTCATGATGGAAATGAACGCGTTAACTGCTAAAATCCCATGAATCAACCTCCACTGCAGGTCAGCCACTCTCTTTGTGAGTGGAGGTTTGTACAGGCTCCTCCACTCAGGCCGGACTTCCTCACCTGAGCCCAGGTGAGCTCTCCAGGGCGAGTCGGCCCGATGTTTTATCTTTTGTCTATGCAAGCACTCCACCATCAGAACAGACAGAGCTTTGCCTGTTGCCTCCTGTAGGTTCGCCTCACACCGTGTGCTGTCACAGCTCCGACCGTCCATCCAAGAAGGACGGACACTGAGAGGAGGGAACGGGTCATCAGGGCGAGGGACGGTCATGCCGCTGCTGTGGTCTGTCAGCAGGAGGTGCTCATGCCCCGTCAGACAGCTCCTCCAGTGGTCCAGCAGCCAGGCCCGCTTTATTCTGCAACTCAGGTCCGGTGAAAGTGACCATATTTCCCAGTGTTAAAATCCCTGCTCTGCTGAAGGCCTCTGTGATTGCTGCTCCCGCCCAGCAGGGGGCGCTCAGGCGTCCTCCGTGGACCAGCGGCTCCTGCAGCAGCCAGAAGAGAGAGTTGTTTTGACCCCTCTATTTCAGCAGCAGCCTCCACACAGTGAAGAGTCCACGATAAAATCCAGGCAGGGTGTGAAACCTCACAGTCTTAAAATCCATTAAGAACACAGAGTCTTGTAATCCCAGGCCACCGACACGCTGCAGGACCAGCCGAGCCAGCGGTCTCCACACCAGGTCCTTCGGTCCATACAGCAGCCTCTGGATGAACTGGAGCCTGAAAGCAGCGCCCCTGCTGGCAAGGTGCACCACTCCCTTTCCTCCCTCCTCTTTCGGAAGGAAGAGGAGAGCCTGTGGCAGCCAGTGCAGTCTATCCCAGAAGAAGTCCACCAGGACCTTCTGGACCTCTAAGAGCAGATTTTAGGGGGGGTCGACACAAGCCAGCCGGATCCATAAAAAGGAGGAAACCAGACTATTAATGATCAGTGTCCTACCTCTGAATGACACACTCGGCAAGAGCCACCTCCACCTCTTCAGCCTGCCCTGTACAGACTCCAGGACCCCCTCCCAGTTCTTCTTTAAAAACAGTTCATCCCCTAAAAACACTCCCAGATACTTTATCCCACCCGTCTTCCAACACAACCTTCCCGGTAAAACCAGCTCACTCAGGGAGTCTTTTTTCACTGACACAGCTTCACTTTTTTCCCAGTTTACCTTAGCTGAAGACAGTTTGTTAAAAAGCCCCACATTCTCCTCTAAAACACATATGTCCCTCTGTGTGTTTAAAACCATCACCACATCATCAGCATATGCCGACAGCTTTATGGCTGCAGGACACCCAGGGAAAACCACTCCCGTTAGCTTTTGTCTGAGTTTGTGCAGCAGGGGTTCAATGGCCACAGAGTACAACATTCCTGACAGCGAGCACCCCTGCCGCACTCCCCTTTGGACTGCAAAAGGTGCAGCTAAACCACAGTTTATTTTCAGTATGCTCGCAACCTCACGCTACAGTACCTGGATCCTGGCTATAAAACCTGGGCTGAACCCGAACGCACTGAGCGTCCTCCACAGGTATTTGTGTTCAACCCGGTCGAAAGCCTTCTCCTGGTCTATGGAAATAAGACCAGTATCTATAGCCAATGAGCCGGAGACTTCCAAGACATGCCGAATTGAAGTGACGTTGTCACTTATTAGCCTGCCGGGTACACAGTAAGTCTGGTCCACATGGATGACCTCAGCCATCACCTCCCTGAGCCTCAACGCCAGCGCCTTGGACAGGATCTTGTAGTCCCCACACAGCAGGGAGACCGGCCTCCAGTTCTTTATTTGTTGTAAGTCTCCTTTCTTTGGGAGCAGTGTAATGACGGCTCTACTGCAGCTCAAAGGTAGACGTCCACCCTGAAAACTGTCCTGGAACACCTCCAACATGTCCTGACCCAGTAACGGCCAGAAAACTTTGTAAAAGTCCACAGGTAGACCGTCGATGCCTGGAGCCTTCCCATTGGCCAGGCTCATGAGGGCCACATGGAGCTCTTCGATGGTCAGCTCGGCATCCAGCTGGCTGTTAGTTGTTGCCTCTACCTGTGGTAGGTCGGACAGGAAGGAGGCGTCCAGCTCTGGGTCTTCCACCAGCTCTGTGTTGTACAGTCCTTTGTAGAACTGGGTGGCGTCCCTTCTGATGTCGGTGGTTTCAGTAAAAGAGGAGCCATCTTCTGAGCGCAGACAATGTATAATCTTCCTCTGGCTGTTCCTGCGCTCCAGACCAAAGAAGAAATGTGTGGGGGCGTCCATCAGGGAGGCGTTCAGGAAGCGTGAGCGGACCAGAGCTCCCTGTGCGGTTACACCCAACAGGTTGGCTAAAGCAACCTTTTTACTTTTAAGGACTTTAACATTCCCCTGATCTCCTGTACAGCCCAGTAACATCTGTACTTCAGTCTCCAGGTCCTGAAGGGATCTGGTAATGTGCTTGGTGAAATTGCGAGTATACTGTTTACAAAATTGCTGAATAAGGGTTTTCCCAATATCCCACCACTGCTGCACTGAGGAGAATGAGGATTTCTTTTCTCTGTGTAAAACTCATAAAAAACTAAAAGCTTCTCTAAAAGAACGATCTGATAAAAGAGCAGTGTTAAAATGCCAATAAGCACTGGGAGTCTTCACATTCCGAATGTAAAAACAACACTGAACCAGAAAGTGATCAGACACACCAACTGGGATGATGTGACAGCTTTTAAAAATACTAAAATGATGTTTAAAACAGTAAAAGCGGTCCAGCCTGGCCAGAGACAGGGTGTTGTCTCTACAGTGGGTCCAGGTGTACTGTTTGGTCGTGCTGTTAAAACCTCTCGACACATCCTTCAGCTCATGAGTCTCCATGAGACGCCTGAGCCGAGCAGAGGAAGCAGGATGAGGCTCCAGATGATTCCTGTCTACCTTATAATCCTCAGTGCCGTTAAAATCACCACCCAAGAATAGATAATCATCAGCACACTCATCTACAACATCACATAAAATATTTAAAAAGTTCATCCTTGCAGCACTTAAAACCGGGGCATAAACACAAATAAAAACAACCTTTACATTTTCATAGAGAGCGTTCACCCTTAAAATGTGCCCAGACATGATGTCCATCACCTCCACAGAGCGAGGAGTGAAAGCTCTGGAGAAGAGGATCCCCACCCCGGCACTGTTGGACTGCTTGTGGCTGAGGAAGACCTCCCCTGGCTACTCCCTCTTCCAGTCCCCCTCATTAACAGAGTCACTATGGGTTTCCTGGACAAACACATCCAGGTTTTTTAACTGGAACAGTTTAAAAACAGAGGCTCTCTTTGCAGCACTACGTGCCCCATTAATGTTAATGGACCCAATATTAATTTCTGCCATGGATTTATTTGATTCTGCGGCTCTAACAGAGAGAGACACAGATCCAATAAAACCAGTGAGATTGGGGAAGAAGTGCTGCAGCTGAACATGCCTCTGACCTTTAGTTTTTGCTAAAAACTGTTTGATGGCCTCTACAGAATAAGATGCATTTTGCGCTGCCTGAGAGGCAGTCTCTTCCTCCTCCTCAGAGGCAGCTTGGAGCACCCTCCTTGTTTTAGCCTCGTTCTGCGTCTTTCTACCGCCCCGTTTTTTCCGTTTGTTAACTGTGAGACCTGTGTCATCACAGATGTCCTCCATCACCACGTTATATAAAGCACTGTCACCATCACTGCACACTTTCTGCCCTTCCTTCCCCTCGATTTGTTTCTTTCCCACTGAATTATCACTCGTTCCTTTTACAGTCTGACCCTCCTTTGTTTTTCCCTGCATGTTTAAACCATCTTGCCCAGTTCTTGTTGCATCTGGCAATGCAACAGGTGAGCATCTCTCACCTGGATACTCCTCCTCATCTCGATACACCACCACCCCCGCCTCCGGCCGAACCGAGCCCGAGACAGCAGCCTCCATTGCCGGCTGATCCGAGCCCGAACCGCCGGCCTCCCCCACCGGCCGATCCGAGCCCGAACCGCCGGCCTCCTGCCTGGCTTCGGGACAAGCCCGAATCAGGTGCCCCTCAGCCCCACATCCAAAGCACTTCATTGTTTCTGAAGTTACAAAGATCACATAATTAAAACCCTCAACGTTAAAAGTCAGAGTCAGGTTCAGGTGAAAATTAGCATCTTTTGTCAGCATGTAAACTGACCTTCTATGACAGACGACGTGTTTTAGTTTCTGGGATCTGCATCCCAACGGAACCATCTTTATGGGGGACACCAGCTGTCCATACCGAGACAGTGCTTTGGACAGATCCTCGTTTTTTATAAACGGCGGAGCGTTGGAGATCATAATCTTTCTGGCAGGGCTCACTAGTGGAAACACCTGAGTGAAAGTGTCTCTGACAACAATTCCGCATTCAACCACCTGCTCCACTTTTCTCACTTCATCCAGGAACATAACCACGGCGCTGTTCATACGAGAGGCCGATTTGATGCTCTCAAATCCGACTACCTCTCCCACAGCTAAGGCGACCTCCTCCACGGTGCACGGAGACCCGGCACCCACTTTGATGCCGTGTCTCCGCGATAACCGGGAGAGATCTCCGCCGCCGACCACCATTGTTTGTGAGGCGCCAACCAGCCAGACAAAGCCTGACCGGCAACCTCACAAAAACACCCTAAAAAAACCCAAAAAACACACCAACACTTAGCAACAAGACTACACTAAATCATATATTAAAGAAAAAAAGACAGCAAAGAGGTTAGAAATAGATAGAAACTCAATACAGCCGTTCTTACACCGCTCAACGCACTCACTCCGTCCTTCACTCAGAGAGGAATTGACAGAGAGAGAGAGAGACAGAGACAGAGAGAGAGAGAGAGAGAGATGCCGTGGTTACCGATAACAACAGCAGCGACAACATGAGCTCCTGAAAATCATCTCTTTTTTTTTATTTTAAGATGAGATAAACTTTCAATTCTGTCAACTTTTGAAGAAGAAACACTTTTAGAAGAATGCACAAAGAAGAAAAACAGAAAAGAAAACAGAAGAACTGAGAGAGAGAGAGAGAGAGAGAGAGAGAGAAAGACAGAGAGAAAAAGCAACAGCATCATCATAAGCTCCTCAAGATCCTCGCTTTTTTTTTCTTCATCTAAAATTGAGATAAACTCTCACTTTTTTGACAAAATTAAAAGAAGAAAAGAAGACACAATTGCTGAAGGTAATTACCACCCCGAAAGCAAAAAGCCCAGCAAAAAATACCACTCAACAGGAAAGCCAAAGAGAGAAGCTAACCAACTGCTAACCAACTGCCAGACGAACTCAGTTAACTTCTCTGCCCTGATGGCTAACTGACACCAAACTAAGAAGAGGAAATCGAAAAGAAAAAAAAAATCAAGTGAGTGCATCAAGAAGACAATGCAACCTATGAAAATATTTGTAAAAAAGATTTTAACAATAACTGTTCAAAACTAAATAAACCAAAACTAGCTTGGAGTTGTTTGGTCAGCTAGCTCACAACAAACCAAGCCCTAGCAACCGTTACCGAGGAGTACCAACAGCAGCAGTCCAGCAGCAGCAGAGGCCCATGGCTCCTCCCATGGCTCCTCCCACAACCTGTACAGAGGCTATTCCTCTCCTCTACCCCCAAGAGGTTAAAAATGAAAGTGCCAGGAAGGCCTACAAACAAAAAGTGTTGAAGGAAAAACCCGAAACACTCTTTTCTGACCTTTATAAGAGTGGAGATATCTTCCCCAACCACACAGTGGCTAAAATCTGGTGTCCAAACACCCAACATGCCATGGACCTGCTGTCAGAGGAGCGGCTGGGATCTCCAAGCCACATCATCATTCACACTGGCTCCAACGACCTGAGGAGCCAGCAGGAGAGAGTGTCAGGGTCACTCAGAAGAGTGATAGAGAAAGCCTCCACCACCTTCCCCAACAGCAGAGTAGTCATGTCAACCCTGCTACCAAGGAAAGACTTCCACCCTGACACCATCCACAGGATCAACAGCAGCATGTCCAGAGACTGTGTCCTAAGGCCCAACGTCCACCTGGCCCACCACCCCACCCTGGATGTCAACTGTCTCTACGACCATGTGCACCTGTTTAAAAACACAGTCCCCCTCTTCGCCCGGACACTGAAAGATGTCACTCTCAACAGAGACCAATCAACACCCCACAGAAGGAGCAGCTCGGCCCACAACCCCCTCAGACCAACAAGGCCCCCCACTGGACCACCAACCAGACAACCCAAATGGAGAACAGATCATCCTCACCTTCCTTCACGCCATGTCCCACCAAGACCCTACCAGAGCAGCTATGATCCCCCTCAAACCAGACCAGAGCCACTCTTGACCCCAAGGGTCCCACCAAACCCCAGCGACAGGAGCTACACCCTGGCCCACTGAGCTATGCTCAGGCAGTGAGGAGAGCAGCAGGCCATACCCTCACCACCACCCCTGCCCCTGAGCCCACCCCCACACCCCCACACAACGAGCTGAGAGACATCCCGCAGATGCTCGGCCTGCTCTGCTCTCACCTGATAGGTCAGGTACCACAATAGGCAAATGTATTTATTTATTTATCTTTTTATACATTTCTTTATTTATCTATTTATTCTTAAAAAGAAAAAAAAAGAGTGTTGTGTTCTTAAAAAAAAAAATGTTATTTCATATTAATGAATTGAAACTGAAATTTGAAATTGATATTGATATAGTTAATGTGTTTTTTGAAGTTTATCTCTTCTTGACATTGAATGCTTTTGAGGTTGTTTTTTTTTTTCTTTGTTTAGATAAATGAAATCTAAATCACTTATTATTTCATGCTGGAACATCCAGGGTCTGAGGTCCTCTGCTTTTGGCCTTAAGAGCAGGACCCCCGACTTTAAGAGAGAGTTAGGAGATATAGATGTGTTAGTTTTGCAGGAGACTTGGAGTAGAGAAGACATGCCCACTGGTTGTCCCTTAGGCAACAGAGAGATAGTGTTCCCATCCACCAAACTGAAAGGAGTAACCCAGGGCAGGGATTCAGGAGGAGTGCTGATTTGGTATAAGGCAGAACTTGTACACTCAATACAATTAATCAAAATAGGCGAATTTTCAATTTGGTTCAAAATAAAAAGAGAAATAGTTGCCACTGATAAAGACATATTCATGTGTGCAGCATATATCCCCCCATCAGAATCCCCTTACTACAATGAAAACAGTTTCTCCATTCTGGAAGATGAGATCAGTCACTACCAGGCCCAGGGAAGTGTTCTGATCTGTGGGGACCTTAATGCCAGGACTGGTATAGAACCAGATTCTATTACCCCACAGGGAGACAAACATATACCTGGCCAGATCAGCATTCCCCTCCCTTCTTACCCCCACAGGAAAAACTTTGATAAAACTGTCAACAAAAGCGGGCACCAACTGCTGCAGCTGTGTCGAACACTGGGTCTGTACGTGGTTAACGGTCGGCTTCGAGGGGACTCCTATGGTCTCTACACGCACAGCTCTCCTCTTGGCAACAGCACCGTAGACTATAGCATTACAGACCTGGACCCCTTCTGTCTGAGAGCATTCACTGTCAGCCCCCTCACACCCTTATCTGATCATAGTAAAATAACACTCTACATTAGAAAGACAGTAACAGACCCTCATGCAGCAGAACCCACCAAACTGAACTATACAAAACAACCTTATAGATGGACGACCAACAGCAAGGACGACTACCAGAAAGCAATCAGACATCAAACAATTCAATCTCAATCAAACCACTTTCTTTCCACCTCATATCCCCACTGTGAAGATGGCCTGAATCAGGCTTTACAGAGTCTGAACAGCATATTTTACAACGCAGCACATTTATCCAACCTGAAAAAATGTCAACACCACAGATCAAAAAGGTCAACCAGTGAAAAGTGGTTTGATTACAGACTGCAGACATCTAAGAAAAACTAGAGATGCACCGATCCAGTTTTTTCCGATCCAATCCGATACCGATCCCTGGACTGAGCGTATCGGCCGATACCCGATACCAATCCGATACCATTGTTGAATTAATAATAAACTGTATACCTTCCACCATGTGAAAGGGACTAAAGGCACCAGACTTTCCTAACTAAGAGAAAATAATCAAACAGTTACTGAACATTGTAAACATGTGTAACATTAATAATAATAATAATAATAATAATAATAATAATAATAATAATAATACATTTAATTTATATAGCGCCTGTCAGGGTACCCAAGGACACACGTAACAAAGTGGAACAAACAAATCAAAGAATGAATGGAGCGCCTGTCGGTCAGCACGGAGGGAACACTAGCCCCGAAGTCAGTAGCACTGTCTGTAAACAAACTAGCGTCTGGAGGCTCCGTGCACACAGCGGGGGCGACCATCCAGCATCGCTGCGAGCCGGGGAGACCGCAGCAGCAGAGGAGGAGACAAAGCAGCCCGGCGGTGAATAACCCTGAGGTTGTGGTGGAGGGAGGACCAACGGAGCAACGATGGACAGCCCACATAGTATTGAGTGCGTCGGTTTGAAAGTTAGCGTTGCTAGGCTAAAAGCTGACCGGTGAGGCTAACAGCTGATGGCGGGGCTAACAGCTAATCAGCGGAGAAATGTGACGCGAGTAAGTGTAACGTCCTGCAAACAGGAATACAAAATAAATCATAGCAGCTGAACTTGAGAATAAACTAATAAAGAGTTGGTCAAACAACAACTTGCGCTCTTCCAGCATGCGACATACCGACGCTGACGAATGACGTAGGATGTGCTGCGACAGCGAAAAAAAATAATTGGATCGGCTGGTGGATCTGTTTCATTTTACCGATCCCCGATCCAGCCGTTTTGTCAATATCGGAGCCGATATCCGATCTTAATATCAGATCGGTGCACCCCTAAGAAAAACACTCAGGAATTTATCAAACCAAAAACACAGACAACCTGACTCTATTTGGCATAACGGTCTGTTCCTGAAATTGATTGAGAAGGGTGTCGGGGGGAAAACCTACGATATCATTAAAGGAATGTACACAAATAATAAATGTGCTGTGAAAATTGGCAACATGGAAACAGACTTCTTCCCCCAAAGTAGAGGAGTGAAGCAGGGCTGCAGTCTGAGCCCCACCCTGTTTAACATTTATAATGATGAACTGGCCAAATCCCTGGAAGCCTCAGAGATCCCTGGTGTCACCCTGTCTGACACAGAAATTAAATGCCTACTTTTTGCAGATGATGTAATACTGCTCGCTCCATCTAAAGAGGCATTACAACAACAACTGGATCATCTGCAGACCTTCTGTCAGACCTGGGCTCTGACAGTCAGTCTGGAAAAGACTCGAATTATGATCTTCCAAAAACGACCCAGGTGTCAGGGAAACCCACACAGGTTCTTACTGGGCTCCACTGACATAGAACACACACACAGCTACACATATTTAGGACTAAAAATTACTTCTACAGGGAATTTCAATCTGGCCATTAATGATCTCAGGGACAAAGGAGGAAGGGCTTTCTACGCTATAAAGAAGTCTTCAAACATTGATATACCTGTAAGAAGCGCTTATCAAGACACTAGAACAAAGTTCTTCACACAAATTGAATACAAACTCCAAGGTTTTGATTCACTTTCTGACCAGATAAAAATGCAACATGTACTTGGAGAAAACAGTGTCAGTGCCGTAGAAGCAGCCCGATACGTGAGAGCCTGTCACTGCCTCAGAGACAAGCAGCACAGCAACACATGACAGCAGTTTGTCTCCTCACTCACCGATCACCTCCTCTACTCCATGTGGGCTTTTTGTTTGTTTGTTTGTTTGTTTTTTCTTGATCTGTTTCTTTGTTGTCGTTTTTTATTTTTTATTTTTTTTTAATTTATTTATTTATTAACATTTGATTCGTACCATATTGTAATGATATAATCTTGTTACTTGTTTCCTTTGTTTATTGATTCTGTGTTACTCTATTTAATGAATTGTATGATCCTTGAAGCTTTGGCAACATTGTTCACCTGACAGTCATGCCAATAAAGCACACTGAAATTGAAAAAATTGAAAATTGAGAGAGACAGAGAGAGAGAGAGAGAGAGAGAGAGAGAGAGAGAGAGAGAAACAACAACACACCAGCACACGAAAAACAGAGTAACAAAAATGGAGAATGCAAGTTAAAAATGCAAAGGCGGTGCTGAGAAATGAAGGGAAAACAAAAGAGTGTTACCTTACTGACCCGCCCCCAGCTATTTCATTCACAAAAAGAGGGGCCTGTGGCAATTCTGGACAGCTGTTTATTTATTTTTTTTTTTCTTCCTTCATGGGCCCCTGACGGTGTCTGGGCCCCGGTGCAGCTGCACCAGTTGCACCGCCGATACTTATGCCACTGGACCAGCCGACCACCTGCCTCTTAACAGAATGTACATTAAGTAACGGTAATGATTTTTCTACAAAATTGACTCAAGCAAGAATAAATGTGCTGCATTGAAACTACTCCAAAAAGTACAGTTTACTCTAAAAAGTTACTCAAGTACAAGTACATGTTACTTCCCACTTCTGGTCACATGTGTACATCATGCTGGATATGCTGCTTTCCAGTGAAGTAATTTATGCTTCATTGTCCTTCCAAAATATATATATTTAAGTCATGAGCTTCCCAACTGAGGTAACAGCTGCTCCAAGTTTAAAAGAAAACTACTGGCCCTATGGGAGCACCAACATTGGCTCTGTACCATACTTCATTTGCCAGCAATTACATCCACACTGTGTTGTTCCCCTGCTGTCCAGCCAATGCGTGGTTGGCCTAAAAATGCGTTTTGTATGCAGAATGTCATTCCTCAATATTAACCTTAATCTGTCTTCATGTTTTACAGTGTGTTGAAGCCAAAAAGTACTGCTGGTATTTTGAAGGTGGATACCCCATATACTTCATGTAAGTACCGCAATGTTTCACTACTACAACTTGAAACTAGTAAATTCATAAATGATGCACATGGCTGAGTTTCTTGGATTTTGGATCAAGTTGTGCTACATTTAGAAAGGTGGCCTCTTTGTGGGCTGGTATTTAAAGTAAAAAGCTAAACTCTGCATTATTAAATGCTATATTGTAGGCAACTGGACTTGTTTCAGTGTCTTAAAAGACGTTTCACCTTTTACCCAAGAGGCTTCTTCAGTTCTAACTAACTGGACGGGAGTTACAGGCTTTGAAATTCTGTGTGGGTTTGTTCTTACAGAGTCGTTAAAGTGAAACTCTCACCAAAATGCAACTTAGGCTTTTTTGTGAATGTATATGAGTCAAACCTTCCTGTAAAAGCATAATTACGATGAAAGAGACACTTTTACGATTGACCATATTTTCGTTTTAGGTTCAAACTCATTTTCAATAGGAGCGCATGGGACACTTTTACGATAGCATCAAAATCTCTATTTTTAAAACACTAAGAAGGCTCGACACAACATGAAATTTTGCTCATAGTATCACCAGGGTCCCTACACATAGCTCAACTGAACCCCATACACTCTACCCAGACGTGTTGATCCCTGAGTACGTCTGGTCTGCCATGTCGACGGCTAGAGGAAAAAGCTACTGCTAACATTCAGAAACTTTCTTTTTAGTAAACTCTGTGTACACAAACAATGTTCTCAATGCTCGTGTTCATGTGCAGAGACCCTGGTGATACTACGAGCAAAGTTTCATGTTGTGTCGAGCCTTCTTAGTGTTTTAAAAATAGAGATTTTGATGCTATCATAAAAGTACCCCATGCACTCCCATTGAAAATGAGTTAAGCTGAAAAAGAAAATACGGTGAATCTTAAAAGTGCCTCTTTCATCGTAATTATGCTTTTACAGGAAGGTTTGACTCAAATACATTCACAAAAAAAGCCTAAGTTGCATTTTGGCGAGAGTTTCACTTTAAGTACATGTGTGAGCTCTGAGTTTCAGAGTCATTAGGGCCACTTGTGGTTCGTTGGTCAAACCGGCCTTCATGTGGGTTGCTAAGGCTAGGTGAGCCCAGGTGTTAAAGGTTTTTAAGCTGTCTGGGGAGGGACGGGGGGACTCAATACAGCATTGTAGGTGGGTGGTAAGTAACATCTCCTCTGTTCAAAGACTGTTGCTCCAGTTTGACATAGATGGATTATTTTACTCTTCTTTCAAATCATCTGTTTTCTCTGGCCAAGATGTTTACATTGTTGTGCTCAAAGGAACGATTTTTCTCCTTCAGATGTAAGTGGACAGCAGAGTGTTGACCTGAGAAGTTGAGCCTCCTGTGTTGTGTCATTTGTTTATGGAAGTGTTTTCATCTCCTTAATGTACAAAACGGTGTATTCCTGGCTGCATTGAACAGCCAGTTGCCCATGATACAGCACTTAGAATTACCATGACTCAGATGACTGAAAACCTTCATCAACTTTAACTCTGCATTGAGCTGCAGAGTATACACATGTGTTCATATGATTATGTCAGTGTGGCACTTCAGATCTGCCCCCAGACTAGTGGCACCACATTTGGTGAAATGAATATCTTTGGCATTTTTGGTGCCCCCTATGGATCAGACTCAAAATGCCTTGTTAAACCTATTCCCAAACATAGACTGTAACAAAAAAATTTTATTCATCTGTTCCCTATTTACTTATTTCATTTTCAACATATCTTTTCCTCCACCTGGACCTTTTCCATGATGCTGCATTTCTTATGCTGTTAGAGTTTTACAGAGAGGATTTGAGGCCTTGTTGTTGTGTTGATGTCTTCTGGGGAAAAAAATCTGAATAGACAAAAATTTTTCTGGTGAAAAACATTACACTTTTGTCTCTGCTGTGCAAGTATCTGACAAGCCATAATGCTGACACTTTAAAGTTTTAGCCTACTGGTAACAACATTTTCCCAGTCTCAAAATTGCATCAGGCCTGCCTGTGTTTCGTCACTCCTCTCACTGAATCGATAATTCATTTATTCATATTTTCCTTGATTTGAGGTCTGCAAAAACAAGTACAGTGGGATTAGCATCGTAAAAGCAGTGTTTATTCAGTTCGACACTGATTCAAAATCAGGACACTACAAGTATATATTTTTACATAAAGGTATAAAATATGAATAACCCAGAACTGAAGTTCATCTTTCTGTGTAGGGTAAGGTAAAGTCTCTTGTTAAACCCACAAAAGACCAGTGACTGAAACCATAGATAAGGCAAAGGGGGACACTTTCCAAACTAATCTGTGATGATGAGTCCAATGATCAAGACACATTACAAATAAGAGTATAATAAAGAATAATGAGAGTCATCAGGTTTTCAGAATCCGAAATTCGTTTATTAGTCCCTGAACAGGGAAATTTGTGTGTCATAGCAGCCAAAGGACAGTTCAATATAACAATAAACAATAATAATATTAAATACAATATAATGAAAAGGTAAGAACAAGAGGTAGAGCAGAAATAGAAATAGAATTGTATATAATATGTAAGAATATAAACAGTGTAATTATAAACAGTGTGGGTAGTGTATTGTTATTGAGTGTGAAAATTGCACAGTTAGTGCAAACCAAAATGAGAAATGAGTGCTAAATATAATATAGTATTATGTATACAGTTTTTATTACACAGTGCACAGTGAGGTCTACTGGGAGCAGTGCTGTTTGTAGTGTATCAAAGTAATTCAGTGATGTACATCTGTACATCCAGGAACTGCTAATAGCAATTCAGCATCTTTTTTTTGGGCTGTGAATTTAATCAGTTTGAAATGTGCTTTATAAATAAAGCTGCCCTGCCTTTTAATGGTGCCAATTTAACAAAATGTTAACAAAGGCTGAAAACGCAGCACTTAATCTGTATCCCAAGTCGTACTTAACTGAATCCACCATTTTACATCATCATTACATGCAGCGTCATCATTGGAATAGTAGTTCCAAAATATCTGCATGATTTTTCCCCACATCAAAACAGACAAAGAATAATAGGCGCATCATAACTATATGTTTTTTTCATGTTGCACTATGAATGTTTTTTGTTTTTTTTACATGACTAGGTGGTTGAATATAGAAACTATGAAGTTGGAATCAAAGTCTTGGCAGATTCAGCTGGGAGAGCACTTGGGGTCGGTTGTGAACAAGGTTAAATATATATTTGGGAATTTAAAGAATGTAAAGATAGCAGAATCTGTACAGCATGGAGCTGCACGCTGTTTCTTAGGTGTTCATAAGTTTGCCCGCTCTGTGGCTGTTCAGCATGATATGGGCTGGATTCCTGGTTCAATAAGTCAAAAATGTGAAATGAATAGATTGTGGAATTGTTTGCTTGATATGTCAACAAAAAGGGTCAATATGAAGGTTTTACTGTGAGGTAATTTGCACAATTGTTCATGTGCTACAGAGACTAGTTTTGGGGAAGCTAAGTTACAATATATGTGTAGTAATGATTTCTCTTGCAAGATTTGAAAAGAAATGGCTAAATGGCATTGTGTTACAACCAAAGTTACGGACATGTATTCAAATCAGTCATTCATATGGCACTGATTCGTTTGTAACAGCAAACTTATCAGTTAGTCTCTCAAGACCTTTGGTTGCACAGCTGAGAACAGGAAACCCTTCTTTGGCTGTTGTAATCAGCAGATTTAAAAATATCCAGAAGGACAATAGGTTGTGTGAATTATGTGAATAAGAAGAAGTTGAGAATGAAATTATTTTCCTATATATTATCTTTATCATGATAAGTAAGAATTCCTGCTTTGAATGAAATGAAATGATTGTTTAATTGTAATGCTTATGTGTGGGCTACTTTTGGTTCTGAAGATTGGAGAAGACGTCAGGTTTATTTGTTGTGCTTTCTGTAGTCTGTATGTTGCTGTTCTGGTTTCTGGTCTGCTTGTCTTCTTTTCTGATAATGGTGTCTTGGAAGCCCATGACACAATAATTCAATCAATCAATCAATCAATCAATCAATCAATCAATCAATCAATCAATCAATTAAACCAACAGAGGCTCAGAATTTGGATTCACAAAAAGAAAAAAAAATGGACGCCTTATGGCGTCATTATGACTTCTGTTTTTTTAATAATTATGACTTAAATGTACCAGAAAAGATGTCAATTTTTCTTAATTATATTTCAGACTTGCAAGATCAGCATCTGGATCCACAAAATCAGAAATGTGTAAATGATTCGCCTTACCTTCTTTACAAAGAAACATGATATATGCAGACAGGCAGGTAGTATAGCAGGAATTGGCCCATGGTGATAATATACTCCTGGTTTTCATTGGATGGTTCCCGGGGTCTTCGGGCACAGTGGTAGCTCATCCTAAATATAGTGTTGAAATGCAAGACAGAACTGGGAGTGGAAGGTATGTACTGTCATGCTGGCTATCCACAGTCATCTATCAAGAGACGCATGCACGCAAACACACATGCACGTGCGCACAGACGTCACACACACACACACACACACACACACACACACACACACACACACACACACTAACCTTGTTATTACTTCTTAAGCTGAATCACTGCAGGTTTGCTGCTGCTCTCCATAGACCGATCAATCACCTTAGGCCTCTGTTCTGATTATTTAGCTCCCAGGCTGCTAGGCCTGCCATTTGAAACCAGTCTTTTAAAAATGTTGTTTATGAAGCAGAAAATGTGATAAATGGCAACATTAAAATACACCTATGTCTGTTGCCTCGAGGCTTTTTATAGTGAAGGAAATGTCAAAGCACAATAGTGAGGCTCTGTGCCCTGCAATAAAACCATATATGAGTATTTCTATGCAACTGGAGTGAGCTATTAGGAGAGAGTTATTAAGAGAGTTATTAATACAGCTTCATAAGCTGATAATGACCAAACAGCAAAATAAAGTATCTTAATGATAGACTAAGTTAGATGAAAGAAATACATTCCATTGACATTCAATAAGGTTAACATGTATTTGTCAATTTCACCCAATTTACTGGAGGCACACTGACACTCATCAACCCCATATTTGTTTACGCTTTTCTATATAATGATGCAGATTGCAGATCATAGAACACAAAATAACAAGCTTGTTGTCTGACTGTGTAGGATTTGGACACTTAAGCGCTTCATAAAACACTGTGTTCTCATTTTATGCTATTAATCTGGCAAAGACTTCAGAGGGGCGGGAGCATGATGCAAGGGCAAAGCACCAACATGGGCTGCTCTCATCTATACACTGTGAAATGTTAATCGTTCTATATGTGAATTATTCATAGGGATGCTGGGTTGGTTTATGGAAAGGCAGTGGCATTGAAGAGATGTGATTTTATGGCTTCTCTTCTGTCTTACTCTTTTTGAAGATTTTGATCTTATATTATGAATCACATTTACACACTCCCTAAAGAGCAACTTTATTCTAAATATGAAAAAGAAGGTAGATTAATTCTGGTCCCTTCACATATTTTTCAGTGAGAAATTGTGAGCACTGTGTCTGTAGACTTGTTTTAAGATACACATTTTTCTTCCAGTCTTATATGGAAATGCGAAGTGCAAAGTAAAAACAGTGATTTGCTTTAGATTGTGTAAAATTGAGCCTGAAATCTATGCCTCATGCCATTCAATTTATAAAGTAATTTTTAAATTTCTTGCGATGTTGGGAGATATGAACATGGGAACTTTGAAGTAATACTGACATTGGATATGCCAGAGCTTGATTATAGCGATGATTTTGCAAGTACTTTCATATAAATTGCCAAAAAAGCACCAAAAGTTGTGTCTAAAGTTCACAGTAAGTCAACAAAATATAAAGCCTGTTTAGTTGAGTTGAACACACAGATTTACAATAAGGCCTCTGCCATGTGCTCAATAGTAAGCACTATTAAAACTAATGGTATGTGTGCACATGACTTATTGTTTTCATGTTTTCCATTCATCATCTTTGTAAACAGCCATGCAATGCATTGCAGTAGTAGTAGTAGTAGGTAGTGCTGCGTTTCTAGAGATGTGGCGTTGTGTTTCTCGCTTCTGGAAATGCCAGAAAACGTATAAAAACTCACCGGTGTAAAGCTAAACTGAAGACAGATTCAACAACTGCAGTAGGGTGACCATACGTCCTCTTTTACCCGGACATGTCCTCTTTTGGGGGGCTGTCCGGCCTGTCCGGGGGGAGTTTATAAAATCCTTCAAATGTCCGGGGTTTTGAGTTTGTGTAGCGTGCACTTTATCTTCGCATCACAGACCATTGTATTTACCATACACGTTCAATGGTTCACTTGGAAACACACTCTGAGAGGCGGAGTTCCACGCCGAACCCCGGAACGTGTATTCATTCATTATAAAACAGTGCAGCGCATCAGAGCTCTCTGCTGCTCTGCTCCTCCGCTCAGTTCCAAGCAAAGCCACTGACGCGACGCACGCATGCGCTGTCTGCCGGTGAGCGAAAGAAAAGGGAGAAATGCCGAAACGCAAATGCACTTTTACAGACGAAATGCGGAAAAAGTACCCGTGTTTTCGCCAGGGTCGTGAAAAATGGGAAGCAGAGTGTACTGTCTGCAAAGCTGGGACGTATGATAGATAGATAGAATTACTTTAATGATCCCAGGCTGGGAAATTATTTTGTTACAGCAGTAGTGGGTCCGCAAATAAAACACTTTGTACATAACATAAATAGAAGGCAATATATACATAGTGTATATATACAATGCACAGTGTGCAATAAACAATAAACAATAATAATATATACAACAAAACAAAATATGCAAAATATACTATAAACAGTAATAATATATACAACAAAACAGTAGAGAGACCAGAGTTTGTATGACCAAAGTATGTGTCTGTGGCAAACACAGGCTCTAACGACCTAGATAAATGAATATATTGTTAGTAAATGCAACTTTGTGTGAGTATTTTTCAGTATCTCCAAGAGGCCTGGTTAAGTGTCTTTTTGGGAATTCAGAATATGCGTTTAACTGAGTTAGAAGCACGTAAAAAACACTCGACCTGACCCGAAAAACCCTCAAAATTTTGCAGCGTAGTAGTGTCCTCTTTTTGAGGATTCAGAATATGGTCACCCTAAACTGCAGGGCTTATTTCTCAGCAATAGAGTCTCCTAAAAAAACAATTTACCATGGGTGGTGTTCATCCAATGAGGTGTAACCAGTAATTGGATGCGAGGTTGTTGGAAGTTGTAGCCTGTGCAGTCATACCAGCTGTGTGAGGCTTCACCTTGTATTGTATAACAGATCTGAATACGGCAGTTGCTTCAACATTTGCCCAGTGGCCACTGTTGATATGAGGGGAAATATTCCCAGAGTGGCACTGGAATGTCTTGTTATTGAGTTTGCTGAGACCCAGTAGATAGATAGATAGATAGATAGATAGATAGATAGATAGATAGATAGATAGATAGATAGATAGATAGATAGATAGATAGATAGATAGATAGATAGATCCCTGAGGGGAAATCAGGTCATCATAGCAGCAGATACATTCAGTACAAATACAATAAAAATATCAGGGCAAATATGAAACAATAAAGTATTATATACAGTATGCAACAAAAAAAATAGAATAGAACATTCCTAACAATAGAATACTATATACAATAAAATGCTTAGTACTTAAGGTCTGATGGCACCAGGTTGGAATTATTTCTGTGCCGTTCCTTTAGGCAGCAGGGTTGAATGAGTCTGTTGCTGAAGCTGCTCTTGAGCTTGTCCAGAGTTTTGTGGAGAAGGTGAGAGACATGGTCCATGAAAGTACACTCAACATGTAGATGTAATGTGGCTGTAAGTCTTCCTGGTGTGGGGTGAAAAATGACCCAAATCCTCCCTCTGGACAGTAATAAAATCACTGAGAAAAGAGAAAATCTAATTTTGGAGAAATAAATTCTGTCTGGATGGGTACACTCACAAATTTGCACACTTTTGTACTTTGATAATACACCTGGTTAAATAATCTGCAGTCATGCTAATGGCTCTGTTAGTGCCTGGGTCCAGAGTTTTTTTCTGAGCCAGCATTTGTTTGTGCAGCCACTCCAAGTGCTTCAAGTTGAAAATCTCTCAACTTTTCAGAAAGGTGATGATGATGTCACAGTCTTTTTCTTTTTCCTAGGTGATAATCATTGTATTTTTGTCTCCAATGGATTGTGTTATACACCCACATCCTACTTGTACTAGTGTTCTGATGTCATATAAAAATCAAACTGATAGTAAACCACAAAGGGGCAGTGTTGATCATACAGCAGCAATTGTCAAGATGTTGTTGTCATAGAGACAAGGCCAGCACTTTTCTGCCTCCCCAAAAATGCTATGTGGATACGGGGCAATAGACCGTCCTTTGGCATTGCAGTACTTTGAGCTAAATGCTAACATGCTTACAGTGACAGCTGTCATTATACAAGTTGTATGGCCATGTGCATGTAATCTTGGGCTCATGACCCGTCGTGGTGTAAACTTCTATTAACTTAATTTACATGGATAGAAAAGAATTTGATGAGCCATACCTTCCGTCAAACATTTAAACTCCAAAACTGTTGTGCTTTCTGTAAGTTCAGCCTTTTGTCACATTATGACTATTTTACATTGGGATGATGGTTCACATGGGAATCAAAAGATGCAGTTAGTGTGTGATAAAGAGGCACTGACTTAAGAATCAATGCACTTTGGATAAATGGTTTCATTTCAGATTGTGTCAATGCAGTGAATAAATACACAATTCCCACATTTTTTTTGTCAATTTAGGGGAATTTTGTATTTTTTTGTGAGACAGATTCATGATGTCTCATGGGACGATTGTCTTGAAAGTGTATCAGTTATTGCAGCATGGATGTCTCATGATACAATCATTATCGTGAGCAACGTATTGTCAAATGTATCATATCGTATCATGAGTTGCTCTGTCCTTCCTAGGCACATCCTCGCTGCAGTTCTGTGATGCGTGTAAGTGTGTGTGTATATATATATATATATATATATATATATATATATATATATTAGGGCTGTCAAACGATTAATTTTTTTAATCACGATTAATCGCATTTTGTCCATAGTTAACTCGCGATTAATCGCAAATTAATCGCAATTTTTTTGGCACATTTTTTTCTGCTTTAAATGTACCTTAATGTATTTTTTTTCATGTTGTTAATACTTTTAACAACATAAGAAAGGGCAAATATGCTTGCATTATGAAAATGTTTATTCAACACTTCAAATCATGCAGGAAAATAAATCCAGGGTTGTCTGCTTTTGGCGAGGGGGGGCGACGGGCTCCCTGCATCTGCCGTCTGTTTGGCTTGCAAGTGGTGTCCACTGACACTGCACGTTTTTCTTCTTCGCCTTTTTCATGCAGTGTGCTACTTTCTGTCAGTCAGTATCACACTGATGATCGCCATGGCTCCGGTGCAGCAAAACAATGAAAAGTACGACTTGAAATTCAAACTTTCTGTCGTGATATATTCAGAGGAAAACTCGGGAGAAGCAGCCGCTAGACGTTTCTCTGTTGACCCCAAGAGAGTGAGAGAAACGGAGCTTCAGCGTCTGCCGAGGAGGACAGCAGCAGGGCCAGGCTGCCTGCTGGAGGGAGGAAGAAGGCTAGCGAGGAGCCTGAGATAAACATGCGGGGATGAGTTATCAGCAAACGGGCACGCCATGAGAGAGTTTCCCGCAAAATGATCAGGGCGATGGAGAAACAAATGTCCGCCACCGTGAGTGACAACAGAGATGAGGAGTTTGCAGCTGCTTTTCAGTCCGGCGTGTTTTTAACGAACCGCCAACCCTGCTTCTTCTTCTTCTGATTCCCTTTCTTATTCTTCTGCCACCCTCTGTATCAAGACTACAGGACGGCCGTAAATCATACAATGAGCGTTTTTTAAAATTTATTATTTTTTTTTATAATGAGCATTAATCGCGTGTTAAAAAAATTAACGGCGTTAAGAGGATGTTGCGTTAACGCGTTATTAACGCGTTAACTTTGACAGCCCTAATATATATATACATCTGTTGTATTTTTGATGTTGTTGACCTGATAGCCTCACTCTGTGCCTGTTTGTTGCAGATGTCGTTCTTATGAGGACTGCTGTGGTACTCGCTGCTGTGTGAGAGCCCTGTCCATCCAGAGACTATGGTACTTCTGGTGAGTTACAGTTCAGGCTGTGTCTACTGTTGTCTCTTACTGGGAGGAACACCTGTTAATTCAGCAACTGCTTCTGTCTTCTGTCTGTTTGCTTGTCAGGCTCTGTGATCAGTGCTGAGGTGACAGCATGAGGGTTCCAGGGTAGGACTTTAAGACATCTGATGGTTTCAGACAGAAACTTCATTATGCTTTTGAACATCATGATCATTTTTCAGAAAAGAAATACAGATTTAAGGAAGTCTCTTCTCAGGTTCCTGTTTCGCTCATAAACAGTACTTAGTTACTCCTGTATCAGCTGTCCCTTAGCTTCACTTTTTAACTGAACAGCTCCGGCATATTCAGATTGACTGAATCCCGTAAGTGAGACTCACAATTTAAGTGTAAAGGACGGACATAGCAGTGTGAACTTGTGAACTTTTCAGATCAATAGATGTATAAAAGTGGATTAATGTGGCTGTTGTTCAGTTCTGCTTACAACACAAAAAAACTCAAGATGCACCATGTTGTTTCTGGGCTCTCTTCCTCAAAGGTGTCGGCGTGTAGTTTGATGATAAAAGAATTCTGTGGAGGCAAGGCTGGGTTGAATAATAGAGCTATCTTTATTGAAACAGACCTTGAGCCCTGCGTCCGGATCCGAAGCGGCCGCTTTCTGATATTCTCAAATCTATGGCAACAGCAATGCCAAAAATGCTTTGCCCTCTGCTCTATTGGAAAACCTAGTCGAGTCTTTCGATCTTTGGAGATCCACCAAAATGCCACCCTCCTTTCTCTTTCTGTGCAAGGGTTTTTAGAGACCCTTTTCCAGTACCCACCCACTTCTTCTAATTGGTCATTTTGGGAAATTAGCCAATAAACAAAAAGAGGAGTTGGCCTGTCTCCCTGCTCCTCTCCATAACTCATCTAGCTTGGCTGTGGTCAACCTATGGTCTTCTCCCCACATTGACCCCTCTATCCTTCTACGGGAACATAAACGTTTGGGCATCTCCCACCATTTGGCGTACAGGTCGACCTCAGGTTTAGTACTTTATGATGGCTAACCTTTCACACTGACACAGTTGGAAAACCACTCTAAACCCCTTGAGGCTGTAAGTCTCACTCTGTCTGCATTCCTTAACTCACATAATATATAAGGAGAAACAATTAGTCACTGTTCAATCTAAGCTAAGTAAACTCAAAAATCAGAATGTGTTGTCATCCAGATACCTCAACCAAAAATGAGAAACTTCAAACAAATAAAAATCTACTTACCGTTAGTATCTCCCCAGAGGGCACATATTACTGAACTGCATGTTTCTGTGAGTCACGGTGGTTCCTCTGTGTCTGCCTGTTTTTGCAGATAATATCTACAAAGCATTATCATCAGATGCTAAAACTGTCCCTGCTGTATCTGCATGGCAGTGTTGATGGTGTTGGGTTAGTGAAAGATCTACGATGTCCTTTGTTTTTCTCTCAGGGTGCTGCTGATGATGGGCTTACTGTTCTGCTGCGGTGCTGGCTTCTTCATCCGCAGGAGGATGTATCCTTCCCCTTTGAGAGATGAGCCAGCCTTCAACGTCTCCTTCACCAGGCACCCTGTCACCACACCAGGTACAGTAGGATTCAGACAAATACACAGATGACAGATGGCAAACACACTGACCCTGTTTTTTGCCATTTAGGCAAATATTAAGAATGGAAATGAAAGAAAAACATGAATTTTACAGGTTTAACTCTGTGAGACTTCACATCCGCAGAGCATAGATGTTGAGTGAAGAGAGGCAGTCCTTCTTTAGCCTTTAAAGTAGAAAGCCGACACACAAACACAATTGTAGCAGTCACAAGGTTACATCTGTACTCAATTGAAATAACATTCCTACTATCTCCACATCCAAATTAGGTCAACATACACATACATCCCATAGTTTATGTTTCATACATCAGCCATTGTTAGAACACATATCCCCAGGAGAGGTTACACAGAAAGGTTACAAAAAATGCTCTGCAGGATGAACTCCTTGGACAAGAGTCTGTCTGTTGTCTTATCTATGTTAGGTTTTTCAAACTTCTCTATCACATATGCTCTGAAACCATTAAAATCACAAGACAAAAGCCATGAGAGGCCCATAGACAGAACGCTTTCACTCTTAACTAGGGATGGGAACTGATAAGAGATTAACATTATCGATATTGCTTATCGATCTGATTCCTTATCGATTCTCTTATTGATTCTCATTGGGTGAGGGAATAAGTATGAATTTGTTTGTTTGTATTAACTCCCTTTAATATGTGATCAGAAGACGCAGCACAAGGTATACACAAATTATGTGTAGCAACGTCAGAACAAACTTAAAAGTAGGTGAGCTACTTCTTAAAGTAAAGTACAGGGACCCATAGCCGAGGGCATTGTTTCTCAACCAGTATGCCACGACATGCTAGTGTAGAGCTTAGATCGGGCCCAAAAAAACAAGCCCGAACCGAGCCCGTGCACGTTGAGTCCCAGCCCGACCGGCCCGACACATTACTGTAATTAGGGGGCCAAGCCCGAGGGGCCGAGGGAACATACGCGTTTCCTAGGACCAGCGGTGCTAGGAACTCTATTGTAATTGTAAAGATCTTTTGTTTTTATTTTTCTCCGGCTAAAAGTGGTGCTGCAGGCTAAACCGTGCAAGAGAGGGCGGTGCAATTTGGAGGGTTGGTCCAGACTCCTGCGAATATCTCAGACACAAAAAACTACATATATCCGCCTGCAGGGGGCGCTATAACCTAGGCCAACGCGTTTTTGCCTATAACTCCCACACCGAGTTATCTCCACATTTGTATCTCCACATTCCCTGAATGAAGCTGAATCACTTTGCCGTTGGCCACGCCCACTGTAGGGCACGCCCACTTCTGCTGCACATTTCCTTCGCTAAATCGCCACATATGCAAAACCTACTTTTTCGAACTCCTCCTTGGGATTTTGTCCGGTCTGTGTGAAACTTGGCACGTACACTCTTCAGCTGGACCTAAAGTTATCAAAAGAATTTTGCTCGGTCAAAAAATGCGGAAATTATAAAGGAACAAATTACTGTAGCTAGCTATAAAAATGGAAACTGTTTGATATCTTGGTCAAACTAAATGCTATTAACACCAAATTTGAGATCCTTGGTTGCCATGACACTGGGAAGGGATGAGCCAAATTTTGGCCACTTGGGGGCGCTAAAAATATGGGAAGTTTATATCTCTTGAACGACTACACCGATTTTTAGGAAATTTGCCCGTATTATGTAGGGCCAATCCTGAGGCCAAGTCTTGAAGGTGGTCATGACTGGTCAATGTGGGCGTGACTTATTACAACAAATCCAAATCGGCACACATTCAGCCTTTTGCACTTCCGGTGCACTTCCCATTACAGCGAATACCACGGCTCAGACGTTGGCCTGTGTTTTAACTTTTTCCCCGAGCCCGTCATCCTTTGGGGCCAACTTCCGTGGGCTCTGCGGTGCGCGGGGGGCTTGGCCCCTGTTCATAACTGCTTGCAATTGCTGCTCATATGCAATTTTTGAGTTGTTGTCACTGCCCACGACTTGTTTCAAATGATTCCATACCTCCGACTTTCCTCCAAACTTGCTCAAAGTTAATTCTCCTGTTTTTGTTTTTTTCTTTACATCTTCAAGCTCCATGTTGCACTTAAGCTACACAATCAGTGATGCCGGTAACGCGTCTAATCTGACCACTTTTTTTCAGTAACGAGTAATCTAGTGCTTTAATATTTCCAAAACAGTGATCAGATTGAAGTCACTTATTCAAGTCACTGTGCGTTACTATTATTTTTGTCATTTTCCGTAGTAAAAATATGTATTTTCGCTTTCTTCTTGAGTCTCGTGGAGTGATGTCACATATGCCACAAGTCACGTTTTCAGTAGGAGTACAACTCACGCGTGTAATATAACCAAACTTGAGAGCGCTTCTGCCTCAACGCCATTTTTGCTGCGCTCTGAACCAAAACAACGCAGCGCGTGTGTGACGTCATGACGCATTTGCAACGAGCTGAACCGATAAGCGGAATCGTTAAGCAGGCATGCTAAACGATTTCAAGGAATCGACTCACTGGGCACCAGTTCTGAAGAAGAACCGTCTCGCGGTTCCAATCTCTACTCTTAACACATCTTCTATACTCGTTAAGTTTCGTTTGTAGCCTCTCATAGGGCCATTGGGCCAGGTATTTTTTAGACAGACAAGCCACTGGGCCAATCGTCATTTCTCTGCTGTGTCTGCAGCTGAGCACTGTGAGCCGAGCCGATGCATGTCTCTCTGACCGGGCCGGGAGAGTTATCATAGTTACCAAGGCAAGGCTCAGCAGAAAAATAAATAAATAAATAAAAATAGAATGAAAAAAACTGCCGTCCATCGGCCCATTATTGATCGGCCCACTGGGAAAAATCCCGGTACTCCCGATGGCCAGTCCACCCCTGCAATAGCAGTTCCCTCGAGTGGCTTTGCGTGTGTGTCCAAGCGCGTGTGTGCGTGCGTGCAGTGCGCACGAGCGTGCGCCTGTGTTTAGGGCGGGGGTGGGGGGGCACAAAAAATATTTGCACCGGGGCCTATCACCATGATGTTACGCTACTGCCGCAAGTTAACACTCAACAACAAACAAACAACTCAATCACAAAAGTTTAAACAAACTTTGCTCTCCTTGGCTCAGCCAACTGCTGTCTCCACCAGAGCTTACCAGATTCAGCAGCTGTCTGCCTGTTAATGCTAACAGGGTCACTGTGAGCCATTCTGGTCTCAACCACACAGCAAGCCATAGTATTTGTCCAATATTTGTTTTAAAACTTAGAGCACCACGAATGGCCTTTTGAGGAACTCGAGTTTTTGGTACTCCAGTATTGGCTTCCCTTGTCAACCCTGGATGTTGCTGCTTGGAGCAGACTCAGACTCAAGGTGGGCAGCCATCTGCCTTGACTTTTTGGGTTGACAGAAATAGAGATATATAGTTGCAGTGGGCATCAAGCAGGACCACAGCAGTAGGCACAACCACGATCCACCATCAGGATGCAGGCAGGATCACTGTGAGATGAAAAAGCACAGTGACGCCGTGGAAGAAGACAAGTTAGTAGTGTTGAAGAAGATCATTCAATTTGAAGAAAATCATTCAAGTCCTGTTAAGCAGTTTGCTGTGGTGATGTGTTTATTCAAAGAATACCGGTAAACTGGTGAACTGACAGGCACAGAGCGGGTCTGAGCCGGTGAGTCGACCCAGAGCAAATGAAACAGTCACATTTTATACAGTCAGAACAAAGAATGGCAGATTCAGTCAACAGGTAAACAAAAGGGGATGCCAAAAGGGAGGGGTCTGCTCTTTGGCGGGAGTGAACAGCGGGGGTGGGGGGAGGTATGGGGGCACGCATTTAACATAGTGATCAAACCAGGTCCAGATGTCTCTTGATTAACTGGTGTTACGCAAATATGTATCCGTAGGGTGCAGGAGACAGACAGAAATCACCATTTATGTCTGGTAGTCAAAGGGCTCTCTCCAGACGTCACTTCAAAATGTGTATTTTCTTCCTCAATCCACCCTTTTTTTATTTTTTTTTTTTTTTTAAATATTTACAAGGTCATTCACAGTTAACTTGTATTTCAAACAGAAAATCAGGATTTTCTACCTCTGTTGGTGGAGCAGGTTGGGTCACGTTGGAGTACATGATTTAGATCAGAAGAACGATAACTGTCAAAGTTCCAAATCCAAACACAAGTTCAAAAATTAAATAACCAAAAGACCCTAGTTCTTCCTTAATCCAGTCAATCCAACCAGGGGTAACAGGGTTAAGAAAATGTTTTGGCAATGTTATGCAAATGGATGCTTATTTCTTGTAATGTGGCATTGTGGTCAGGTATGAATGTACATTCAGCAATATTCAACATTCGACATTCAGTTCCAAATACAGCACAAGTTCCTCCTTGAGAGGCCAATAAGTAATCCAGTGCAGCTCGATTTTGTAACATCATCATTCTTACTGCAGTCATCTCTTGTGAGAGCATGGACCTGTCTTTTGCAGTGGAGTTTGCAAGATCTTCTACAGCATGGGAGAAGTCTCTTATTTGGTCGAAGAATGCCATGACTCCATAACTTGGAATGTGAGCACCAAAAAATCTTGTCAGTGGGGTTTTGTGAGTGTGTATCTAAGTCCCTTTTTACCATTTGAACCTCTGGCACAGTTAGGACTTTCATAGCTGGCATCACATGACCATCACATGAACATCACATGACCCAGACCACATTCTCAGTCCAGACCCTTGGGTAAAGGTATGGAGCAATGATTCATCACTGGACGGATTGAGACCTGTACAGCGCTCCTTGGTGGAATTGAAGTAAAGTATGTGACAAGTGTCACAGGATGAAGGGGGCATAGCCATCAGTGAGAGTACTTCTTTTGTGCTGTGGGGTATGAAGCCACACACAGAACAGTTCTTCGGGTTTGGACTATTATCAGCAATCGTTATTGCCAATTGGAGAAATGTGTTTGATGACTGTGGTTCATATCCATCTAGAGTCTTTCCTTTTTGGTACCTGGAAAGGTCCTGTTTGTGGTGTTTGTTGCTCTCTGTGTTCTGTGGATGTGCTGGTGGGTGTTCCACAGTTTCTTCTGGGCCTCCGGTGCCAGCGTTGCGTCTCTACTCTCTTGGAAGCCAGTGTACATCTTCTTCTGGTCCTCCGGTGCCAGCGTTGCATCTCTGCTCCACTGGAAGCCGGCGTACATCTTCTTCTGGGCCTCCGGTGCCAGCGTTGCTCCTCTGCTCTCATGGAAGCCTGGTGTACCTCTTCTTCTGGGTCTCCGGTTCCAGCGTTGTCCTTCAGGGTGGAAGATCCTTTCCAGGGGTGCGGCCAGTACTTTATGGCTCTGTAGGCAATGAGGGAGATGGCCCACTGGATGTAGAGGGACCCTGGTGATGTCTTCCGCATGGTGGAGGTGTCCTCTTACAGTGGGATGTGTGGATCCCAGTGGTACTACCCTCACACTTTAGTGCTGTGTTGGTGATAAGCAGGACGTGTTGTGTTTTCAACCAGCGGGGCGTTTTTCCTCCGGAACTCTCTGATGCAGACCCAATCTCTTGGTTGTAGCACTGCTGGCTGCTAGGAGGTGACTGGACAGTTTTTACTTGTCTGTGGAGTAGCTGAATAGCAGAGGTTATGGCAGAGCACAGTGTGCGCATAGACTCATCCAAGGCATGGAGGTTCATCTTCTTCATCCTTGTTGCTTGGCAAGCATTTCGCTAAAGAAACAAAATCAGCCTTCTTACAGGCCCAGACTTCAGCCCGGTTGGACAACGTGTCTATACATACAAGAATATTGTCACATCTAGAATCAGCCTTCTTGTAGGCCCAGGTTTCTCTATACATACAAGATTATTATCATCTCAATTACATCCTCAAGGTACACAGGAGTCGGTTCCACAACGCGGTTGTTGTTGTGGATCTTCATGTTATTTACATTTTTACAACCATGGGAAAGTAACAATTCATGCTCCCTCACATCAGCAGATTCCTGTTAAAGAATCACATCAAGACAGGAATGTCAAGTTTTTTTTTAACCGCTTTGGCTGCATGGTCAGCCAGAGCATTGCCTCTTGAACCAGGGTCCCTTGATTTGGTGTGAGCTTCCCAATTAACAACAGCAAATAGATGAAGGAAATCATGTAAACATCCCAAAGCATGTTTGGAGTCTCCAAAACATGTTTGGAGTCTGTGTTAATGGCAACAATTTTACCTTTTGCTAGATGACTGGCTCTCATCAGTGGAACAACTCAGCTACTGGGGCGGAACTTGAGGGTGGCAGGGCGGCACTATCAATTATTGAAAAATGATCACAAATTGCATACCCTGCGCGTGGCACTCCATATTCTCTATAAGCAAAGTCCATTATCCTTTGTCTACAGTAACCTGTCATTCCTAAAATGTCTTCATCTGTGACACTTTTGGCATTTCCACTATTGCTTTTATCCTGGACAGAGTAAGGACTCTTGTACAACCAGATGATGTGTGTCCCAAGTATCTCTGGCACAATTGAGCTTTCTTTAGTGACCCTTCATTCCTAAAGCCTTGAGAAAGACAACTGTTTCAGTCTCACATGCAGTAGCAGAGGGAGAGGCTGAATGCAAACGTAAGACTCTTGCTATGTAGGGAACAGAGAAAAATGCACTACACAGGTCAAATATTGTATAATGAGTCAAATTGGCTGACATTGAAGACAAAACGGTTGTAGGATTTGGAACTAAAGGAAAATGGGGGAGTACCGCTTCATCAATAGCTTGCAGATCTTATGCCAATCTATATTTATTTTAAATGTTTGGTTTTTTTTTGGTTTTTTTTTAAGGAAGAATAGGAGTATTACATGGACTGTTACATGACGTTGTTATCCCTTGGTTTAACAGAGATAGAATTATAGGGGCGATTGCCCTCACTCTTTCCTTGAGAGGAGAGATACTGCAAGATCCTTGGCAAGGGGCATTCTGTTTTAGCAACATGTTTTCTGGTTCAGCTGTTTCAATCAAACCAATGTCATTAAATGAAGAAGCCCACACTGACGGGGCACACTAGACACAACTCTATCATGGACTTTCCCTTTCTCTTCCCCCAGGAGTTGAATTTGATCTATCAGGGCAGCTAACACAGTTGTTTTGTTATGTTCATTAGTCTCTAAAAAGATGTTGTCAGGTCTGCAATAGATGGTGCCATTTATTTTGCATAACAAATCTCGTCCTAACAGATTCACGGGTGTGGTATCTGATAGAAGAAAGGAGTGGAAAGTAGTTAAACTGGACGTGCTTTCAGTGAAAGGATCTATAGATACTGGAGTAGTCTTAAATACAGGTAGACAAATAGGAATACTTCCAACCCCCACAGCTCTAACTATTTTCTTTAGATACTTTAAAACGTGAAGATATAGTTGGTCTTACTGGAGAAAAAGAGAAGCTCCTGTGTCTATCAAGAATTATGTTAATTCACACTTATCATTAATTAGTTGTTTTGCTAATTTAATTAGTGGAGCCTGGGTTACAATTTCTCCTGTTTCAATGTTGTCACTGTCCTGACAGCGCTGATGGTTATACTGTTGAATTGGTGGGTCTTCTATTTTGGTTACTTGATGGCGGTGCCTTGGCAGGGTACGTGGGGCTGTTTTGTTTGGGCAGTTTCTTACCCTAAGACCTGGTTCACCACAAAAGAAGCAATTCTCAAGGTTAGAGAAAGGTGACCTGTGACTTTGCTCATGGTGTGTGGGCCAGCGTCTTTGGCACCCCCTATCTTTTTGGAAGCTTCCTCTGCCACTGCGTTCTCCTCTCGATGTTCCACCTGTGTAGTGAGACACTTCAGAAACCATTAGCATTTCATGCATTCTACATATTCTTTCTTCTGTGTTATCCCAATCCCAGTGGTGTTGTGCTATTTCTACCAATTCAGTCAATGGTTTTCTTGACCATCCAACTGTCAATTGTACCTTTGTCCTAAATTTTTTGTTGAAGACTATTCACAAACAAATGTTGCATGTAACTATTTGAAAATCTGACAATTTGACTTTGTGACAGACCACAATAGTCCTTTGCAGTTGTCATCATTTTTACATACAGCTCCCGAGGACTGTCATCTTTTCCTTGTCTAATTTTTGTAAGAGGAGTAAACTCAATTTGTTGTGTTGCCTCCCGTTTAACTGCTAAAGCTATGACACTGTAACATGTCTTAGCTTCCTCTGGTGTCACTCTGGCAAAATCTGTGGGATTGTGGGGGATTTCACAAGCATTGAGCACTTTGTCTTTCAAATCAGATGGCAAAGTCAGTTTTAACAATTGCATCATAGCGGGCATATGAGGACTGCAGATCATGCACACCAATTTCCATTCTTCTAACCATTTTACCGTTTATTTGTCATTACATCTTTGGGAAAACATCTGACTATTGCTTTTAGCTCCCTTCGGCTCCAAGGTTTGTAGACGACATCTTTTTCCATTTTAAGATGTCAAGCTAATTGTGTTGGGTTTGTTTTCTTTGGTTTTCAATTTTTTTCCTTGTTGGAACTCTGCCTTGTTCTACTTCATTATTTATCTCAGGTCTTG
Organism: Diplodus puntazzo; assembly: GCA_963678695.2. Taxonomy (NCBI): domain Eukaryota; kingdom Metazoa; phylum Chordata; class Actinopteri; order Spariformes; family Sparidae; genus Diplodus; species Diplodus puntazzo. Next base: position 5,356,936 of record OZ023171.1, on the reverse strand, counting down.
GGTATTCAACAACCCAGTCATCACCAGTGTTATGAACACTGGATTCTTTTATCTCTCTTACAGGATAAAGGTTTTTTATTTTGATCGTATTTTAGTGTTTCTACAGGACATTTGATTGTCCGGCTTAATCTTAGTCTGCGTTGTGTTTTTTTTTTTTCTTCTTCTTCTTCTTTAGCTTATTAGCTTTTTATTTTGATCTGTAAGAGAAACTATTTTAGATTCTGCACAGGCACAATTTCTCTCAATTTCTACATTAAATTTCTTATAAAATCTTATAATCTATCTTGACTCAATTTAAACCCATGTTGCCACAAATGACAAACAAACAACAAACAAAAACTAGTGTTAAACAAAACAAAACCACAGGAATTTCAACACTGATCTTTTCTATCAGACCAACAGAATCACAGAAATTCGACACTGGTCTTTTCTATGAGACCAATAGAATCACAGGATTTTTCGACACTGATCTTTTCTGTTAGAACAGAATCACAGGGGTTTTCGACACTGATTTTCCATTAGAAACACAGAATCACAGGGGTTTTCGACACTGATTTTCTATCAGAGAAAATAGAATCACAGGAATTCAGACCCGATCGTTTGCAACATAACAGACAAAACAAAACCAAACAAGTGTAACACAGGAGTTCAGACCTGGTCTTTTCTATCTAAAACGATAGAATCACAGGATCTTTGGAACCAACAGAATCACAGGACCTTAAACTTGATCTTTTCTATCAAACAACAGAATCACAAGGCCTTAAGCCTGATCTTTCAGTTAAAAACAACAGAATCACCAGACCATAAACCAGATCTTTTCCATTAAAACAACAGAATCACAGGACCTTCCTACGTAGGCCTATTTTCTCTGCGGGGAAACTCTCACCTCGTTCCCTAAATCAGCGCTCTATATCACCATGTGGATGTTAAGTAAGATGCTAGCCCCTAGATGCTTGGACTTTATGAGAGCGAATCTTCATAAGACTAGGAAAACACAAGTAATTCCACAACTAATCAAAAGCTATGAAAACAAGCATTCCTATACATCTAAAAACTAGCTTCCCAATAACGTCGGTTTCAAAACCATACAACACCAAAAAGAATTTTCACAAAACACACAGCAAACTTACTTGAATGTCAGATGGCGTCACCCTTCTTTAGGACTCCCTCCTCAACAGACCTCCAACAATGCACAGTAACAGTAATTCAATTTTCAAAAGGACCTTTTACCTCTGCAATTTGGTTCTCAGGTCACTGGCATGTCCTTGGTCTGGAAGAAGGAGTATCTGGAGAAGGTTTGTTGCCATCCGGGTCACGGCACCAAATTGTTGAAGAAAATCATTCAAGTCCTGTTGAGCAGTTTGCTGTGGTGATGTTTATTCAAAGAATACCGGTAAACTGGTGAACCGACAGGCACAGAGCGGGTCTGAGCCATTGAGTCGACCCAGAGCAAATGAAACAGTCACATTTTATACAGTCAGAAAAAAGAATGGCAGATTCAATCAACAGGTAAACAAAAGGGGATGCCAAAAGGGAGTGGTCTGCTCTTTGGAGGGAGTGAACAGTGGGGGTGGGGGGAGGAATGGGGGCATGCATTTAACATAGTGATCAAACCGGGTCCAGACGTCTCTTGATTAACTGGTGTTACGCAAATATGTATCCGCAGGGTGCAGGAGACAGACAGAAATCACCATTTATGTCTGGTAGTCAAACAAACGGCTCTCTCCAGACGTCACTTCAAAATGTGTAATTTCTTCCTCAATAGCAAGCATAAATAGGACATGAATGTGTAAAATTTGACAGGGAGAGAGGAGCTCAGTGCATCATGGGAAGTCCCCCGGAAGTGTAAGCCTACGGTAGCATAGATACGAGAGATCAATTAAATTCTGGATTTTACAGGAGAATCTTGTCCTGTTGGGGCGGCCTAATGGCATGGAATTCACACTGGAGGTGAGAATAATGGAATCCAGAATGAGTCAAGACAAGTTATTTAGAGACAAGTTATCTGGAAAACCAATAAGAAGCCTAACCTAAGAAACCTAAGAAAATGTGCTGTGAGTCTTTCTGGTCCTGGGCTAATTTACGCTGTTCATTACCATCAACACTGTGGCCCTAAAGGATTCTTCATTTAAAACTTAATGTTAGGGAAAATAGGGCAGCTGATATAGCTCTCTCAGTCTTGAATTAATGGATTTTTACTATGTGTCAGTCAGCCAAGCAGAAAATTGAATGGAACGCTCTAATAATAACCACCATGTAAATCTCAATTCTAGGTGACTCACCAGAGGAAGGCATTAATATGTGAACACCAAAATAAATGTCACGTGCTACCTCCTGTAATCATTTCTGACATTGTGCTGTGAGAATATGACATAATTTCATAAGAGTTAATGTTTTTGGATGGTAGCCAAACATTTTACCCCAGAAGAGATAAACCAGCAATCTTAGTGATGTAACTGTGGTGGCTTAGACACAGAGAGAATAGTCGGATGAAATTGATGAATGGTTTTGGTTTGCTGTTAGCAGTCATTCTGGACTTGTGCTACAGAGCACTTATTGATAGTGTTACCAAAGAAATTAGGAACAACAATGAGAGTTAAAGTAGGAATCCTAAAGGTTTTCATCACATCAAACATTACATTAGTTTCATATTATTTATGGTGTCATTTATAATGTATCTCATTATCAATGAAATTAAAAATACATATACGGAACATGATGTAGTCAACAAAAAAACAATGTGATCAGCTTTTCACATTTCATATAATGCAAAAGTCTGTTGGAGGATGTTGTCTTCCCTGAAAACAAGGTTTTTTTGTGCAAGTTTGGACAAAAGCGCCTGCTAAACGATCTCAAATGTAACTGTAAATATTAGTTAAGGCTGCTGTTCGTCATCAGCACAAAAGTGTATTAAAAGAAAAGACACACTAAAAAAGACAAGCGCTCAATGGCTACGCTCGTGCTTATTCATGGCATTTGAAAACTGCAGTAAGTTTTCTAAAGATAACCCAAAGGCCAAAGCAATTACCAGCAAAATCACATAAGTTTTTGTACCTGAAAACCAGCCCATTCCTTTCGTTGAAAACCAAGGATTCCGCCGGCTAACGGCACATTTGGACTCCAGGTTTTTTCCCCTGAGCTGCTGCTACTTTGCACTTATGGTTAGAGCTTTGGAATATAAAAACATTCATCTTTACTCACTTCATCTTAGCCTATTTCTTCCCTCAGGTACACTGAGCCTTTTGAAATACAAAAATAAAAACTTTTTTTTCCGGTTAATAGTTGTCAGTGTCAGTTAAAAAAAAATAAAAATCCATATTGTGCATCCCAAATGCAGATGTTTCCAAATCAAGCATGACTAAAATGTTAGGATCATAACTTCAACTAACCAGGCAGCAGTGTTGGCCTCCTTGGAAAACTTACTAGATCAGGTGTCTTTATGTCTCAGTGCCGGCAGCAGCTGTGGTCAGAGGTATTATGTTTTTATGTGGTCTGTCCATCCATCCACACCATTCTCATGAAGGCAATTTCTCAGGAGCTCCTTAAGGGTATTTTTTTTTTATTTGGCACAAATGTCCAATCAGACTTAATTGATTAGATGCTGGTGGTCAAAGGTCAAAAGTCACTGGGAATTCACTAACATCATTTAATTACATCTGGCACAAATATCCATTTGGACTTGAGGACTCGACACTTTTTAAGACGTAAAAAAAAATGCGGTAGGGTAAATTATTAATGTCAAAGGTCAGCGCCACTGTAACATCATAATGTTCTGCAAAAACACCTTTCTGGTCATTATTCAACACCATAACTCAGGACCAGGAGCAGGTTGTGACCATATTTCACATCAGATCAGATACTGAATTGGTGAAACAAGTCTTGGTGACCACCTTGAAACTGTGCTGTTTGTAGCGCTCTTCTGTGCTGCTGGGTTCAACGTGTGCGAAGCGTTTATGTTTTCCAATTTGTAGCTTCTTTGCAGCAACATCCATATTTGAAGCATTGTCTCCTGTTATGGCTAAAATTTTGTGTTATAGTATTTTAAATGATAACTGTCTCCTCATCTTTCCAGTTTCCCAGCAGCCAGGAAGTATGCAGGGCTTCGGGGCCAACGGGATGACAGGTGGCGACCCAGGCGTTGCCATGACACATATGATGATGAGCTCCTATCCTCCTCCCCCTTCGTACTGCAACCATCCACCTCCACCCTATGAACAAGTATTTCAGAACAGCGACAAGAAGTAACATCCGCAAAGAGCTAAAGAGATGGAACTTGACAAGGAAAAAGGGAAAGAAGGAGGCAGCACAAGGCTGAAGTATCAGGAAGTTCAGATGAAGATGAGGAAGAGGAGAGCCTGCCAATTGTTTTCAACTGAACTGTTGTTGTGTAAGACTTTGAAACCACACAATCTGTTGTACTGTGGAAAAGACAAAATAAGCAGTATCTAGTGCACAGACACACATTCATTCACTGACACACGCTGCCTCTTCTGCAGTGCTTTATTAATTCTTGATTTATGTGGATCCATGTGTACAGTGACTGCACCACCAACCTGGCTGAGCTGAAGACAAGGGGGGATGGACACTCGAGGTTTTTGATTCACCTGCTGTCACCTGTCTACTCCACCCCTCCAATGCAGCTACAGCTATAACTGTGCACAGTAGAACAGTTCAACAAACTTATCACGTATTAAAATGCTGGATACTGTTTGTCTTAATAGACAGTGTTAAAACAATTAAAAAATATTTTCATTGTACAGTTTAAAAACAAAGTACAACACATGATGAAAAAGACTGAAAGTCTGAAAAGGACTATCTACGTACAAGTGATGTTAAAAGCAAATTTCAAGGAAGACACTGACTTATTTTCTATCCAGCATTTTACTGCAAGATGGGCTCTTTAATAAATGATGACCTCTTGATACATTTTTTATGGAAGTATGTGTAGTCCAGTTATGTAAAGACATAATGAGCCACTCCAGCAGTCTCTGGCTCATTCTCCTGTTAGCAACATTGAAGGCTTTATTTCACCATGAGAAGAGTCAGACATGGACAGAGTGATGCTGGTAAAGTGGCTCATATCTTACTCTAGTTCTAGTGTCATCTGCTGAGTCCAACACATTCTCAAACCTAACCGACTGAATAGGTCGATGGCCAGTAATTTTTGAAAACAACATAGTTTATGTTACGGTTCCCAAAACTACATGACTATTGCAGCATAGTGGCGACGGGTGTAATGGACCTCTGTTGTATCCTCACAGTTTGGTCAGGTGACGGAAAGCATTGTGGTTTGGGTTAAAGTCACTACGTTACTTTTGTAACATCAGTTACAAACATACTTTCGTCATGTAACTAACTTTTGTATGTGACCTAACTAAATCTAATTAGAAAGTTAAAAGAACTCATTCTGGACTTCTGGTTTCATTCTGGACACTAATAGCGGCCTCTTTATTGGCTGCTCTGTGCTTGTTTGACCCGACCGTTCATCCCCGGTTTTCTCCCTATGCAAACTTTGTCAGACTTTGTAGCTCTTTGTAGCTCTTTATCCTCCTTTGACCACCAGGTAACAGGATATGTAAATCTGGGTTGTAATAAACTGCTTTCAAAGTCGATCTATATGTTCCTTTTTCTGATGTGGATGGGCTGGCTAAGTCTTAGTGAGCGGTCACTTTGATGGTTGTTATGTTGCTGATTAAGATTGCATGTCATCCATTTTACACCACGACCCACTGACATATACAGCTTTTGCCAAGTGCTACTTTTGGTGGCATTTGGTGAAGAAATGAACATATACATTTTTCTTTCAAGTTGCTGCAACACACATCTCAAGTGCATTAAAGGTAAACTACCAAGTTATTTCTCTCGACGCATAAGTATGTATAGTATTGTAAAGTTGTCATGGAAATACAGTTTCTGCTAAGGGGAAACAAACAGTCAAACCTTTATTGCAATTCAAAAATGTCCTTCTATTCAGTTATTAAAAATATATGTGGAACCAAACTGGAATGAGGATGAGAAACCTGTTTTATTAACAAATCTGCTAGAAAGAAAAAGATTGTCTAGTCGGTTGCTGTGAATGTGGCAACAGAAATAGTTTGACATTGTGGGAAATATGTGTGTTTGCATCCCTATTAAATATGGAGCTGGATCTGGGAGGCAATTAGCTTATTTTAGCTTAATTATCTTTGATAGAAAAAAAGGGTTTACAAATATGTGCACCAACACATATAAAGCTTGCTTATTCAGCAGTGGTTTTATCTATTTACAAACAGAATGTAAAGAGGACAATTTGTAGTTAGAGAGGGAGTTCTCTGCTGGAAACTGTTCTCCAAGAAACAGGACCAGCACAAAACTCCAGCTAACACCACAGATTGTTAATGTTTCTGATTATGTTTTGATAAAACAAGCAAGATATGACATGTTAATTGTGAGCATTATTTTAAACTTTGGACAGAGACAGGGCCTTCTTTTCTCTGTGCTTTATACTAAGGTATGCTATCCATGACCTGCCCTAATGTATGTCTTAAGTGTTTGCTATATTTTGAACACTTTGGGGGCTTTACATTGCTGTCAGACAGCTGCTGAAAGACCAACCCAAACAGCTGATCTGTGGCCTAATACAGTGCGTGGCAGGATTATGGACACTGTATTGTTGAGGGAATGTAGTGCCATATATATATATTTATTTATTTATTTTTTAGGTGTGCCTTCTTTAAGGTGGCTAAAATACATCTTGCTGTCAGTGCTTTTTAGCAGTACAATGCTCTACACAGTGGGAGAGCTGATGGTCATCTACTGCAGGTAATACACTGACTAGGGATAAGTACCTCATACAACCCCACATCAAAAGAGCACAACTATCAGTTTAAGGGCACTGCTGGGTGTATTTTTAAGGATAAACATGGTGTATTTATGGATAAGAACTTGACTTAATCAGGGATCTTGTCAGATATATAGAAATAACATAACATTTAATTTAATTGTTTTAAGTAATTTTTCTGGTGATGTACTTAGTTAGGCTGCTTTTCATCCCATTTAAAATATTGTTTTATACACACCCTTGTGTGTATTGCTGAGGATATGCCTCTGGATTTCATTGTGTTGATTAAGACCCAGTGAACTACACACCTTTAACCATCATAGTAATCATGTGATGGTAGCAGAGGAGAGAAATAGTTATCTTATGACTGTCCACTTTTTCCCCTGTGTTAACATGAGTTTAGACATAACAACTGGAGTTAAATATGTCAATTTAAATGTTCTCTTCTGCAAGCTTCTATTGTTTACTTTTGCATACAACAACAACATACAACATCAAGCCCTCATCCAGAACCAACACCTACACATGGTACAACTGTCTCCCAGACCCTGAACAATTATGTCACAGATCTGCTTATAAAATTTTATTTGGAAAGAATGTTTATAGTGGGAAGTCTAAGTAAAATTAAAGCTGCAGGGACCAATGAACATTATTCATGTAACAGGGAAGGTATACCTGAAACTGGAAACAGGCAAACAGCTGGCTGTCTCTGTCCAAAGGTAACAAAACCCACCTATCAGCACCTCTAAAGCTCACTCATTAACTACTCACAGAGTGTTCTACTACTGGTGTTCTCCATTTACCTCAGAAGTTGGAGCTGGGAATGACGTCATACCTGAGTTGACCATGTTTCAGTACAAGTCAGGAAAGTAGTTGTATTCAGATTAGCCATCATTGATGATACCAGTTGATCCCATTACTCAGTATTTTGTGCTTACAAACTCTGAAGCTACATGTCCACAGATAGAAGTAGGACAGTATGTTGTGTAAGACTGATTTCATGAGACAAAGATAAGATAGAAGTGCTAATAAACAGCACATTCTACAGCCTTTACAGCTGTGATGCTCAGAGCAGCCATCTTGGATCTTGAGGTTGTGGCTATATTTGACTTGCTGAATTAGAAATCCAACTTCAGTGGGCATTCCAGAAATTGGCGACTGCAAGTTAAAACTTGCCGCTTCAAATAGAATGCACCATTTTTTTTTGGCAAGTAACTTCCTTGACCCTCCAAAGGGCTGACAGGCAACCCCACATCCACTACCCCTGGCCAAGAAACAAAAAATTTTTTTTTACAAAATGCTTGTTTACAAAACCTTAAGTATATGAACCCGACATAATATAGCATACATACAATTTCATTCATTCATTTCATTTCATTTCTTTTTTCATGATGTTACTTTAAAATGTATACATTTAATTCATCAAAGCAGCATTCTTTTAAATGTGTTTAACATCTCCGTAATAGAAGGACTTTCACTAATGTCAGTTTTAGTTTACTCAAAGCTAGTAGTAGCAGTTGGTCTGAGTGGCAGTGACATGTCGCTGTTTGGATTTAGTTTCATTAAAGATGCTAAATAAACAACACGGTACATACAATAAGCACAGCAGAAATGTCAGATAAGTCAGGATCACTGTCTGTAAATACACATGATTAGATGTCACAGTTATGGCTAAAGAACGGGTTTTCTGTGTGACATATATCGATCAGGCATAACATTATGACCACTGACAGGTGAAGTAAATAACACTGATTCATCATTGCACCTGTTAGTGGGTGGGATATATTAGGCAGCTAGTGAACATTTTGTCCTCGAAGTTGATGTGTTAGAAGCAGGAAAAATGGGCAAGCATAAGGATTTGAGCGAGTTTGAGAAGGACCAAATTGTGATGGTAGACGACTGGGTCAGAGCATCTCCAGAACTGCAGCTCTTGTGGGTGGGGTGTTCCCGGTCTGCAGTGGTCATTATAATGTATCAAAGTGGTCCAAGAAGGGAACAGTGGTGAACTGGCGACTGGTTGACAGGCGGCCAAGGCTCATTGATGCATGTGGGCAATGAAGGCTGGCCTGTGTGGTCTGATCCAACAGACGAGGCACTGTTGCTGAAATTGCTCAAGAAGTTAATGCTGGTTCTGATAGAAAGGTGTCAGAATACAGAGTGCATCACAGTTTGTTGCATATGGGGCTGCATAGCTGCAGACCAGTCAGGGTGTCCATGCTGACCCCTGTCCACTGCCAAAAGTGCCAACAATGGGCGCGTGAGCATCAGAACTGGACCACAGCGCAATGGAAGAAGGTGGCCTGGTCTGATGAATCACATTTTCTTTTACATCACGTGGATGGCTGGGTGCATGTGTGTCACTTACCTAAGGAACACATGGCAGCAGGATGCACTATGGGAAGAAGGCAAGCCGGTGGAAGCAGCATGTGGATGTTACTTTGACATGTACCACCTACCTAAGCAGTGTTGCAGACCATATTCCCTGATGGCTGTGGGCTCTTTCGGCAGAATAATATGCCTTGCCACAAAGCAAAAATGGTTCAGGAATGGTTTGAGGAGCTCAACAACGAGTTTGAGGTGACTTGGCCTCCAAATTCCCAAGATCTCAATCCAATCGAGCATCTATGGGATGTGCTGGACAAACCAGTCTAATCCATGGAGGCCCCACCTTGCAATTTACAGGACTTAAAGGATCTGCTGCTAACATTTTGGTGCCAGATAGCACAGCACACCTTCAGGGGTCTAGTGGAGTCCATGCCTCGACGGGTCAGGGCTGTTTTGGCAGCAAAAGGGGGCCCAACACAATATTAGGCAGGTGGTCATAGTGTTATGCCAGATCGGTGTATCTCCACAATGCAAATCATCTGCCAGTTGTCTACCTGGAAGTGGCTGTAGTTGTTAGCTATCGTCACAGTGACACACTACTAGGTAAACAAAATGTTCTACCATCCAGTGAGTTACTACTTTCAACAAGCAGATTTTATCAGCAGCTCTGTAAAATGGTAGTAAAGGGGACTGGATGTGTGTGGGACTATTGTCATGATGAAAAATTGATGATTCCTGTCAGAATTCTGTACTCATCAGGCTGGAAAAGCCTTTGAAAGCCAGACTGAATGGCAGGAAAAAAATCAGATAAAAAAAAAAAATCATAACAGAAAACTGACATCTAAATGAAATATTAATGAAGTCAACCAGCAAAGAATCAAACAAGCAGTGTTTCGTCGCATGAAAGAGCAAACAAAGTGTATTTGTTAAATCCTTATCGCAACTGAATTTACACATACTCATGGTCTCTTATGGTTTGTGTTTGTAAAAAGGGGACATTGGTGACTCATGCATGTACAGAGTGATGTGGTTATGTAGCTGAATAACTCAATGACTGCTCCACTTAAGTAACTTGTGCTTTTGGTTCTCTTTTGAACATGTGTGCTGCACTAAATATCTAAATAACATGTTTTCAAAGTATGAGACTGTGGCCTGATCTGGGAATATTGAAGCTGAACAACTTTTCCTTTCTTAAAAAAATATCTTAGTATGTTGTCATTATGACTGAGTCAGTCAAAGTGAGAAAGTAAATTAAATGATGAATGATGACATATGGGCTGTCAAAGGATATTTTAGTCCATGCCAATTTAAACTTTTTAATAGTTTTTTATGAGATTGTAGAGATTTTCACTCCCGTCCTGGTCCTCCATGCCATCGAGACATTCGTGATGATGTTTCTCTGTCAAAGAACATGACTCTGTAGAGGTGATGGAAGGCCCCTGTAGAGACCATGCTGCACGAGTCTGCTTCCTGGCCGCTCACAGGAATCCAGTGGCAGTTTTTAGAATGGGAGCAGGGATCTGTACAGCAATCAAGTGTCATTATGTCTCAGGCTGTTGGATATTGTGAATACACAGCACAATATTAGAGAAAAAAATCAGTTTAATCCTCTCAAACTATGCAACAGGTACTGGAATTGTTAAAGCCTCTTAACCCTCTGTCCACACTCTGCGGCTTCCATCCTCTCCCTGTTAACCTCTTCTCCTCCTCATCTGCTCTGAGGCTTTCAACATTAAATATATCATCATACATTGTGAAGTATGTAAATAAAGTTCACTTCTGATAAAATGTGGTACAGTGTAATGAATTTAGTGGAAGTTGTTTGTTCACAATGAGAAATACACACACACTCTAATTTTTCCAGAGCTGTATATATATATATATATATATATATATATATATATATATATATATATATATATATATATAGCTATATCCTTATCTTATCTTATCTTATCTTATCTTATCTTATCTTATCTTATCTATCTATCTATCTATCTATCTATCTATCTATCTATCTATCTATCTATCTATCTATCTATCTATCTATCTATCTATACAAATCTATCTATCTACACATACACACATCTATACAGCTCTGGATAAAGACCACTGCAAATTTTTCTGAAATCAGCATCTCTACATGTATGACAGCCATTCCATTGCAGTGTCTGTTGAATTCCCACACCTCATTCTGCTTAATGAGGTACTGATTAGGTGATCACCCGAACTAAATCTTATTTAACGAGGAAAAGTATGAAAAACACTGCTGTGGTCATCACTATCCTCTTGCAATAGGACTAGAGAGCTAGATGGCAAACAGAGTGCTAGTAGTACCTAAAAAGTAATTTGAATGAAAAAAATAACAACTGACCATGCCAAAAGAGTTGAAAAGAAAAGTTTTGAGTGAGGAAAAAGAAGGGTTCAATTCTGGCTTTACTGGCAGAGGGATACAGTGAGCATCAGGTTGCTTTCATCCTTAAAATTTCTATGACGGTGGTTCATAATAACATGGTCAAGCAGCAGACATTGGCGACAACAAAGCTACAGACCAGCAGAGGGTGAAAATGACTCTCCACTGACTGGCATGACCGTCAACTCATTTGAATGTCAGTCAGCAACAGCTGGATGACATCAAGTGACCTACAAAAATAATGGCAAATGGAAGCAGGGGTGAAATGCACAGCGAGAATGGTTCGAAACAGGCTCCTAGAGGCAGGGCTCAAGTCCTGTAAAACCATAAGGCCCAACGCCTGGTCATCTAATGGTTAGACAGACACTTGGAGGGGCCTACAAGCCACAGTACCTCTCACCCACTGTGAAAAGTTGGTGGGGGATGGGTGACGATCTGGGGTGCTTCAGCAAGGCTGGAACTGGGCAGATTCATCTTTGCGAAGGATGCATAAATCTAGGGTGACCATATTCTGAATCCCCAAAAAGAGGACACTACTACGCTGCAAAATTTTGAGGGTTTTTCGGGTCAGGTCGAGTGTTTTTTACGTGCTTCTAACTCAGTTAAACGCATATTCTGAATTCCCAAAAAGACACTTAACCAGGCCTCTTGGAGATACTGAAAAATACTCACACAAAGTTGCGTTTACTAACAATATATTCATTTATCTAGGTCGTTAGAGCCTGTGTTTGCCACAGACACATACTCTGGTCATACAAACTCTGGTCTCTCTACTGTTTTGTTGTATATATTATTACTGTTTATAGTATATTTTGCATATTTTGTTTTGTTGTATATATTATTATTGTTTATTGTTTATTGCACACTGTGCATTGTATATATACACTATGTATATATTGCCTTCTATTTATGTTATGTACAAAGTGTTTTATTTGCGGACCCACTACTGCTGTAACAAAATAATTTCCCAGCCTGGGATCATTAAAGTAATTCTATCTATCTATCATACGTCCCAGCTTTGCAGACAGTACACTCTGCTTCCCATTTTTCACGACCCTGGCGAAAACACGGGTACTTTTTCCGCATTTCGTCTGTAAAAGTGCATTTGCGTTTCGGCATTTCTCCCTTTTCTTTCGCTCACCGGCAGACAGCGCATGCGTGCGTCGCGTCAGTGGCTTTGCTTGGAACTGAGCGGAGGAGCAGAGCAGCAGAGAGCTCTGATGCGCTGCACTGTTTTATAATGAATGAATACACGTTCCGGGGTTCAGCGTGGAACTCCGCCTCTCAGAGTGTGTTTCCAAGTGAACCATTGAACGTGTATGGTAAATACAATGGTCTGTGATGCGAAGATAAAGTGCACGCTACACAAACTCAAAACCCCGGACATTTGAAGGATTTTATAAACTCCCCCCGGACAGGCCGGACAGCCCCCCAAAAGAGGACATGTCCGGGTAAAAGAGGACGTATGGTCACCCTACATAAATCAAGCCACCTACAAGGTTTTTCTGGAAGAAAACCACAAAAAAGTGTTGACGAAGGACCACCAGATCAAGACCCTGTCATGGCCAGCCCAATCTCCAGACCTGAACCCCATTGAAAACCTCTGGAATGTGATCAAAAAGAGGTTGGTTGGTCACAAGCCATCAAACAAATCAGAGCTGCCTGAATAAGTCACCCAATAGCAATGTGAAAGACTGTTGGAGAGCATGCTAAGATGCTTAAAAGCTGTGATTGAAAATCAAGGTTATTCCACTAAATATCGATTGCTGAATATGAATTAATATGAACTTGCTTTCTTTGTTTCTTTTATTTATACATCTATATTTGGAATTTGGGAGAAATGTTGACAGTAGTTAATAGAATAAAACAAAATTGTTAATTTTACTTTAATACATACCTGTAAATAGTAACATCAAAGAAACTGATAATTTTGCAGTGGTCTCTTTAATTTTTTCCAGAGTTGTATATGTATTAGGACCCAGGTCAAGTGGACTTGGGTTATAAATATATAAATCTATAGCATAATTGAGTCAAGTACAACACCATCACTCACTAAGAATTAATATAATGTATAGTTTGATATATCAATATCTCTGGCAGTATCAAAACTGAACTTGATGAGCTTTGATATATGGTGATTCTATAGTCATGCTAGTTACTCTGGGTGTACTCAGTCAAAGAAAATCAGAATAAGGCCCATTATTAGTAATTAAGTGCATACACTGGACATTTACATAGATCACAGTTTTATTAGTTCTTCCCAGGCTAACAATAATTCCTACTGCTGTAATAGAATGTATCAATTAGTGACCTGGACCCTGATCGGGCTGCACAAAACTGGGCAGGTTAACCAATTAAAAAACATACTTTTATTAATCTATGTGTTTGCTAAAATAAATATACACTTTTCCATTGCGAGTCAATGTGTTTGGTACTAGCTGCTGCAGCTGGCATTGGCACCAGAGTTGCATCAGGTCTGATGGGGCTGACTGAAACGCCACAGAATAAAATAAACTAGACAATTCCCCGCCGGGGAAGCGCAAGAGTGGGCTGTGCACTTTGCCCCGTGACAAACAAAAACTATGAAAGCTAAAGCAAAAGTTGAATCCCATGTTGATAATTTGGACTTTTATCTACATTTTAAAGTTTGAATGGTGTGTCTCGGTCAAGGTATGCCAGAGATGTCGATGTTTGAAATCTTTCTTTCGATCTTTTCACCTAGTCTCATTCACTTCCTGTGAGTGTGTTTGTGTGCATGTGTGTGTGTGTGTGTGTCTCTCTCTGTCTCTCTGTGTCTGTGTGTCTGCGACTTTTTTGATCTAGCCCCGTTCATTTCCTCCCGAAAACATGAATGTTCTGGAAAACTGATTAATAATCTGTGTGTGTGTGTTCGTGTGTCTGCGACTTTTTTGACCTCGTCCCATTCATTCCTTATGGGAAAGTTTATGCAGGTTTTCGCGACTTATGTCGCGAAAACATGAATATTCTGGAGAACTGCTTAATAATGTGTGTGTGTGTTTGTGTGTCTGCGACTTTTTTGACCTCGTCCCATTCATTCCTTATGGGAAACATGAATATTCTGGAGAACTGCTTAATTATGTGTGTGTGTGTGTGTGTGTGTGTGTGTGTGTGTGTGTTTGTGTGTCTGCGACTTTTTTGACCTCGTCCCATTCATTCCTCATGGGAAAGTTTATGCAGGTTTTCGCAACTTACGTCGCGAAAACATGAATATTCTGGAAAACTAATTAATAATCTGTGTGTGTGTGTCTGTCAGTGTGTGTGTGTGTGTCCGTCTGTGTGTATTTGTTCATCTGTGTGTGTCTGTCTCTGTGTGAGTGTGTCTGTCTGTGTGTCTGTTTGTGTGTGTCTATCTCTGTGTGTGTGTCTGTCTCTGTGTGTGTGTGTCTGTGTCTGGCACTCCCTCTGTTGGCCCAGATGATCCTGGTTGCCACGGGGATGGTTGTCAACGGCCATAGCAACCGTGGCTGAGACAGCTACTTTCAGAGCAATTTCAGCTTCACATCTAGGACGTCAAACTAGTGATATTTATCCAAAACGAAACACGATATTGGCAAAATGTCTTCACCATCACGCGGGAAAGGCCTTAAAGAACACACTCATGAAGTTTTGTGGTCCTAGTTTCAGAAATATGGAAATAAGAGCGAGTTTAAAAAAGGTGCAGTTTGGAAAATCCTCTCCCCAATTACATTAGAGTGAATGGAACGGTTGAGAGCTACTCTTGTTGGTTAGAGGGAGATAATTCAAAAACCATAAATTCTACCGATAAAGTAGAGACATTGGGAGAAAGAAGACAAGTGTGGCTACAACTCTTGTAAATATCACTGTTTTTGAGTGACATTTGTGGCCGGGATTGTCACGGAAAGAGAGAATTTCTGAGAAAACGTTTGAGTTTCCTGCACTCTGTCAGTTGGCTCCCCCACTCTGCTGCGCGACGATCCGCCATACACACTCACTGAAAACCCTGAAATTTTTCCAAAATCACTCACCGTCATTCAAGGGTCAGGGTTCAAAAACTATACATCGTAGGAAAAAAGTTCAAATACAACTCAAATAGACAAGACTTGTGCCTACATCTTAAAGTTTGAATGGTGTTTCTAGGTGAACGTATGCCAGAGCAGGAGATGTTTGAAAAACGTTGCAGATTTGCGACTTTTTTGACCTCATCCCATTCATTCCTTATGGGAATTTTATCGCCGTTTTTCGCGACTTACGTCGCATTAACATTAAAAGGATCTGCAGATACCCCCCTTCCCTCCCACATGGCCACTCGCATGCTTCCGACACACGTCCAAAAAGGGAAAATGAAAAAACACTTACAGATACAGATAGCTGGGGAAGTAGGAGGGACTGGTTTGAGAGCACGTTTTTTGGGGTCTCTCAGGTACACTGCTCTGAGTGAGAGTGGTGAACATTGCATACTTATAAGGATGTAAATTATTTTTTTATGATAATTTATCTACAAAGTATCATTTTTGTGTACCACACTAATCATCGTTGCTCATGTCTTTAAAAACTGGGACCCTATATAATTCCATACTTACATTTATCAATATCTCTCATCGACAAACCAAGATAAACACATGTGGCCATTTTGTTAGAAAACAGAATATATGAAGAAATGGTTTATTTGAAAAAACAAAGATAAAGGGCACAAGGGATATTCATTCTTTATTTCCAACAATATCAAAACTTGCATGAATTCTTTGTAAGCACTGAATAGCCAAAAAGCAGGTTAAGAAGAACAATGAAGACATTTCACAAGTCAAGGGGGTTGATGGAGAAAAATAAACCTTCATATCTTGACATCAATTCGGCTGAGGCTTAGGCTAATCAAATACACTGACAGGGACTAAGGTCAAAAACCCTTTACTGCTGGGAACATACACAAATCACTAGGAAACACAGTGGGACCAGTGAACCTGGACACACTTTGACAGATGGACACACACATTTTTATATGTGACATTATCCTCATGCAAAGACATTCATGATGAGATCTCGACAAGAGAACTAGGCATTTATGTGCATCCATGTGCTGTCGGGATATACTGTACACGTTCACCACCAGGCTACCATCTTAGCTCAGACAGGTGTATTGAGCTCCAACTGGATTAAACCACATCAACTGCTCAGAGATGTGGACTCAAGTCATTGTGACTTGGACTTGAATCGACTTGGGTCACTGTTTTGATGACTTTCAACTTCACTTTACACAAGTTTAAGACCTGTGACTCGAATAACTTCTGTGTTCATGTTTTTAATTTCCTTTTTTTGTCAATCTGTCTGGCAATATTTCAATGATGTGGAGGGAATATTTATGATTGTGAAAAAAAAGCTTTCAGAAATGTATTTCGTGTTTTGTTTGATTACATGTATTTACTGAATACCAATAGTTGTACAAATTAAATTATTTGTCATTCTTTTGGAAAATGTGGGTCTATAATATTGTTATTACACTGGAACAAATATGTTTCTTTTCTCTTCATTTCTCTCACCAGATACTGCATGTAGGACTGCCGTGTCCTGAAACAACCTGTGACTTGACTTGGCTTGACTTGCCTGAGTCTTGGACCAAATGACTTGAGTATTATCTCTACCTCTGCCTAGTATCAATAGTCTGATTTAGTCTGTTGAAAACAGCATCTTGCTCAAAGTCATTATTCACCTGTCAGCTTTGATCTTGTATTGAGGACCTTGTTAAATCTTAATAAGAACAGCAAACGAATGAATTAATTCACTAATTTTATTTTAGTATGAATGCTTTGGATCAAATGATGGCTGGTTGTAAAATACATTTATCTTAATTTTAATTCCTCTTTATTTGAAGAGGGACCATGTACAATGTTAAACATAAATGTTGCCATTTGATGCATTTTACATAAGAAAAAAAAACTGAGTGAACTTAAAGTAAAAACTTAAAATTATGCATTTGTTATGTTTGCATAATATATGTGGCATAACATGGCACAAGGTGCCACTGTTAATAGTGTTCATGTATACTGTTAACATATATAACATATGACCTTTTCCTTCTTTGCCAGGCTACTGTACTGGTCTGTTATTGTAATATTGTTAGCATATTATCGTTTTTTAGCGGCAACTGTTGTTTCAATGGCTTCAGTTTCAATTTTTCACATGTTCCACAAAGCAGAGTGGACATAACATATTCTAAACTATGATGACCCATTTAGCTACTGGTAAGGCTACTAGCATTCAACTGAACATTTAGACAACATAACATTATTAAGGCCTAGTGCTGAGACGATACTGAGCCCAGATGACACCTGAACCTAACCTGTTAGCCACTGTCTTGTTCAAGATGGTACACAAAGCAGTAGAGTTGGGGATCTTCTGGTTTAGTTGACAATGCACACAACACTTTGGGGGCTCTACAACAAGGTAGTAGCACCTCCATGTTTGGTTCTATGTCTGATTAAAAAATAATTACATACAAACAATTGCGAGTCTGTACAAAACAGATGTCATGTCATGTCATTTCTCAGCTGTTCAAAGTAGTAGTAGTAGTAATTTAAGCTGAAGAGAGGAACCAAAGTGAGGTGAAGTTAAGAAGCAAAACAGGACTACATTAAAAATGTAATCCGGTCCGTTCCCACCTAAACTGAAAAGGCATCCTATGCCACATGATATAATATACCCAAATCATTTTGTGTCGGCACCAACAACAGAACCATTAACACGTGGGAAAAAGCCTCTGCTTCAGCTGGGGGGAAACTGCTCAGCACGATTTCAGCATTTAAAGGGTCAATATACATGGATTTTAAAAACATTCAAAAATCAATTCAACACATTAAAGGTTGGAATAAATAGAAATTTAAACATTATGATGTCTGTGTTGCAGAGGTTCTACTGAAGTAAGCATGCTAACCAGCTGGCCCTGTCCCGTCCTGGTCCCGAGCTCCCGCTCCAGACCCGCTAGCTGCATAGTTATTTGAGCTAACTAGCTAATGGCGGCTACAGTAAGCGGCAATTACTATGATGACATGCTTCTCGCCATTTGTTTTGATTATGAATTTGACACGTGGCCAATTCCAACATACTGCACCTTCAACTAGTTAGCTACCTAGCTTTACGACAGAGGAAACGAGCGTGGCACTGTTGCTGTTACTTTGTTAGAAAAACTCAATTCCAATATTCTTCTATCATTTGTGAAGAAATTGCCTAAATTTATGACTATTTGGTTGATACTTTGCATTTATATTTAAAGTCAAACTGAAATAAAAATACATTTTTGGAGAGAAATCACTTAATCATTTGTTTTAGGACTTGTGTATGTATTTAGTCAAAATTGTAACCCACATATAAGGGGCCAATTGCTACCTTTTGCTTTATATTAGGATAAAATGTCCCATCTAGTGGGGACCAGTGCTGATAATGGAATACAGTACAGTGGGTTTTCCCAAATACTCAATGTGATAAGAAATGGCACAGAAGGCCTAAATAACTGATCACTGATACAGGAGGTAATGCTATGTACCATGTACAAAAAGGGGAAAACAAAGGCTATGTATCAATATTCAAATCCTATACAATATGACACTATCTGGTCAGTGGTACACCATGGAAGACAGTCACCTAGCAACATCGCACTAAGATGTAAATCAACAGCTGGAAAACACTCTCCCAGAGACTTCATCCAAAAATCGTTGTCTTTAAAAAATTTTCAAAAAATATGCACAATAGCTGTAGTATCATAATAGTTTATACTCCCTACTATGCTAAAAATAAGAGAAATTAAAGTCAGAAAGAGAAACTTACTTTGATCCACTATTTGTCAAATGGAGAACTGAAACTACACACCTATGACTAGAGGAAGAGGAAAGCAGTAAACTGACGGGATATGGGGCACCAAGAGCCAATAACAGTGAGCATGCACAGGCATGGAAATACCAAAACAGCTGTAGTTTAGCACGCACGCACACGCACACACAGTGTTGTGCCTGAACGCGTTCAATGAACGATCGTTCATGAACTCGTTCATATTTTGGGCGAACGTGAACTGAACGTACTGTATTCTGCCTGATGAACGTTATTGTGAACGCATTAATTCTGACGTTTATGAACGGCGCGTTCTCACAGTTTAACGTCGTTCAAGACAGCGCCAGATTTCCATCGAGCCTTCCAGGCTAAAAACCAGCTAAAACACACCGTCAACAGGCTTTAATATGTAGCGGAAAAACACACACACACACACACACACACACACACACACACACACACACACACACACACACACACACACACACACACACACACACACACACACACACACACACACACACACACACACACACACACACACACACACACACACACACACACACACACACACACACACACACAAAAAATGCTTCCGGCACAAAATAAAATAAGCCCCACAGATTGTGTCCATCTTCAGGAGGTGAACTATTCATCAACATAGTCCTCTTCAGTTTACCTTTTTTTTCACTGGATCAACATTCAACCATTTGGTAACATAATTTTCCCATTAAATTGTTGTTTTTTTTATTTCATAAGCCAAACCCTATGTTTACTCCAACAAACAAACAATCAATTGCACTCTCTCTGCATAATTCCAGCCTGATCTTCATTTTCAGTTTAATTTTGTCCTTACTTTCTCATGACCAAAGTTACAGCTTATAGATCCTTGTCCAGTGCTCAAGCAGAGGCTCAGTTTCATTCCAAAAGTTTGTCCCCGTCCCTCCTCATCATCCTCAGTCCCATCAATTGGCAGGTCAAAGTTCAAAGGCAGGGAAACAGGACGCTTCAGGGTTTGCAATCTCCGATAGGTAGTAGATGGCCCCTGCCATACCTGAGAGAAGGAACACATCCATTTTCTGTCAGCTGTAGATGTATCCATCAGTCAAGTTTGAACTTTTCTGATACTTCACGGCTCTGATGATATTATGCAAAGAAAACCAGTTCAAAAACAGGAACGTTTGTAAATCCATTCCTGTCTCCTTCAAGGAAGCAACTAAAGAGGGCCTCTCTTGTTTTTAGTGTTTAGCAGCCCCTGTAGGTTCTCCTGCATGCTTGGAAGGGAAGAGTAGGGTGAGGGGTATTCAATAGGTTGCACACTGCAAGCTCTATGCTATATACCTCTAAATCCTACATACTGGTCCTTTAAGTGTGTTCAGTCAGATACATTTGACCATTGGTGACCAGTTTCTAGTTCTAGAGTTCTACAGTGCATTATTTATAAGCAGAGATTTACATGTTGGTAAGTTTAAACAGGATGTACTTCATAAGGCAGTTCTTGCGAAGGAAAAAAAAAGAAAAGAAGAAATGGTAGTCAATTAAAAGCCGGCCTCCAATATGGCTTGTGCCATAGGAACAAAATAATGGGAAAAAACAAGGTTGCATAGACTCCGGATGCAGCTGTATAATGGGCATGCCACTAATCTAAAGTGTATTGGTCCAATTTCAGTAAGTGTGGGTGAATGTGTGTTATTGGCTTAACCAACTATAGTTTGTAGTGAAACAGTAAAAGTGCCAACAGATAGCAGCAGCTACATCTGAATTAGCCATGGGTTCCAATTTAGTGCAAATGACTAGACTTGCTTGGATTTAGAAAATACTTATTAAGCCTTGTTTGGCCATGTCTGACCTTTTCTTGCTAGTCATTGTTTGCTTTTAAGTGATTGGGCAGGGTCCATGCTCAATCCCTGTGAGTGTATGACATTCAGTCCAGGTGCATGAGTGAAGGAAGAAGAAAACAAACGTAATGGCTGTTTCGTTCTTCTCACAGCATAGGATATAGGCTACAAATTCAGAAAAAAGGGATCATTTTAACCCAGCCCTAACCCAAATACTATTATGATTTAATTTTAGCTAATTTTAATACTTTGTTTCACCAGCCATTAAGACCATAGAGACCAAAATATATTGGACTTCAACAGATTTTCTGTTGAACTGTTTTTTACCAGATCACAAAAACCCTGTTTCTAGTGTCAAACTATGGTTCTCCATAGGAGATGTGTCTGCATTGGTGGTTGGTGGAGACTTTCAACTGCATGTAGTCCACTTTAACTGCACGATATGGGTAGATGATGATATTCATGTCAAATTGCAGTTTGACAGATGTTGAAATGTATGTAAAAACTACTGTGTGGATGTGATAAGTATAATTTGTGTTTATGAAGGAAGTTGGGGTGGTAGAGGGAGCTGTGGCAGCAAATGTGTTAGATGAGTGGCGAGACATGCCGTGTCAAAAAGACTGCCTGCATCAACATAATTATAGCTGGTATCCAAGCAGCTAGTGAAAATACAAAAAAAAACACATTCATTATATTGAAGACTAACAAATAAGTTTAAAAAAAAAAAAAAATGTTGGCCTTTATGGCTTTATTGATAGTGCAGCTGAAGAAGGTGACAGGAAACAGGGTGAGAGAGATGGGGAGTGACACGCA
Organism: Diplodus puntazzo; assembly: GCA_963678695.2. Taxonomy (NCBI): domain Eukaryota; kingdom Metazoa; phylum Chordata; class Actinopteri; order Spariformes; family Sparidae; genus Diplodus; species Diplodus puntazzo. Next base: position 5,334,930 of record OZ023171.1, on the reverse strand, counting down.
GCAAATGGTCCCCAGGCCGGGAGATGAACCCGGGTCCGCTGCAGCGAGGACAAAACCTCTGTAAATGGGATGCCTGCTCTACCAACTGAGCTAGCCGGCACCCCAAATGAGTAAGGTAGGCCATAATTAGACCTTCTGTTTCTGGGCACTCAGTGGTTGATTTCTACTTCAATTCCTCACTGGTAGAATTAGGAAACTGTGTAATTGGCCGTTGATGAAAGTGGAGGTAGCAGCAGATTAATGTTTCTATGAAATGTTATTACATTCATTCTAAGTATGTGGTCCTTGTAAAGGAAGACAAATGCCATAGCAGTTTTAAGTCAATGCGGTGGAAAGCTGAACAATAAATATTTGATACCTTCAAAAAGAGAGTAGGGTCTGTCTGGAATGCGACAGCCGTGGGTTCCATAGGCCAGACACCACTCAGCAAACTGGACAAAGGTAAGAATAATTTGTTTACAGACATCTACGTAGCAGTCATTTGTACATGCTTGAGATGATGGAACAAAAAAAAAAGAATTCAGAAACATATAAATCAAGTCATTACTTAATTATGTAATTGTTGTAGACAATAATCACAATAAAATCAACGCCAAATTTGACTTCCTACTATTTCAATGTGATAATTTCAAAATGTGTTGTCAGGTCGGTATGATTTTTTTTTTTTTTTGCTGTTTGTATTCTTGCAGAAGTAGCCTGACTCTTGTTCTTACCTTGCAGGCACGGTACAGATATTTCTTTTCTTGGGTAAGCTTGTAAAGGGACAGGAAAGCGTAGCCATTGCCAGCTGTGCCGTGGCAGACACCATAGCCTTTTCTGAGCAGGCCCCGATGCCAGATCACATCAGCACATTCTGCCGCATCCTTCAAGTACTTCTCCTCTTTAAAGACCTGGAAAGACATAAATGAAGCCAAATTAACGGTCAAACCCGAAACAGCAGAGGAGCTAATGAAGACCACTGTTAACAACTGAGGCAATCAATTTTGTAGTCAGATAAATCGGACACAATTGCACTTCAAATTCAGGATGGACATCAGTATCTGAAAAGTCGTTGAAAAACTATTGCTTATTTTCTTTTGTAATATTGGCCACTTTTGACTATGTGCACCAATGCATAAAAAGTTTTTATACATTATTGATGTGGCAAATGACTATTTTAGCTGGGAATGGCTGATTTTTTATTGGAAAATCTAAATACAGTGCAATGCATACAGTGGACCTTTTTCAACAACCATCACTTCTATGGTCCAGTGGCACATTAGGGCATTAGAAAACTATTGTGCAATCATGTCAGCACAGCTGAAAACTGTTTTGTTGATTAAAAAAAGCAATATGTTCATGAATATCTGAAGTATTACCATTTGGAGATACAATCATAGTCTCAAAATAGCCAGAAAAATTACTTTCTTTTGAAACTCATTAGTCTATTCTTGTTCTGAGAAATGAAGGCTTTTCCATTAGAGAAAATTGCTAAGAAATTAAAAATGTCATACAACAATGTAAACTTCTCTGGCTCGCTGGTTTAAACCAAAATAGAAAGATACATGGGAGGCCCTAATGCACAACTGAGCAAGAGGGCAAATACATTAGACCTCACAGGTTCTCAACTGGCAGCTTTATTAATTTGTACCAGCAAAACACCACGGTCAACAGGGAAGAGGTGACTCTAGGATGCTGGCCTTCTAGGCAGAGTAGATGAAAAACGATATAGGAGACAAGCCAATAAAAGGAAAAGATTAAAGTGGGCAGAAGAACACAGACATGGAACAGAGGATGACGAAAAAAAGTTTTACGGACAGTCAAACTGAAGTTTGAGGTGTTTGGATCGCATAGAAAAATATTTGTGAGACGCAAAATGAATGAAAAGATACCAGAGGAATGCTTGGTGCTATCTGTCAAACGTGGTTGAGGAAATATGACAAGCCATGAGAAAACCAGCAACAAGTCTGCCGAGAGGCATTTTGAGTTATTTACAAATTCTGAAAGTGTAGTTTCTAAGCTTTCCAATGATGTCGAACAAATGGAAATCTGATAATATTTGAAGAAACTGTGGCCATTTGAGCCCCCGTCCACACGGGCGAAAACGATCTTTTATTTCTCTGTCTTCCTCGTCATCGTTTTAAGAATATTTGCGTCCACACGGCTCCACTGACAACGACCAAAAACGCTGTAGTTCATATTCCAGGCCTATAGGCGGCGCTTGACAATTACCAAAAACAGAGAAGATGACACGGAGTATGCGCATTAAGCTTGCGCGCTGTAAACAAACAGACAGTAGACGGAGAAACCGAACACAACAAGAAGAAGATGAAAATGGCTAGTGCAAGGAAATCAGAATCGTTTGTGTGGACCGGTAATGAGGTCGAACTGCTGCTGCGACTCACACTCAACTACAAGGAGAGTAAGTTGCAAGAAAGGCTCAATATCTTCTGCGGCACGAACACGAGCATGTAGTCCGCCATTGTTGTTGTTGTTGTTATGAGACGTCGCGGGGTGGGGCGATGGCTTCATCGTTTTGGAAAGTATGCGGATTCGCCGTCCACATGAAAACGGGAGGGCTGCGTTTTCGGATTTCTCCACCCTGAGACCCGTTTTCAAAAAAGTGCGTTTTCAGGCGCTGCGTTTTCAGGAGCCATATGGACGGTCGGACAAAACGATGCAATACGTGTGCGTTTTCGCAAAACGGCGTTGTCGTCTGGACGGGGCCTGAATGTATGCACATCTCAAAACCCTTTAGGGAGAAAACAGCCCTAAGACATTTGCAATTCTCACAGTAAGAAATTCTCACCCCCTGGCTAGTCAACACAATGGTGCTCATTTGCATCTTATTTAGATAAGCCCTCCCCCTACATTCATTCAGTGACATCTGGTATCTGTTAGCCTGCAGGGCAGAAAGTATTGTAGTGGTTTGAACAACGGGTATCAAAAGCAGTTGTCACGTAGTTAATGGTGATGGACTGATCAGAATTAGAAGGTACTTTATTGAAATGGAAATGCTTTTATTACAAAAATTCCCTGAATATCATTAATTAATACACAGGATAAGATGTTACAATCCCTTGTGCCATAATCCAAGGTATAAACCACATCTACACATCTACAACCACATCTGTTTAACACTCTGTAAAGCGCCATGAGACATGTGTATTGTTTTGGTGCTCTTTAAGTGAAATTACATTGAAATTGAAATTTAGAAGTGCAGTGTAGATGGATCAGTCTGTTGCTGAATGAGCTCCTGTGGCTGATCAGCACATTGTGGAGAGGGTGTGAAGGAGAGTCCAATTATTTGGTGATATCACATCCGCATCCTCTTCTGCATACTCTTCTGTGGACTCTTCTGTGCTGTGACCCTTGGCGCTGGGCACGTGATGTCTCTTGCCTCGTCAGCACAGAAAGGCCTGATTTTTTCATAAAGATAGGTCTGCTTTGTCAATGTTCAGTCCAGGTGGGGCATGGACAGAAAGACTGTCAACAGGGGCAGAACCGCTGAATCATGCAGTAGCTGGAATGCGACAGGTTCTGCATCACAATGATTTCTTGCAAGCACCACACCTGGTCTCTTGGCATCAAAGCTGTGACAGAATAAGCACATAACAGGGCATTTTTAAACATGGCTATTTTCTCATAAAACACTATCATGTCAATGAAATTATTTTGAAATTATTTTTTATATGTACACAATGTGAAAGTTTCAATATAAATACCTGAAGTGCTGATAACTTTTGATCTGTGGGAGCTTTCGGAACTTGGGACTCAGATGCTTCTGCCAGTCGAAGGTCTCGACTAACACTCTGCCATCTGCATTTCCAACAAGCTGTGGGATATTGAGGTGACTCTCAGGAGAGCTGTTTTCCACTACCTGATGACAAAAAAAGAACAGAAGAAGAACAAAAAAGATCTTAAGTTAAACATTTCATTGAAGCAGAACAGAACAGCATTGAAGTCATTCATGTTAAAAGCTCTTTTTTTACACAAGCCCAAAACTGTTCGCGAAAAATGAAAACTAACCTCAGTGATGTCTGCCAAAGTGTTGACTCTGGTCTTCATGTATGCTTGCTTGATTAGTCCAAAGCCACAGTCAGGGGAAAATTTGGTGTGGCCAGCAATAAGGAAGTGGATTTCAATTGTGTCATGAAGCTTGTATCCAACCCGCCAGGCAGCGTACCACAGCATGAAGTTGTTTTTGTTTTGCCTACTGCAGTTGTCACAATGAAGATCCACGTCTGTTTCTCCAACTCCGAAGTAGCGGAAGAAATGATGCATGTAGCTGATGACTTCATTGCTCCCCTTACTTGATGACATGCCATCATCAATCAGGAAATTCACCTGTTTTTGCAGCCCTTCACAGGAGACACCAAAAAGGCCACATTTCCGTGGAGTCAGGAAGTACATTGGCCCAGGCTGAAGAGGGTTTGAGGGAAAGTGTATCTGAAGAAGACAGAGGGAGAAAGGGAAAGGGGATTAGATTAAATGAAAGACATTTGTGTCTATTCATAACTGTCTAATAAATATAGATATAGATTACTATATTGCTGCTATTCTGCATTTGCACTATTATTAGGCTACTTATTCTCCATGCACTTTATTGTACAGTAACGCTTGCCGTGTGCGTCTGCTGCAAACCAAATCGCCCTTCAAGGGACATTTAATAAAGTGAAGTAAATGATGTGATAAATAGTACCTGCTGTGCAAAATCAAAACTGTAATGCATCCTGATCTTCTTGCTTGCTGATGGGGAGGGTTCCAAAGACAAGTTAGAGTCAGCACATGTCTTTCTGCAGGCAGCAGTCATTTCGTTGTACATAGCCCTCTCTTTTTGCACAAGGGCAAGATGATCGCGTTGCTTCTTGACCGCTTCAGACTTATCATCTGGGAGGTTTGCACTTCGTACCAGCTGCTCGTTATTGTTTTGGCACCGCCAGCAGAGATCTGTACGTGGCCTGCAACTTCTGATGTGTGAGAGAAGCTGGTTCCACAGTGCTTTGAAGCTTGATTTTGCAAACTGCACGCTCATCTGAAAAACAGATATTACTTACGATTAATTATACTGTAATTGCTAATATTATTTCACATTACAAGCACTCAATTCGAAATCAATTTTTACACATACCACACTCCTTAGCAGACTTCATGTAGAGACGCCAAACTGAGGCCTTAGACACATGGGTTGGCAGCAACTTCACATGCCAATCCCTATGCCCAGGACGTCGTCCAGGCAGCATGATGGCATTGTCTTCTGCATAGTTTTTTATAAATTCCACAACTCCGTTGCTAATGCTGCAGCTGATGAACCTGGCTGGCCGTGGCTGTGAGTGCTTCTTCCTTAACCGTGGTCTTGCCCCATTCTCCTCAAAGTGTGTGATTATATCAGGCTGTCTTTGCCAATTCTGAAAAAGGAAAACAAAGAAGTTTCACATCATGGGTCATACTAACAGGCACCTTGTTACCTGACTCTGGATGTATTCATCCAAACTGTTCCTCAAGTAGGCTAGTTGCTAAACATTAGCATCATAGTCAATTCAAGCAATGCTAACAGGCACAGTGGCCCTCATTTATCAATCTTTCATGAAAACGGGTGCAGATCTGAGCGCAGAATTGGTCTTACGACAGGACACACATGTCATTTATGAAACATTCGTATCTGACCAATTCCAGCGTACGAATGATCGGGTCTTGATAAATGTGGCGGCTGAATTTGATCGTCATTAACATGTTACGCCCTTAAATATTCCTGGTTTGGAGGCCTCGCCCACTGAGGTCAAACATGGACAGAAGAAACACTGGCAAGAAGAGAAACTTTTCTGAGATGGAGATCGGCATCCTGGTAGCGCCGGCACATCAAAGGCTGCATTCACTAATGCAATGTTGTGCAAAACTAAACAGGCCAAAATAATATGGCACACTTTCTCTGGGGGTATACAGCAGAGCTCCCCCTGCTGGTCCGAGACGGAGCCACCTGCCCTTCAGCAACCCGAAGCAGCTCCACTGTGACCCGTGTGTATGTGTGCGCACTATTGAATCTGTGTTCCTGCTCTGTAGCAGGTTTGCCAGTGGGGTTATTAGGTATTCCGTTAATTAGTTGTCATGTTAGGCTATTTACATATTTTATTTTACAAAAAAGTGGTATCAGTAAAAACGTAAAAAATAATCCGTTTGATCTGTTCTAAATATGTGACTGCTTATGCTTAATGACAGCTGAGGTTTGTTTAATATTTATTTTCAGACTCAGTCAGATTTTGCTGTGCTGCACCGCAAATCCACAGACTCAGATTTGCGTACACGAGCTCAGACCTGACGTGAGATCTGATCGTAGCTTCCACTCACTTCCAAATTGATAAATGCCGATGTTTGCGTGGAAATGGTCGTAGGCACGGTTTTCTGCCGTACGTTCGTTTGATAAATGAGGGCCATTGTCACCTGACTCTGGATGTATTCATCTAAACTATCTTCCAGTAAACTAGGTGCTAAATCATGAGCATCAGTCAATTCAAGCATTTCAAGCATTATTCAAATTAATAGCAGATGCTCACAATACTAGACAAAACCTCCCATTACAGCTTAGTTTCGATGTGCATATAATTTTAAAACGACAGTACTGAGTTAGCTAATAACAATGTAGGCTAAGGTATAAACATGAAAAAAAAAACCATGAGATAACAGTTTGTAATCCCTGTGAATTTGACTGCGACTTCGAAGGAAGACATAACGCAAAGTAGATGACTTGGATGTTACGTTAATGGAAACTCACCCCATAAGAAACTGAAAAGTATTCCTGCAGACGTCATTGCCTCTGATGGAATAAGTGGTTTCTCTTCGTCTGGGGTTTTTTGGTGGATGTAGTCCTGTCCGAAGTAACTACTGTGCGTCTGTTTGCCTCGAGATATCCAATTATTCCCATGTCCTGCCACTCTCTTTCGGTAGCTAGAGAATCCAACCGTATGCTGTACATAAGCTGTGGAGAAAGTTTGTCGCTACGCGAATGTGTCCCAATAAGAGAGTTCTCCTTTCTTCTTACGTAGCATTAGCAGTCAAAGTTACGGATTTTCTCCATTGCGCTGTCTTTATCCCCTTCACATGTCACCGTAGATATAGCATCTGATATCTCACGCTCCAGCTCCTCTGCTGCGAAGCCGTCTTCCTCGTCTTCATCTTCGGCTAAGGTCAGCTGTAGATTAGGGGTGTTCTCCAGTGTAATACAGTCGCTTTCATCGTCAGTGCACTCATCAGAATCAGAAGTGAAATCGGCGTCGGAATAACCAGAAGTATCCGTCGTCTCGCAAAAGTACTGCCATAGATTTGCGCTGTAACAGCAATTCCAATTCCTTCCAAATTGAGCAGGTCTAAACCATACTCGTTAATTGGAGCCAACCTCATCCTACACTGGGATGATGACTCAAAGAACAGGTCCCAACTATGCAAGAACTATTCAGTGACAAAGCAGTCGGCTGGTATTCTGACATGATGCAGTGGCCAGCTCTCTCACCAGATGTCAACCCTGTAGAGCTGTTATGGGAGCAGCCTGACAATGCCCATCAAGCCAATCCAACCTGTGGAGGGTGCTTCAATAAGCATGGAGTGACATTTCTAAGCTAGAATGCAAAAGGTGTATAAGGCTATAATTTTTATTGTTTTTAGTGACAAATGTGAACGTACATATATATAACATGGCACAAGACGAGACAGAGAAAATAATAAAGAAACATAAAAACAAATATAAATAAAATATAATATAAATATATATATATATATATATATATTATATTTTATTTATATTTGTTTTTATGTTTCTTTATTATTTTCTCTGTCTCGTCTTGTGCCATGTTATATATATGTACGTTCACATTTGTCACTAAAAACAATAAAAATTATAGCCTTATACACCTTTTGCAGGTATATATATATATATATATATATATATATATATATATATATATATATATATATAAGAATAATAATACTGATAATTCATCAAAAGGGGAAAACAAGGTGGAGGGTTAGGGTGAAAAGAAGAGAAATGTACACACGCACACACACACACACACACACATACACAGTGTACTAACAAAAACAGAAATAAATAATAATAAGCAAAATAATAGAAAAAAAGGAGCAAAGCAGTATGCATAGGGGGAATAATATATCAGTAGCTTTTCGATTGGTAGTAATGGAGATGGTAAAAAACAGATAACTAAAGTTATACCCAGCGCATACTCACACGGACACACGTATACATCCCCTCCCCCCACCCTTATTCATTCTTATTTATCTTGTATCTATTTATTTTGGTTTTAGACTGTGTTTTACATCTGTTTGTCATGTTGTTTGTTGTTAATGAGCTTGTGGGGATGTGCGTGAGTTCCGCTCCAGGGAGGGAAACGATTTTAGTCGTTGGAAGTGAGAAAAGGATTCCAGGTTTTGTTGAAGGCTGATATATTGTTCTTGTATGTGGCTGCCATGTTTTCTATTGAGATGAATTCGTTGAGAAGGTTTGTCCAGTGGTTGATATGAAGTGATTGCTTTGATTTCCAGTTTAGACGGACTGTTTACTTGGCGATAGTTAGAAATACGAGTAGCGGTTTTCTGTATTTGGTTGGGATGTTGGTATGTGTGGTGACTCCTAGTAGGCAGAGGGATGGGGATGATGGGATTCTGCAACCCAATATGCTGGTAAGTGTTGTTGTGAGTGTTTGTTCAGAAGGAGTGAACTGGTTGGCATGTCCAGGTGGCGTGGAAGTAATCATCAGTGTAACCCAACGTGCATTGTGAACAGAGGTCTGTGTCAGACAAGCTCTTATTTTGTATTTTTTGTTTTCTGTTGATGTGAGCTCTATGGATGGTTTTATACTGTATAATTTTTAAATTTGTGTTATTTGTCATAGAGAAGATATTTTTGAAGATTTGTGTCCAGAAGTCCGGGTTGGTAATGATGGCCAGGTCATTTTTCCATTTTGAGGTTGGGATTGTTATGGAGTTATCAGAGTTTGATAAAGGTTTGTAGAATTTAGAGATTAATTGTTTTGAGTCTGTGATCGTCATGATTTCTTTGCCTATTTTTGAGGGAGTGAGTGGATTGTTGGTTATGTTGATTTTATTCTTAATGATGGATTTAAGTTGTTGGTACTGAAATAGCTGGTGTTTTCCAAGTCCGTATTTCTGGGTTAGTATGGTGAAAGTTAAAATCTGCTTATTTTCAAACAGGTGATGAAGGTGGAGTGATGCCTTTATGTTGCCATGTTGGAAAGTGAATGGGAGTGTTGCCAGATAAGATGACCAGGTTGTGCCAAATGGGGGTGTGCCTACAGGGTGCTAGTGATGAGTTAGTGATTATATTAGCTTTCCACCAGGCTGATAGGGTTGTTGATATTACTGTATTTTTGAAGAGGTTGAGCTTTTTAATTGAATCAGGCAGAAAAATTAGATCTGAAGTTGAGATATAATTACATTGGAAGTTTTCTAGTTCTATCCATGAGTTGTTGTGTTTGTGTTGTTGAGGCCATTTGACTATTTATTGTAATTGATTTGCTAAAAAATAAATAGAGAAATTCTGTGCTTCTAGTCTGCCTTGACATTTCTTCACCTGTAATGTTGAGAGTGAGATTCTAGCTTTTTATTGTTCCAACAGAAGTGGCTGGTTAAGGAGTCGAGGAATTTAAACCATTTGTCTGTTGGGGTGGTGGGAAGCATAGAGAAGAGATATTTAATTAGGGGTAGGGTTATCATTTTAACTGTAGCAATCCGTCCTATTAGTGAGAGAGGGAGAATTGTCCACCTTGCTGTGCTGCTCCTCCTTGCATGGCAACCACCATCCTCAGTGTATGAATGTGTATGAATTACTGTAAGTCGCTTTGGACAAAAAACGTCTGCTAAATGCCCTTAATGTAGTAGTCTGGTCTGCAGGAAAGACTGTTACTTCATACTCCAATATGAAAAATTCCCACAGGGCAACAAATGAATGCTTTTATATTTCTGCATCTAAATATAAATTCCAAAGAAACTGAATATCAGCACACAATCTCAGCTACAAAAAAAATCTGCTTTAAATAAAAAAACAAGTGTGAGTCATAAACCTTTGTATAATTTAATTCATACAACATACAAAAGTCTCTGACATCTTTTCTCCAGGAACCAATAAAACAGCTAAGAGTTGAGCCCACATAAATGACAAGATGTTCCCACATACCCAGAACTCATTAGTGGGTAAAAAATCTAATCTTGAGCTGACAGATATCCAGTCAAGTATATAGTTGGGGGCCTTAAGCACATAAATAGGTCATTTTGCGCAAATTCTTCTAAAAGCGCCAAATTTGGCCCTTGGGGCCAAGATGGCGGCCAAATCCAATATGGCCGCTGCCCGAAAAGGGTTCCGACTATAACTTTTGAACCACATGAGCTACAAATACAAACTTGATGTCTTTTTTGCGCGAAAATGTGCTTAAGGCCCCCGACTAATAAAACAGTTGAGACAAACTGAGACACAGTGTATTTCTTCTGATTATATGCGGTTATAAAAGCTATACTCCCACAGCAGTGTGAGGTTTTCACTGGATTCAAACTAACATAAGCAACAAGATTAACAACAAATTATATCCCACAGTTCAAGACCATTCACCAACAGTGGTCTGGAGGAGAAACACAGGGTTCACCTAACAGAGCTGGTTCAATAAGAAGATAATAAAGAGGACACAGAGACGTAACATTGAGCAGCAACAAACTTCCTTTCATTTTTTCTTTCCCACAACTCTTGCCAAACAGCAGCTCAGGGGACACACTTTGTTGCTCTGGTAGGGGGCTTTTTAAATCACGTTGTTATAATAGTAAAGGGCTCAGAGGCCAGTGGCTGTCAGCCATCAACGATGGACGATGGCATCGTCTATTGGCCCAGACCTACTCAACATGAACTACATAAAACTAAACAACACAGTCTGGTTCGTCTTTACATAATAACCTCAGGTTTGATCAAAATATACACTGTATTGCCAAAAGTATTCACTCACCATCCAAATAATTGAAATCAGGTGTTCCAATCACTTCCATGGCCACAGGTGTATAAAAGCAAGCACCTAGGCATGCAGACTGTTTCTACAAACATTTGTGAAAGAATGGGTCGCTCTCAGAAGCTCAGTGAATTCCAGCTTGGTACTGTGATGGATGCCACCTGTGCAACAAGTCCAGTGGTGAAATTTCCTCGCTCCTAAATATTCCACTGTCAGTGGTATTATAACACAGTGGAAGCGATCGGGAACGACAGCAACTCAACTAGGCCACGTGAAATGACGGAGCAGGGTCAGCGGATGCTGACATAGTATAGTGAGCATAGTGTGTAGATGTTGCCAACTTTCTGCAGAGTCAATCTCTACAGACCTCCAAACTTCATGTGGCCTTCAGATTTGCTCAAGAACAGTGCGTAGAGAGCTTCATGCAGTGGGTTTCCATGGCAGAGCAGCTGCATCCAAGCCAGACATCATAAAGTGCAATGCAAAGTGTCGGATGCAGTGATGTAAAGCAAGCCGCCACTGGACACTAGAGCAGTGGAGACGTGTTTTCTGAAGTGACGAATCACGAGTGGGTTTGGTGGTTGCCAGGAGAACGGTACTTGTCTGACTGCATTGTGCCAAGTGTGAAGTTTGGTGGAGGGGGATTATGGTGTGGGGTTTTTTTTCAGGAGCTGGGCTTGGCCCCTTAGTTCCAGTGAAAGGAACTCTGAATGCTTAAACATACCAAGAGATGTTGGACAATTCCATGCTCCCAACAATTTGGGGATGGCCCCTTCCTGTTCCAACATGACTGCACCAGTGCACAAAGCAAGGTCCATAAAGACATGGAGGAGAGAGTTTGGTGTGGATGAACTTGACTGGCCTGCACAGAGTCCTGACCTCAACCCGATAGAATACCTTTAGGATGAATCAGAGCGGAGACTGAGAGCCAGGCCTTCCTGTCCAACATAAGTGCGTGACCTCTAGAGCTGCAATGATTACTCGAGTAACTCAAATAATTCGATTACAAAAAATTGTCGAAGCAAAATCTCTGCCTCGAGGCTTCGTTTAATTCCTATCACCCGCGTTATGTGTTCTGCTTAGCTCAGGGATCATTTTTCCAAACGGACTGTTTTTCCAGACACACACCGCTACATTCAGAATTGAGTTAGCGCGATGGCGGAGAGCCAAAAAGCCGTCCGTAAAAGACGGAGAACGTCCAAAGTTTGGGATCATTTCATACTTAAAAAAGAAGATAACAAAGTGCAATGTGTCTACTGCAGAGCAGAACTGGCGTACCACAACAGCACGCCAACAATGATTCAATATCTGAACCGAAAGCATCCAGTTGTTAACACCAGCTCGCCAAATGTCGCCGACACAAGCTAACGTAAATATCGATGTTAGCTAATTTAACGTAGCCTAGCGTTGCTAGTTAGAGTGTATGGTGTTTGTGGAGGCTGTAGCCCGACGTCGGTACGACTAGATATCATGTTAAGATGTGGAAACTATTCTGTGTTAAATTGCAGGAGAGTAATAGCCTACACCAAATAACTCCTTTCCACACACACACACACACACACACACACACACACACACACACACACACACACACACACACACACACACACACACACACACACACACACACACACACACACACACACACACACACACACACACACACACACACACATCTCGTCTCTCTCACTCTCCCTCACGCATCGGGTGCACACATAAACAAACACACACTACTCCCACTGTTACGAATAGTTGGAATAAATACCTGTATGTTTTTCTCAGGAATAAAAGCCAATTGCTTGGTCTATTTAACAGGCCTGTCATTTTCGTTCTGCATTATTTGGTGCTGTTGCTTAATAATGCAAAATTATGTTTTATTATATTACTCGATTAATCGATGGCATAATCGGTAGAATACTCAATTCTAAAAATATTCGATAGCTGCAGCCCTAGTGACCTCACAAATGCGCTTCTAGAAGAATGGTCAACAATTCCCATAAACACACTCCTAAACCTTGTGGAAAGCCTTCCCAGAAGAGTTGAAGCTGTTATAACTGCAAAGAGTGGACAAACGTCATATTAAACCCTATATGGATTAAGAATGGGATGTCACTTAAGTTCATATGCGAGTCAAGACAGGTGAGCAAATACTTTTGGCAATATAGTGTATCCTCAATTTTCCTAATGAGATGTGAAAAGATTCCGTTTCTACACAGCATTTTTATCTGCTGCTGTTAGCGACTCTCTGTCACTTGTCCACCACTCAATGCCACTCCTGTCCCTGCCGTATTCATTTTGTTGTCCTTAAATCATAGTCTTGGTCATAGCCACGACTGAATGATTTATCGATTTTGAACTGAAATCACGATTTGAAACAAAGCGATAAGCAAATCGCAGAGGCTGCTATTGATTATGCTGCTGGATGCGTATCTGACCCCCGCTTAATCACCAGTCAGACCCAAGGGGACCGCATATATGCCTAACAACAACAAAACTTGAAACCTAAGAAAGACTTAAGATTTGTGATCATAAAAATGGTGTCTACTGATCCTGAAGCAATTGTCTTGGACAATTAGTAACAGAGGAAGGTGGCACTTCTTTGATATGGAAGTATTTCTGCTTCTAAGAAACAGATGTGCAACAAAAAATGTGATATGCAGGACCTGTCATGGTCCTGTTATTCTCTTATTGGAATTTCTTTGTTAATTGGTAATATCATATAGCTTAAGTCACAATTTCTGAGATAATTATGTGTGAAAGAAATAAACACTTGTTGGCAGCAATTCACATCTCTAAGTTTTCGTCTTTTCATTAGAATATTGATAAGTTAATATTTTGATGGTATATAAATGTGGTAATGCTCCATCCCATGTTTTTAATCAATTTCACAGTGAATACTGAACTGAAGCGGTAAAAAATCGCAATTGAATTATTTTCCCAAATCTACAACCCTAGTCGTAGCTGCTGTAAATCACCTCAGTACTGTATTCCTTGTTGTCAAACTAACCCCAATTGGTCGTGTAGGTAGTGATCATTCCAGTTCGGTGTATATCCCTCACTCTAACGTCAGGCTGCAAAATCCAGTCGAGCTGGGCATTGTTGCCTGTGGTGAGTCCTCCTGTGATCTGAAGCCCAAATCCAGACAAACTAGAGACACTGGCTCCATAGCTAACTGAGCCATGAGCTATGAGCTACAATAGCTAATTACAGCTAAAGGCAGCAAGCAAATAGCAGCAGTAAGTTACTCTGGTTATATGCTACTTATGCGTTTTTGGAGCTACTTTCAAATTCTGGCCATGTTCTACCTTTTGAAATTGTTTAAACAGTGGATGATCAGAGATGATGTCATCCTCCTGACTAAAAAAAGGGCAAATCAGAGCTCTTTGGTTTACACATAAAAATGACTGCTTTGCACAACTGATACTGGAATACTATTGTATTTATCATCAAAGTAGTATCCTCTTATTCTGACCTCAATAACTTTGTTTTAAAAAACATCAACCTGGTTGTGTATATGTCTGTGCGCCTTCTTTTGCAAGTATGTGTTTGATGGAGAACAAAAATTACAACAGTAATGCAGCCATTGAAATGCTCCTCTTGTGAAAACAAATGAAGATCTGTTGTGTGTTCTGTTAGTAGTGAGACAGTGATAAGCAATCGTGTCTCTCATTGTGCTTTGTTGTCTGTGTGGTGCCAAAGAGTCGCTGCATTAGTGAGAGAAATGCCAATGCCAGAAAAGCAGCACATTAGCTGCCAAGTAGCTCCCTAATGGGCCAAGAAAAGAAGAAATTTGCCCACAACACATTACTGCAGTATGTGTGTGTGTATGTGTGCATAAACAGCCAGGCACTGAATGAAAGCCAGCTAGTTTTTAGTCAGGAGGGAAGCATTCATATCCCTCTTTGTCATCATCTTCTCTTTAGTTCAACAATGAGAGGATAAAGTGTGTATTTAATCAAATAATTAACCACCTTTAAAACTCTTCTCTTGAAAATGGCACCATACTGTATATGTAACACAATATGATGTACATGCAGTGCTGAGCCATGCCACAAGGTGCCAGTGTTGTTCTTGTGTTTCAGATAGACAGGGCGGTTTCATAAAACTTTGTTCTTGTGAGTTCAGAAGGACACATACATTGTTGAACTGTTGTTACAAAAAATACACCACAACATGAAACAGACTCACCATATGAGCCATGATAAGCATATGGATGACACCCGGGGCTCCATGGCACCAGTGAACCAGCCGGTCACTCTCGTTGCTCAGCGATGATGGGAAGTTCCCCGAACGAAACTTCTTGTGGCGGATGTAGTCGATGCTGGGACGGACGAACTCTGAAAGAATGTCTGAGTCGACCTTTGCCCCTGGCTTGAGAGACACAGAAATGGTTCAGTGTCATGTCTACTGGTTGACTGTGTGTCAGTTAAAGCTGTAGTCTGTAATTATTTTTTAGTTATATTTGCTAAAATTGTCCGATAGAAGAATAAGATACAGGTCAGCTGTGTAAAAATTCACTGTCTGTGGCTTGTTGCTAAATCTAGCTTATAAGCTTGTATGCTAACTCCGGCGTTAAGCTTTGTGTTTATGGCTACTGGTTATAAAAAGTGTCTTTCAAGTGATTTCATATGATTTAATGATGAATCTGTATGATTAAAACCCATAATGCAGCAATGTTATTGTTGAATGACTCAAACGGGCAACCCAAGCTGCCAAACTTACAGGTTTATCTGTGTGTCGGAAGATTTCATGGCTTCAGATTTACCTTTTCAAGTGAATTTTACATTTTGCTGCTCTGGGAAAAAATATATCTGGTCTATAGATAGCGAAGCAGGGATAAAAAGCCTTATGTGAGCCATGAGTAAAAAACACAAGTTCACCAGACCAACCACAGCAAGCCGGGCCTGGAACACAACCCAGTCATGTCTAGTAGACATCGCTGGTTAAAGTGCACGTTAACTCACAATTGTACTCAAGATTCAAGATTCAAGACTTTATTCCCAAATCAACATAACTGAATGGAATTTATCTCTGCTAGCCTACCCAAACACAAACTTGTAAAATAAAATACAATAAATAACTTAATAGAGCGTG
>OZ023171.1:5291342-5313842 GCA_963678695.2 Diplodus puntazzo | reverse complement strand
GTCTTTGGTCTCGGTCTTGTCTCGGTCTCAGGTCTCTCGGTCTCGCAATGTCTCGGACTGGCCGAGCGGGCTCGAAGGGACTTGTAACCTATAACATCCAGGCAGGCACAGTTTTTTTTTTTTTTTTATATCATTATACGCCCCCTTCAAGTGGTACCAGTCACATGCATTTTGTGACACAGACAGCGTTGGCGCTCATCCTCTCATGCCCCCCCCTCTAAAGCCCAGTCACGGATCCATGGAGGAGGACGCAAAATGTCGGCGAATTCATCAGTTGTCAGGTTTGGTTTTACAGACCATAAAGAGTTTGTTTGCCACACAACAAAGAAGAAGATGCATTCTGCAATATGTAAATTTTGCAAAGCGTGTTTAACAGAGACAGGAGGGACCACATCTACGTTCACCAGACATCTGGAGCGAAAACACTGGGAAAGGTAACGTTAAGCAACTAGCTCTGATACTTAGTTAGCAGTAACCTTAACTTAATAATAGGGATAGATTTTTGTAAGCCTCTGCTGACTTTATTAACCTGGTGAACACTGAGTGTAAACACATGCTAAGTACAGGTAGCTAGCTCTTTGAATTGGCAACGTTTTGAACTGTTTGCCAATTAAATGGGTTTGACTTCAGCTAACGAAAGGCTGTGGCATTGGTCGTCTCTGTTTGGATTTTAGTGTTTCCCGCTGAAAACGGCTACGGTACATTAAGGTACGGTGTCGCTGCACACAGTATGTCAATCTGTGAGAACACACACACACACACACACACACACACACACACACACACACACACACACACACACACACACACACACACACACACACACACACACACACACACACACACACACACGCTTGCTCCCTCTCGAAGTTTGAATAAATATATGGCATCATTGGCCTTTGAATAATATTTGCATATCGTTGTGATTGATTAAGCATTAGGCCTACGCCATTTCAGTGATGCTGATATTACACAGTGTAATTTGGCTACTATAATGGGAAATAATGCAATTTCAATTTGCAAGTTGATAATTGTATGCATCTTTAATATTTAAAATTCATCTACAAATTATGTACAATTTAAATCAGTAACATATTTCCCATTCATTAGACTTTTTTTGTGGTGCAGGGTGGTGTTAGAGGCTTGTTATTTTGTTAGATGACTTTGGGACTGTAGTCATGTCAGTCCTTAACAGCACTCAAGAGTCAATCCTCAAATAGTGTAGAAATAGTGGTCATGCAATTGCTACACATATTTGATTTCAGCCAGTTGATGAAAACATTTATAATGAGTTCACACACAAGACATCTACTGTCTCTGTATTATTGTGCCTGTAGTTGAAATAATACAATCTCATATTTATACTAAGCAGCTGAACCCAGTATGGTGCTTATGTTCTACAACTCATGCAAAATGGCAAAAAAATTAGGTTTTTTTTTGGTCTCGGTCTCTTGAGCTGAGCTAGTCTTGGTCTTGACTTGGTCTGTCTTGGTCTTGGTCTTGGTCTTGTCTTGGTCTTGATACTCTCTGGTCTTGGTAGTGTCTTGGTCTCGGTTTAGGCGGTCTTGACTACAAGTCTAGTATTTGGATAAATCCTCCCAACCTAGGCCAGTTAATGACCCAGCATGCGCTGCTGTAGATGTAATGATGGAAGATCTGGGATTGGCTGATGTGTGGAGATTACTCTATGCTCAAGAAAAAGATTATGCGTTTTTCTCTAACCCACACTCTACCTATTCCAGAATTGATTATTTCCTGATCTCCCGCTCGCCGGTGAGTCAAACTCTTAGTGCCACAGTTGGCAACATAGTTTTAACTGATCATGCTCCAATGGATATAGCCATATCTATCACAGAAAACACAAAATCTACAATGAGGTGGCACTTGAATAACCTATTACTAAATAGTGAAGAATATTGTGAGTACATAACAAATGTAATAAAGGAATTTGGGGAGTTTAATGAGGGTTCAATTGATGATATTGGCATAACTTGGGATGCTTTTAAAGCCTTTGTAAGGGGGCGTCTTATTCAATATAGCTCTCGAATTAAAAAAGCGGAGAGGGATAAATTACAGAAGCTAGAGCAAGATATCAAGGAACTTGAGAAACAACATATGCAGCACCCTCAGAGGGAAATATGGAACAAGTTAATTAAGTTAAAATATGAGCTGAACAACAATCTACAGAAAAAAGTTGAATATGCACTATTCTGTTCCAAGCAAAAGTATTTTGAACAAGGTGAGAGAGCAGGTAAGGTATTAGCACATAGGGTAAAACAGATGCAAACCTCTAATTTAATTCTATCCGTATTTGATCACAATAACAAGCTGATAACAGATAAAAAGGCGATTAATGAAGTTTTTCAAATATTTTATCAAAAATTATATACATCGCAAGGAGACATTGATGAACTGAAAATGACGGATTTCTTTTCGTCCATTAAAATTCCAACTCTAACGGAGGAACAAAAAAAACTTAACATAACATTAGCAGAAGTTAAACAGGCAATTCACAGTTTCCGGCAGTGATGCCAGTAACGCATTACTTAGTAACTAAGTTACTTAGCAACTAAGTCGTAACTAAGTTACTTAGTAACGCGTTACTCTAATCTGACCACTTTTTTCAGTAACGAGTAATCTAACACGTTAATATTTTCAAACCAGTAATCGGAGTCACGTGTGACCGCTGACCGGGATGGCTGCCTGAAAATAACCCTTACAGGAAATCACCCAGTTTCGTCCTAATTCAACGGCAATCTTCGCTACATGAGAAATAAAACCAGGTGAATCCGCGGATAAGTACTGTGCAAACGACCTGGTCCACTTTTAAAGTCGTGTGATTAAACCACGGGGATGGCGTTGGGCTCTAAACCAAGGTCCGCTAAACAAGGCGTAAGCTATGTTAATATGGCTAGCGGCACTGCAGCTAACAAGATAGCATCCTCGACAATGGAAGCTAATACCCCAGCTGCCGTGACAGACACGATGACAGTGCTTTAAGCAACTCCCCAAAAGGCCATGCAAGAAATGGCTTAAGTCAGCGATATTCTCAAGGACCAACAGTCTGACGTTAAATCAGTTAAATCAGTTAAATCATCTCAGGCAAAGATGAAGACCGATGTTGCTGCTATCTATGAGAGGCTCGACCAAGCTGTCTCGCGAATCATGGACTTGGAGACAGAGAACGCGCGGCTGTCTAAAGAAATAAAAGAGCGAGCCAAACAACATGAGGACCTACAGAGAGCTGTGCAAGATGCTGCTAATAGAGACAGACATCTCAACCTGCGCCTGGTCAGGCTAAAGGAGAAAATGGAGAGTGGGGCGCCGCGGGAAAATGTGAGACGGATCATCTCCGAGGTACTGGGGATACACCTGGCTGAAAACGAGCTCCAGCGAGTTCACCGCTCCCTGGCGCCGATGCCCGATGAAGGCCAACCACCGAGACCCATCATCACGCGCTTCCACAGCTACCTAGAGCGGGACCAAGTGCTGAACGCGGCGAGGGAGAGATACCGGGAGAAAAGAGAGATGAAGTGTCAAGGCGACAACATTTCGTTCTTCCCTGACATGACCAAAGAGGTGGTGGAAAAGAGGCGAAAGTTTTCCGACGTCAGGAAGAAGCTTCATGAGCTGGATGTGCGCTTCACACTGTCTACCCGGCAGTGATACGCTTTTCATGGAAAGGTCACAAGGTCAGCTTTGTGGACCACCGTAAAGCCATGGAGCTTATCACGAAAGAAGCAGAGCCAGAGTGATCTAACCGTGGCAATGTAAAAAGGTGGGCAAATATGCAACTCCAAATACAACCCAGTGATTTAAGTAGTAGACACTTGGTAATGCAGACAAGGCAGTGGACTTTTGTTTGAACTATACATGGACACTTGTTGGACACAATTACATGAGGGCCAGTGATTATCTATAGACCGATAGCTTTGACTTGGAGACATACCACAGTAAAGCTTTTTCATTAGACCGAGCGAGGTTTATTTATTTATTTTTTTATTATTTATTTTTCTTTACCCCCTCCATCTCTTTTTGGTCGAGGCTGCGGGTTAATTTAGTTGAAAGTGCATTGTATCTAACTGAAAAGGCAGACCTCCATAATACTTATCTGGCATTTTATATTATTTATGTATTTATTTATCTCTTCCATTTTATTTATTTACTTACTTATTTTCTCTTTTTAAGCTGTGAAACTACAGCATCCTGTCTAACTGCTGGACTCTGATAAGACCAAAGCTGGGATAACACAGTGCTGCAAATTAATTTTTTTATGGAATGCGGGATGTTGGCAGAAGGGGATTGGGGAGGTTTTGGGGGCATCTCTTGGAAGCGCCACACGGACCAGTAATAGGGAGGGTTCTTCTCAATGAAGAATGAGAAGTGGGGAGTGACAGGGGGAGAGCTTTTTCTTCTGTTCATGTTTTGTTATTGTTTCAGAGTTGGTTCATTTTGTTGTGATAATCAGTTTAGAATGTGTTCAAGAGCCTGCAGAGGAAGGGTAATTAATATGGGTTTGAGTTTGACAGCAGAGAAACACTCTTATGATTTTGGTGGTCTTGCCTGTTTATCATCGGTTGGGGCACCTATAGGTAAAACACAAAATAAGGTAAATGGCTAGGTTTGTCAGAATACTTTCTTGGAATATCAGCTGAATAAAAGACCCAGTAAAGAGGAGAAAATGTTTAAGCTATCTAAAATCTCAACAGACTGATGTGGCATTTATCCAAGAGACCCACCTGGTTGACTCGGAGGTGGTTAAACTTAAAAGAGACTGGGTTGGGCAGATATACCATAGCTCATTCAATAGCAAGAAGCGTGGGGTAGCAATTTTGGTGCATAAGAAACTGAATTTTGTATTATTAAAACAACACAAAGATGAGGATGGCAGACTCATATGTGTGGAGGCCATAGTCAATGGAGTGAAGTTAAATCTATGCAATATATATGCCCCCAATGTGAAGGACGCACATTTTTTTTCACAAAGTGAATAAATTGTTAGGGGGCATTGTAGATGGGCATACAGTAATGGGAGGAGACTTCAATCAAATCCAGGACAATATCCTAGATAGAACAACCTATAGTAAGAGTATACCGAAGGACAGACAGGCAATACATTTACTTATGAAAGACCTCGGGTTAGTGGAATTATGGAGATTAATCAACCTGAGAGAAAAAGAGTACACTTTTTACTCTCATAAATACCACTCAAGATTAGATTATTTTCTAATTTCCAAAAATATGATTGAATCCATCATGGGATGTAGGATTAGTGTTATCGCTCTCACAGATCATGCAACAGTGGAACTCTGTTTAGCAGCACAAATGGATTCCATCACAAGAAATAGGTGGAGACTCAATACATCTCTATACCAAGACCCAGCGTTTGGCAAGTTACTGTCTCAGGACCTCAAATGCTTCTTTGAAATTAATGTCGGATCCACAGAGATATTGGGCACAGTGTGGGAGGCATCAAAAGCTTTTATTAGAAATAAGATTATAGCATACTCTTGTAAAAAGAAAAGAGAAAGCATTGAAAAATTGAAGAAACTGGAATCTCAACTAAAAGAGAAAGAAAAACAGCTAGCAAATAGTTATTGTGATTCATTACTTAAACAAGTGTGTGCGCTGAAATTTGATCTAAATGAGATTTATAACTAGACAATTCCCCTTCGGGGAATCGCAAGAGTGGGCTGTGCGCTTTGCCCCGTGACGAACAAAAACTACGAAAGCTAAAGAAAAAGTTGAATCCCACGTTGATAATTTGGACTTTTATCTACATTTTAAAGTTTCAATGGTGTGTCTCGGTCAAAGTATGCCAGAGATGTCGATGTTTGAACTCTTCCTTTCGATCTTTTCATCTGGTCTTATTCACTTTGTGTGTGTGTGTTTGTGTGCATGTGAGTGTGTGTGTGTGTGTGTCTATCTCTGTCTCTGTGTGTCTGCGACTTTTTGACCTCATTCCATTCATTCCTCATGGGAAAGTTTATGCAGGTTTTCGCGACTTACGTTGCGAAAACATGAACGTTCTGGAAAACTGATTAATAATCTGTCTGTGTCCGTCTGTGTGTGTGTGTGTGTGTGTGTGTGTGTGTGTGTGTGTGTGTGTGTGTGTGTGTGTGTGTGTGTGTGTATTTGTGTGTCTGCGACTTTTTTGACCTCGTCCCATTCATTCCTCATGGGAAATGGGAAAGTTTATGAAGGTTTGAACATGAATATTCTCTGTCTGTCTGTCTGTGTGTGTGTGTGTCTGCATGTGAGTGTGTGTGTGTGTGTGTGTGTGTGCGTGTGTGTGTGCATGGGTGTCTGTCTGTGTGTCTGTCTGTCTGTCACTCTCTCTGCTGGCCCAGCTGATCTCGCAATCGCGCCAAAAAGGCCTTAAAGAAGACACTCATGAAGTTTCGTGGTCCTAGTTTCAGAAATGTGGAAATAAGAGCGAGTTTAAAAAAGGTGCAGTTTTGAAAATCCTCCTCCCGATTTACATTGGAGTGAATAGGATGGTTTATCTTAACTTACGTTGCGAAAACATGAACGTTCTAGAAGACTGATTAATAATCTGTGTGTGTCCTTCTGTGTGTGTGTGTGTGTGTATTTGTGTGTCCGCGACTTTTTTGACCTCGTCCCATTCATTCCTCATGGGAAAGTTTATGAAGGTTTTCGCGACGTAAATATTCTAGAAAACTGATTAATAATCTGTGTGTGTCCGTCTGTGTGTGTGTGTGTGTGTGTGTGTGTGTACTTGTGTGTCTGCGACTTTGACCTCGTCCCATTCATTCCTCATGGGAGAGTTAATGAAGGTTTTTCGCGACTTGTGTCGCGAAAACATGAGTGTCCTCTGTCTGTCTGTGTGTGTGTGTGTGTGTGTGTCTGCGTGTGTTTGTGTACATGTGAGTGTGTGTGTGTGTGCATGTGTGTCTGTCTGTCTGTCACTCTCTCTGTTGGCCCAGCTGATCTTGGTTGCTAGGTGACGGTTGGTGAGGGCCCGTAGCAACGGCCGTCCCAGGCTGATTTGAGAGCGATTTCTGCCTCAAATCTAGGACGTCAAACTAGTGCTATTTAGTCAAAATCATACATGATATCGGCATTTTTTTTTCACAATCGCGCCAAAAAGGCCTTAAAGAAGACACTCATGAAGTTTCGTGGTCCTAGTTTCAGAAATGTGGAAATAAGAGCGTGAACATTGTGTGTCTGTCTGTGTGTGATAGAGAGAGAGAGAGAGACAGACAGGCAGACAGAGAGAGAGACAGAGACAGACAGGCACAGATAGAGAGACAGAGAGAGAGCAGGTTTTCGCGACGTAAGTCACATGAACATGAACGTTCTAGAAAACTGATTAATAATCTGTGTGTGTGTGTGTGTGTATTTGTGTGTCTGCGACTTTTTTGACCTTGTCCCATTCATTCTTTAAGGAAAGTTAATGAAGGTCTTCACGAAAACATGAATATTCTGTCTGTCTGTATGTGTGTGTGTGTCTGCATGTGTTTGTGTGCATGTGAGTGTGTGTGTGTGTCACTCTCTCTGCTGACCCAGCTGATCTCGGTTGCTAGGTGACGGTTGGTGAGGGCCCGTAGCAACGGCCGTCCCAGGCTGATTTGAGAGCGATTTCTGCCTCAAATCTAGGACGTCAAACTAGTGCTATTTAGTCAAAATCATACATGATATCGGCAATTTTTTTTCACGATCGCGCCAAAAAGGCCTTAAAGAAGACACTCATGAAGTTTCGTGGTCCTAGTTTCAGAATTGTGGAAATAAGAGCGAGTTTAAAAAAGGTGCAGTTTGGAAAATCCTCCTCCCGATTTACATTGGAGTGAATGGGACTGTTGAGAGCCACTCTTGTCGGTTGGAGGCCAATATTTCAAAAACCGTTAATCCCACCGATAAAGTAGACACATTGAGAGAAGGAAGACAGGTGTGGCTACAACTTTGGAAAATATCACTGTTTTTGAGTGACATTTGTGGCCGGGATCATCACGGAAAGAGAAAATTTCTGAGATAATTTTTTAGTTTCTGCCACTGTGTCAGTTGGCCCCTGCCACTCTGCTGCACGAACATTCCGCCATACACACTCATTGAAAACCCTGAATTTTTCCAAAATCACTCACCATCATTAAGGGATCAGAGTTCAAAAACCACACATCATAGGAAAAAAGTTCAAATACAACTCAAATAGACAAGACTTGTGCCTACATTTTAAAGTTTGAATGGTGTTTCTAGGTGAACGTATGCCAGAGCAGGAGATGCTTGAAAAACGTCGCAGATTTGCGACTTTTTTGACCTCCTCCCATTCATTCCTTATGGGAAATTTTGCGCAGTTTTTCGCGTCTTACGACGCGAAAAATTAATATTTCGGAAAGACATGATTATTTTGTTTGTGTGCGCTCAACGGTGTGGGAGGAGATAGCGACAGAAAAACTGAGGAGGGGGAATAATAATATTAAGAAGAGGCGCGGTGAATATCAATAGTGCCAGCCCACTATGGACACCTCTATAGCAGAGCTATAGGTGTCCATAGTGGGCTGTGCTCGCCAGCCCACTAATAAGAAGAGGCGCGAGCAATATCAATAGTGGGCTCGCGAGCACAGCCCACTATGGACACCTATAGCTTTGCTATAGAGGTGTCCATAGTAGGCTGGCGAGCACAGCCCACTAATAAGAAGAAGAGGCGCGAGCAATATCAATAGTGGGCTGGTGAGCACACCCGAATACATTTAATGAGGCTTTCATATTACTGATCCTCAAAAAAGATAAGGAGATCCAGGTAGCTTCCAACCAGTTGGTTTTATCAATGTGGATTGTAAAGTGCTCACTAAAGTCCTGGCAATGAGACTGGAGAATATTTTACCATGTTGTTCATGAAGACCAGGTAGGATCTGTGAAGGGGAGGTCAACCTCAGACAATCTCAGACGGTTGCTCCACCTTATGTGCAAGAGCCGTCAAGAAAACACCCCAGTAGCAGCCTTTTCCCTTGATGCGGCAAAGGCATTTGATAGGGTTGAGTCTGGTTTTCTAATACATGTCTTGGAAGCTTTTGGTTTTGGGTCGGGATTGGTCAACTGGGTTAAACTGATCTATACAGCACCGAGAGCATCAGTCCTCACCAATGGACAAATGTCCCCCTTTTTTCGGCTCTCATGGGGAACGAAGCAAGGAGATCCGTTATCACCTTTATTGTTTATTTTATTCCTTGAACCTCTGGCAAATGCAATAAGGGCGGAGGCAGGAATTACAGGAGTGAAGGCAGGAGGCAATGAACATAAATTGTTCCTGTATGTGGATGACATCCTCTGGCTTTCTGCAGACCCAAATTCATCAGCCCCTATTCTTTTAGACACAACTGAAAAGTTTTCACAAATTTCTGGCTATAAAATCAATTGGCACAAGTCAGAGGTTATGCCGGTGTCCAGGGGATGCCACCCAGCAGCGGTTAGCGCACTCCAATTCAAATGGATATAATCAGGGATGAAGCATCTCGGTATTAGACTGACTGCTGACATGAGTAATATTATACAACTTCACAAAATAAGGAATGATCTAGACAAATGGAAATCAATTAATCTTACACTTATGGGAAAAATCAATACAATTAAAATGGTAGTTGCCCTGTTTAACTACGTATCAATGATGGTACCTGTGACAATTCCTCCGGGGATCTTTAAGCAGTACAATCAGATGATTAAGGACTATCTATGCAATGGAAAGAAACCCAAAATCGCCAGGCAAAAACTTTATAAATCAAGAAGAAAAGGAGGCCTAGCCTTACCCAATGTGGAACTTTATGATATAGCATTTGAAATGGTAAAGTTAGCCAAATATTGGGCCAGCTATGATTCACACATTGGATGGACACAAATAGAAAAGGAAATCATAGCCCCATTCAAACCAATTAAAACCTTGCCGTCAAAGCTACATAAGATGCTCAGGATATCCCAATACAGACAAGACTATGCTTCTATCTGGAATAATCCATCTATAAAAATAGACAAGAAACCTTTCCTGTGGAAGTCCTGGCTTGAGGGGACCTTGAATAAGATTGGAGACCTGTATAAAGATGGGGTGTTTCTGTCATTGCAAGAAATCAGTTCCCATTTCAGCCGGAAAGAGAAAAGGAACTTTTGGCGGTACCTCCAGTTAAGAAGTAGTGTTAGAACCTTAAGCATTACACCAGGCGAGGGGGAAAATATGGTCTGACTCTTCGTTGAGCTACCTAGTTCCTCTCACTCTGCCTCAGTTCTCTATAAGATGGTTGTGGATGCCCAGTGTGGAAAATATAATAATTTAAAATTAATTTGGCAAAGAGATCTAAATTGTGACATTGAGAAAGATGTATGGGAAAATATAATAGCAAACACAGGGTGGTCAATCAGGGACGTCCGAGGCAAATTCACACACTATAAAATTATTCACAGGCATTATTATACGCCTGTAAGGCTCCACAAAATGGGCTTGATACAGAACAACCTGTGTTGGAAGTGTAATGCACAGGCAGGTACCTTCTTACACTCACTGTGGGAGTGCGCTTTGATTTTTCCTTTCTGGAAGGAGGTTATAGGAAAACTGGGTGAATGGCTTGGGAAAGCTCTACCAGAATCCCCCCAACTCTGCCTACTGGGAGACAGGCCAAGGTCACCACCAAAAATATCAAAAGCAGAATTTGGGTTGGCACTGACAGGCTTCATCACTGCAGCTAGAATCATTCTTCGCCACTGGAAGAGTCAAACCTGACCAGAATATACTGACTGGGTTAAGCTGATGACGGATAATGCCGCCTATGAATTGATGATAGCAAGGTTGAATGATAGCAAAGGGAAATTTTACCAGGTCTGGGGTCATTTTCTGAACCATATAAGAGGGGAATAGTTGCCTATAACATGTAAGGGGAGGATGATTTGTGTATATGTATATGATCATATATTCCTTTTGTGGACACGGTGTTTAGTGCTGGGTGAGGTGCTGTGCTGTCTATGGGCTGGAACTATGTGTGTATATTTACATGTATATGCATATTTTGCTTCTATTCTGTGCATGTTTGTTTAATATGGTTGATTTGTTTGTGCTGAAATTTGATGTCTTGGGTACAATGTTTGACATATAAAAATTGAATAAAAACTTAAATGACAAAAAAAAAACAGTAATCAGATTAAAGTTACTTATTTAAGTCACTGTGCGTTACTATTATTTTTGTCATTTTCCTCAGTAAAAATATATATCTTTGCTTTCTTCTTGCGTGTCGGGAAGTGATATCGCATACGCGAGACCTCACGTTTTCTGCACGAGGACAATTGACGTGTACACCACGCAGCGACACAAACAAGAATGGAGGGAGGACAGAGATGCGCGTTTCTAGCTGGAAATACAGTCATTATTTTGAGTTTGTGTCAGCTAAAAATGAGAATATTAAGGTTCGTCGTACACACTGTGCTGACAACAAAGGGTTAGAAGTTGGTCGGGTGGTATGCTGTAGAGGAAATGCTGCCCTTAAACACGGCAGACTCGCCCTCGGTTCGATCCCTGCTACTATCACTGCCTGCAGCCTCACAGAACATTTTTTTCTTCCTACCTGGAGAAGGAGTATGCAGAGATGGAGAGAAATCTGAAGACCGCGCTGAATGTTTATGTTGGGGGGGGGGGTCGGAACCTGCTGAATGTAACTAATAAAGTAACTTCTAATCTAACTTGGTTACTTTTAAAAACAAGTAATCAGTAAAGTAACTAAGTTAATTCTTAAAGGCGTAATCAGTAATCAGTAATCTGATTACTTTTTCAAGGTAACTGTGGCAACACTGGTCTCCGGTTAGGCAAAGCTCCTGGCAATGATGGATTTCCGTCTGATTTTTATAAGAAATTTATGGAAGATCTTGCTCCAAGATTGTTAGCTGTATACCAGGATGCATTGCGAAAGGGTAAACTCCCAGCTAGTATGAGATCAGCTGTTATCACTCACCATAAATCACCGTTGGACGTCTGAAGCGTTTGGGGAGACTCAGATGAGGTCAGGAACAAATATGTTTGGTGTGTTCAGCTGCGTTGGAAGCTTTCGGAGCCGCGCGGACGATGTCTGCTCCGATTGAGCATGTGAAGTCTGAGGAGATGGGCTGTCGGACGTCTGAGCCATTTGATTCTCTAAATTGGTTGTGTGCCAGCTGAATGGCCGTTCTGACTGGCAGTGTGCTAGTGAATCAGCGCGGTGAGTGGGAGGGCGGAATACTGTGTGCGCTTTGTTTCTCTATGCACTCCGTTCCGTCATTCCCTGTGTTCATGTTTTGCAGTACTGGCACGAGATTAGTTGTCATGTCCGTTCAGGATGAATTAATTCGTGTTCGTTTGGTAATGCCACACGCATGTTTAGTATGCAGCTGTTTTTATCTGAAATAGTTCAGTTTCATTTTGATCAAACGTAAAGAGAGTTGCGTGCATAAGCCTCTCGTTTACAACTCACAACACAAGCGCCGCCCGCTTATTGCATCTCGCGCAAGCGCAGAACGTACACGCTACTGTGGAGTAGGCAGCACGTCGAAGCGGTGTGTTTCAATGCAACTTTTCTGCCGAAGGGGTCAGACAAGAGGCAACGGAGTGGTTGGAGAGTGGTCGGATAAGGCAGTTGGACGTCTGGGCAGTGTGTGGGGGCCTTTAGTCGTGGCACCAGACAGGGTTCGCCCCTGTCACTGCTATATTTGCCTTATTTCTGGAACCACTGGCAGTTGCATTGCGGGAAAGTAAAGACATGAAAGGGGTTGAAATGTGCCATGAAGTACATAAGCTTTTCTATATGTGGATGACATTCTTTTGATTACAAGTAACCCAAACACAGCAGTATCCAAGATCTCTTCCATTATTGACATGTTTTCAGAAATTTCTGGCTACACAATTAATTGGACGAAGTCAGAGGACATGCCAATCTTTAAAATATGTCCTCCGGCCATTAGGGAATCATGGCAGTACAAGTGGATGCCAGCAGGCCTGACCTATCTAGGGATCAAGCTGACACCAGGATTGGACAAAATGATGCAATCTAACATTTCTCCAGTTATTCCAGCTATTCAACCTTTTTTACAAAACTGGGCTAAATTGAATATATCTTTGTTGGGTAGGATTAACTTGGTCAAGATGATCATTTCCCCTAAAATCCAATACATCCTGTACATGCTGCCATTAAGTTTTACTCCTAGCCTTTTGAAACTATACAATTCTGTCGTAGAGAGTTATATATGGGCAGGCAAAAAACCAAGCTTTAACCGATCAAAGTCAAAGAGTGGTATCAATACGCTTTTTCATTCTCCCAGTTAGCTAAGATAAAAAATTCGCAGGAGCGAGTGCCTTCCTGGGTTAAAATAGAGGAGGAACTGGTGGCTCCAACCTCCCTTGAGGTTTTTTTGACCCAGATGGGAAGACCGGTACTCTTTAAGGACCCTGTTTTGACCTTTGTACAAGAAACCTGGATGAGTGCTCATTAACATATAAAATGTAGTCCGCATCTTACCAAAGATTATGGATACGTTTGGCTACTACAACAGGATGTAGAATAATTCTGAGACACTGGAAGTCTTCTACTCTGTGCTGTTTTAAGGAATGGACTGAACAAATGACAAGAATGGCTACATATGAGTGAGTCACTTACAGAGTAATGGGGAGAGAGGATATCTTTAATCAAGTCAGGGGCCCCTTCTTGATGTCAATAGAGGGGTTGTCTGTCTGAATATAAGGCATTGGATCTGATCCAATCCAGTATAGCATTTGAGTGGCAGAATAAGAGGAAAAATGTTAATCATAAGTGTAAGGCACATGTCGTTGTTTTTTGTCTTTTCTTTTCTTCTTTCTCTAATTTTAAAACGGGTGGATGATGTATATATGTCTTATAATTTGTGATGGTGACACATTTTGTACTGTCTGTCAAAAGAATTAATAAAAAAGGAATTCTTAATTAATGGTTAAGGGCCAGGTAGTGGGCTTGTGTTTGGTTTGTGGCTGGTCTTTCTAGTCATATGACAGGGTTGTGTTGAAGGAGGGTTTTACAAGCCATACTATGAGTTTCTGGCAACTGCTGTGAAGCGGAATTGGTTAGATTACAGGGTGTGCAGTGTATACATGTGGGTGTGTGTGCGTGTGGGTGGTGTGTATGGGTGTATGTCTAGGGGCAGGGGGATCTGAGACAGCAGTTTATGCAGTCCCCATGCAAGACAAAGTGAGTGAAAAAGGGAAGAAAAACCATTCTGCTGCAGCAGCACAGCCTCCCTCATGACAGAGCAGATTTACCGTCAGCTAGTTGAGTGTGACTTCCCTCACTCCTATACACCCCATCTATACTCATCTATATTCCCATTTCTTTTCAAAGAAGGCACCAACCACCAAACCTCCACATCTCTCCTTCTCTCACACACACAGATTCAATAAGCAATCAGCTGTCTCTCCTATAGGGAGAAAATGTAATTAAGTGGGAATTAATCTGTTTGCAGTATTTTAATCTCTGCAAACAAACTGAAGCCTGTGGGACTAAGCACCAAGAAGATTGAGCAGGCCAAATTTGATTTTTGAGCTGTGGATATGATGGCCTTAAATTAACTTCAGTGTTAAACTTATTCATTTGTATGTGGAATTTAATGCAGTGTCAAAACAACTCTAAGACTGAGTACAGGAACAATAGGGACATACATCCTCAGAGTTACTTGAAGGTTTGTTTGTCAGTACTGTCAATATATGCTGACATGTCACTGGAGCCCAAAAAACGGCCTGCTGCGATGTGACCATATACTGTATAGCTTTAGAGTCCACCATATTGGTCCAATATCAGCAAATCTGATGCAATTCAATCGATATTGATCAAATCAAAACATTTCACTTTCATTGAACGTGATTCAAAATGTCAGTTTTGTAACAGTGAAGTCTCAGCGACACAATGTGTCTGTTCTTACTCTTAAAAAGTGTAGTTATGGTAAATTCTATTTCCAGGTAGTGGTAAGTTAAAAGTCGGACTTTCAGTCCAATTTATTTTAATGGCAACCAAGCAGGAAAAGTAGCATTGCACTAAAAGGGCATGTAAACCCCTCAAGGGCATAATACCTGCATAAGAGATGTTCTCGATTTATTTATGTCATTCTATAACATATTTCATATAAAGGCATGAAAATCGGTGACCTACGTGAACCGTGTAGATCCGATGAACTTTTTTTTGGGGGGGGGGACATGGAAGTGCACCAGAGATTATCATCGAACTGCGAACATGTGCGCGCCTGAAGGGAGCCTTGAATTCGATAAAAACAACTCTTCTAAAATCTCTACAACTCATTTTCAAGACTAGTTGATGATGCTGAGGTGAGGGGACTGACTGGAGGCTGAAGGTAAAGTACGTTGCATTCTCTGTCAGAAAGACAACAAATTTGTCTTCAAAATAAGAGCATTCATAGCTTGCAGCTACAACAACAAGCGGACAACGAAGACAGCGACAGAGACCGAAGAGACCGAAGAGACGCTAGCATCTCCCGGATCTCAGCGGCTTTCCAGTTGCTCATCTTGACGTCCGCAGGTGAAGTGATGGACTGACTGCTGTGATCAGCTGTTTCCTGGTTTAAAACTCCCCAGCTGTGGGTCGCATAACAGTGCACGTCATCGACACCTCCGCCCATCCCACGCAATTGCCGGCACATCGACGTCTTCGATTTAAGGGGCGTTCAGACCGAACACGATAGACGCGAATGGAGCATTAACTCTACATTGAAAATCAATGTAAATGGCGCGATGACACGCGATTCAGGCGCCGGCGGCGCGAATGGCGCGTCTGGCGCGTCGCGAATGAAGCGTCTGGAGCGTCTGGCGCGGCGCGAATGAAGCGTCTGGAGCGACGCGAATAAAGTTGAAAATATCCAACTTTTCAGGCGGCATCGCGCCACAACATCCAATCAGCGACGAGTTCAAGCCGACGATGTCACTTCCTTCACGTACGGTTGTTTACGGTCGCTCATAGCAACATGGAGGAGAAGCTGATAGTAGCTGTCTGTGGGCACCCGGTGCTGTAAGACACCACTGCGGTGTTCTACCGGGACAAATTTAAAAAAGAGGAGGCATGAGTGAAAGTCGCTGAGGAGGTGGGACTCTCTGGTAAGTTTTGAAGCTATCTGTGGCTTGTTTTACTACGTTACTGACCGTGTTTCTCTATGAAATGTTAGCATCAGTTAGCACTTGTATAGCATTATTCGCCTTTGCAGGATACCACTTCCAGTTTGTGTGAATGTTTATTGTAGTATTTAATTTAGTTAGAAGCTAATTTGGCAAAATGAGCGGGCAAGCGCGTCGTCTTTTTTTTTCTCAAGCGCGAATGAAGCGAATGACGCGAATGAAGCGAATGACGCGAATGTATTCGCGTCTATCGCGTTCGGTCTGAACGCCCCATTAGATAGCAATGGAGATGGAAAAAAGTGTACCCTCCTAGGTGTCAAATTGGCGGACCAGGACAGACCCCCAATTAACCGCCTTCTGTCTAAATCCGCGGACCTAGCCACAAAAAGGACAGCCAAATTGGCGGCTTGCTGCCCTGTATAAAAACTGCTATTAACTATGCAAACAATGGCAGCCATGCACTGCAGGCACACTGTCAAACAGAAGTGCACAATAAGAAGGTGCAGGTCATAGCATCAACACACAGTGTAGCCAGTACCTTTCTTCCAAGCAGAGAGACAGCAACTTCTTCAAAACCCATATTCATCTTGTCAAAACACACTCTTTAAGGGCTTGCTTTTTTCATTCTGCGGCAGATTGCGCTATTAAAGTTGTGCTGTTGCGCATTTCAGAAGAGAAGTTGTCAGTCTCATTTCTTATATAGCATAATGTGACCATGTACTTTATTATACACTCATACTGTCTTGTAATTCTGCTTGATTTTTCTCACCTTTTTCACCCCTGACCTGTTTTCATGCCTGCATATAATAATAATAATAATAATAATAATAATAATAATAATAATAATAATAAATATAAACTTTATTTATAAAAACAAGTTTTACAAAGTGCTTTGACAGACAAAGCAAGAATACAATTTACAATTACAAAGGACGATAAAATCGCTTGCATGAAATGGCTCAAATAACCGAGGTTATGATTCAAAATTGGTAAAGTGGGTGAGATAAAAGAGGTGAAAATAAATGAAGTAGGTGAAATAACAGAAATGTAATACACAAAATAAATAAAATAACACAAAAACGAAACTCAAAGACAGTTGGAGTAAAAATAAACATACAAGGACCACATCACATAAAAGCAAGTCTATAAAAGTGGGTTTTAAGAAGTGATTTAAAAGAATTTACCAATCCTGCGAGCCTTACCTCCTCAGGCAGGGCATTCCAAAGTCGAGGGGCCCTTATGGCGAAGGCGCGGCCCCCTTTAGTTTTTAGTCTCGACTTTGCAATGGTTAGGAGGACCCGCCTGAGGATCTAAGGCTGCGAGCTAGCTCATAGGGAATTAAAATATCTGTAATATAGCTCGGAGCCAGACCTGAGCGTGCTTTAAAAGTGATCAGTAAAATCTTAAAATCAATTCTAAAAACAGACAGGGAGCCAGTGGAGGGAAGCTAATATTGGAGTGATGTGTTGACGTCTGTTAAAACCTGTTAGAAGCCTAGCTGCGGAATTCTGAACCAGTTGGAGGCGAGAGGAGGCACTGATTAATGCCGGAGAGAAGGGAGTTGCAGTAGTCTAATCTGGAAAAGATGAATGCATTAATTACTTTTTCCAGATTGGGGGGGTGTGAGCATATGTTTTATTCTGGAAACGGAGCAAAGTTGAAAGAAGCAGGACTGGACCAGTTTATTGATATGAGGGATGAAAGTCAGCTCTGAATCAAAAAGTACATCTAGGTTTCTTGCACTGACGGAGAGAGGACCAAGGGCTTGCTGGTAATGACTAATATTGTTAGGGGGGGTGAACAATATGATTTCAGTTTTGGTGTTGTTAAGCTGTAAGAAATTTTGGGCCATCCAACTGTTAATATCATTAAGACAGTCTAAGATAGCAGCTAGGCTTCCAGGGTCACCAGGCTTCAGCTGAAGGTATATTTGTGTGTCGTCTGCATAGCAATGGAATGATACATTATGGAGTTTAATAATCTGGCCAAGTGGGAGCATATAAATAGAAAATAAAATTGGACCTAAAATAGAACCTTGCGGTACACCACAGGTAACTGGACTTGTAGTTGAGGAATAATTACCTGTGGTGACCGAGAAGGTTGTGTCTAAAAAGTAAGAATAAAACCAACTAAAAGCAGTATCCTTGATGTCGACCCAGGTTTTCAGGTGGTCTAATAAAATGGTATGATCAACCGTGTCGAACACTGCACTTAAATCTAAATGGATTAAAATTGCTCTGTCTCCCCTATCTGCTCCTAAAAGAAGGTCGTTGGTTACTTTTGAGGAGGGCAGTTTCTGTGCTGTGTAAAGCTCTAAAACCTGACTGGAACTTCTCAAAGATGTTGTTGTGACACATAAAGGCTAAAAGTTGCGTAGAAACTACTTTCTCTAAAACCTTGGATAAAAACGGAAGCTTAGAGCTGGGCCTAAGATTGTTAAGAACAGAAGGGTCGAGGTTTGGTTTCTTTAAAACAGGGTTGGACCACAGCATGTTTAAAAGAGTGTGGGAAAATGCCACTTTTTAGGGAGCTGTTAATAATCATTAAAATACTGGGTCTAACAGTATCGATAACCTCTTTAAGAAATTTGGTGGGGATAAAATCAAGGCTGCAAGTAGCTGGTTTTATTTGTGTTTTGAGTTTCTTTAAAAGGGCAGTGAGACTGCTTCAAAACAGCTAAAATAACAATGGATGTCCCTGCTGGTCTGTAAAATTCGGTCTGGGGGGGGAGATGTTTTGCCTGATATAATTGATGCTATTTCTAAAATAATTTAAGAAGTCCTCACACCTTTCTTGAGAGGCATCAAAATCAGAAATCCTTTAATGTCCCGTAAACAGGGAAATTTGTTTGTCACAGCAGCGACAGCATATTACAAGAACAGAAACCAATAGCAAAAATAAGCAATAAAATTAAAAAGGGAAGAAAGAGAATAGACATATATACATATTTACATGATACAACGCAAAAAATTAACAGCAGTTTTTTTGTTTTGTTTTTTATATGTAGATTTTAAATACAGATAATAAATATGGGTGTTAAGTGAATTGACCAGATAGTGCAAAAAGAAAAGTGACCTTGTGCAGACATACTGCACAGTGCAGGATACAGGGTGAGGTCTATAGGCTATTGGGAGCAGTGCTGGTTGTACAGTCTCACAGCAACAGGAAGGAAGGACCTGCGATACCTCTCCTTCACACACTTAGGGTGTATCGGTCTGCTGCTGAAGGAGCTGCCCAGTGCTGTGAGAGTGACCTGCAGGGGGTGGGACTCCTGCATCAGCAGCGATGACAGCTTGTCCATCATCCTGCTCTCTCCCACCACCTGCACTGGGTCAAGAGGGCATCCCAGGATGGAGCTGGCCTTCTTGATAATCGCTGGAGAGAGTCGAGGTGGGGGAGGTTACTGATTTTATAACTTTATAAATAAAATTCTGGGGTTGGAGTGATTTGCTCAAATTAATTTAGAAAAGAATGAAGTTCTTGCTTCTTTAACTGCTTTTTGATAATTTGTCATGGCATCTTTCCAGGTCTGATAAAACACATATAAGCCTGTCTTTTTCCATTTTCTTTCATTTCTCCTGCAATCTCTTTTCATTGCTTGAGTGTGGTTATTTAGCCAGGGTTGCAGTACTCTACTGCTATTTTTGTTTTTGTAGGGGGCGATGACATCCAGGGCAGACTGACAGAAGCGGTTAAAAAAGGAGACCAGCTCCTCCATGTTAAAATCAGGGTTAAAAGCAGTAAAAGGAGCACTGAACAGCTCTGAAAACTTGCTAGCTGAGCTGGTGTTAAAAACTTGGCTGCAGACTGGTGCGTTGTGATTAAAAGGAGTTTGTGAAAAAATGATATGAAATAAAACAGCTTTATGATCCAACACACAAATATCCTTAATAGTTGGATTATCGTGGCTGAGGCCACTGGAGAGAACCAGGTCCAGGATGTGACCCTTTGAATGAGTGGGTTCTTAAACTGCTTGGGTGAGGTTAAAAGACTCCAGAATATCTATATAATCTGAGGTGAAAGATTGAGGAGGGCAACAAACATGAATGTTAAAATCACCTAGAATAAGAATTTTGTCGTACCTTGTCATAAAATGAGATAAAAGCTCTGCAAACTCTTGGATAAAAGCAGGGTTTGGTTTGGGCGGCTGTAGATTACTAAAATAAATACTGGAACCTTTCCGTGAACCATAAAACCAAGATGTTCAAAAGAAGTAAAACTACCATGTAAAACAGGTGTGCATTTAAAATCTTTCCTGTAAATGACAGCAACCCCCCCCTCCCCCGCCTGACAGCCGGGGTTGGTGGAGATGTGTAAAATCAGGGGGGGTTGCTCAATACGAGGACTAAGATCTCCCTGGGACAGCCATGTTTCTGTGAGAATAAAAAAAATCTAGATTATTGACTGTCATAAAATCTTGGCATAATGTTTAAAATTATGGCTGATGTATAAAAGTTCAGTATTTACAGGATTACAGCTGGGAGCAGGAGGGGACAAAGCTTGTAGAGTGACTTCAATTAGGTTATTGTGATTGACAGAGATGGGTGTGGTCTTGAACATGCTGCAGACGGTCTATGATAATGGATGATGGAGGTTATGAATGAAGGTGTACAAGTCCTGTTTGTGAGAGAAGGGATCTTCTCTCACAAAGAAGGGTAATCCTATATAACATTATATAGGATTACCTTCATATTGAAGGAGCAGTTTAACATTTTGGACACTACATGTCCATTTTTGTTACTCCACTACTCATACTGTTAATCTCATTTTAGCATTGGAGTGTCTCAATAAAGCAAATGCAGAGGCAAAAACACAGCAGGTCCGAGGCAGTTTAACACAGCATACTGCCACAGGAACGTAAGCTGACAGATTGCCATCTGCTCGAACACACACACACGCACGCACGCGCGCACACACACACGCACTTTTCTTGAGCTGGTACAAACTGGAGATATTATATCTGCCTCTCAGCTGAAATGTTCTTTCAAAACTGTATGCTGCAAACTATCAGTCAGAGAAGATTAACGTTCTGAACCAACCCCAGCAGAGAACGGAGTAATAGGCTGAACAAACACACACACCCCAGTGAGAAGAAGAATCAAACAACCTAGATAGAAAATCCTGTTATGAAGAAGCCTCACAATACTTCAGAGAGAACAACACCAAGGTAAACGTCTAAAGACAAAGAGCACTTGGAGTTGGAGCACAGCCACTGTTTTGCATAATGCTGCTGTGCTGTGTGTGCTGCTGACAGCTATGTGAGTACAAATGATGAGGACATGAACAGCAGTTCAGTGCTGCAGGAAACTAGAGCTTTAATGTTGCACACTTTTATTCCTTCATTAGTTAAAACCACGCCTCTATCCAACACCTCTGCGTCTGTGTAGCTAGTCGCTAATGTCTTCTCCCTTGTGTGTGTGTGTGTGCGTACAAAATACGTGTTTTGGTCTGGCACTTTACCAAAGGGGACAGCTGGTCGTGCAGCTTCTGCAGTGAGTGTGTGCAAGATGAAATAAATGATATAAATAGAGTGGTGAGATTATTATCCACTCTGTGTGTACGTTTGTGTGTATGTTTGCATGTGTGCTCCTGCAGTTGAGTGGCGGTGATCATGTGACATGATTCAGAGCAAAAAACTAACTCTCCATGTGTTTGTTGCCTTCCACTATTGTTTGGGTGTAGTTACTGTCTCTTGGAACTTGTATGAAAGTGACAGAGTCAGACAGCGTCCTGTTTTCTGATGGTGATTATGTAATAATGTAAATTATGAGTGAAAATTGTAACTGTCATTTTCCAGGATGCATGGTGGGTCAGGATCTCAACCACAACACATTTTAACAGCATCCATATGATTATTAACATTTGGTAGATACATGTTTATATCAACAGGTGGAAACTGGGAGAGTCATGTTAAAAAAAAAACACACTGATGTCAACATCATGATGTGTATCGTCATCAGTGTTGGGTGTAATCACATTACTTTTTTCAGTAACGAGTAGTGTAAGGCATTACTATTCTGAATGTAGTAATCACATTACGGTTCGCCAAGCTCGTTGCTTACATTACATTGCTAGGTTAATCAATTTTAACAGCTGAGCCCGGGGCGGAAACAGCTATCCACCGCTGCCAAGACAACCTCTAACCTGAGCAAGCACCTGCAGCAGCAACATGCAAGCATGAAGCTAGTGGCTGCTAAAGATTGGACCGAGATTGATGCTTAAGAGAAGATGTTGCCGAGTCCGACACCAGCAAAACAGGCAAGGCTTGACTTTGAGCAAAAATTAGCAACAAAAGCGGAGATAGATATGCTTGTAGCCACAAATATTGTGGAGGAAATGTTGCCTGTTTCCACGGTGGAATCGTCGTCTTTTTGAAACATACTGAGCAAAAC
>OZ023171.1:4976342-5286342 GCA_963678695.2 Diplodus puntazzo | reverse complement strand
TGCGTTAACGCGTTATTAACGCGTTAACTTTGACAGCCCTAATATATATATATATATACATATATATATATACATATATATATATATATACATATATATATATATATATATATATATATATATATATATATATATATATATATATATATATATATTTATATATACACACACACACACACACATATGGATATTGGGCTCGAAAAAGTTGGGAGATTTGTTCAGTGAAGGCACCCTGACGTCATTCCAACAACTAGTGCAAAAAAATATAATCTCCCCAGAAAACTTTTTTTTTTTAAATACCTCAAAGTATATAATATTCACAAATCAAAACTACTGTGCAATCTGACAAACAGTATACAGTAAATCATTTACATGGCAGGAGACAATTGTCAGCATTTTATAACATGCTCTTAATAGTTAAACTCACTGTTGAGGAGTGGGAGAAGGCATACTCTTTTGGCTCAAACTCAAACCAGAAACACTCAATGCAGATTGCTACAATATGAATGGTTGTTTAGGACATACATTACACTTGTCAAAAACATTACACTTGTCACAAAACTGCTTTTGGAGAGAAGTCCTTGACCTGATTTCTAAAGTGATAGATGTTGCAATATGAAGTCTGAACTGTGTCTTCTATACCCAGAAGATTGACACATAAATGCAACTATTGAAACTAATCAATTTTTGTCTTTTACAAGCCAAACGAGTAATAGCATTAAGATGAAAGGATTGTGGGAGACCAAACTCTAAACAAATCTGTGCATATGTTTGTGACTGGTTGTGATGGTCAGTGCTCGGATTAATTTCCTTCACTGTTCCTTTAAGTGTAAAGATTATTTTGGTCTGGTTATTGGTCCCTGATTCCAGGATTTTGCCACGTTTTAATGATTTAATCATAATTTGTATTATTTTTTATTGATTTAATTTAAATAATAATTATGAATAATTATTCATTTCTAATAACCACACCTGCCCTACCATCAATTCCTAACATGGTTAACCTGACTCTGCTCTGGTGGCCAGGACACCTGCATGCCCCAAGCAGAGGCACACATTGTCTTCCCCCGTAATGAATGAGCTTGGGACCAACACAGACAGAGCAGGTAGGTCAGACAGTTTTGAGAGATAGACTAAAACAATGGTCACTGAGGTAAAAACAGCATACAGATAATCTCTCTATAAAAGCAAGACATCTCTGTCTGTTTTGTCTGTGTGTGTGTGCCTCAAATATCTCTGCAGATCAGGATCACACGGACCTGAGATTTTCAACATGGCTGCTGCATGGTTTAAGGGTTAGCAATTTGTTTGGACTGCAATGACAGCATTAATAAATGATTTCATAAATGATTTACGAATTCCGCTAGCATTGTCAACCATAGTCACCATAGCCACGTGCGCACCAGAGCCAATCACTGCAGAGCCCAACCTCACGCCCCACCTCCTGAGTCGACGGACACACTGGTGCGTCCAAATCACGTGACCATTTTAAGACGACGTAGCAGCAAGACGCAGTCTCGGTTCTGCCTTCAAACTATGTACCAGTTGTTAAATCGTGTTGATGGGCCAAGTAAAACCGGACTTATGATAATGTCCACCACATTGTTTTGCGAACATTGCCGTCACGTTTGCTGCGCGTTTGGTGCAGGAAGAAACGGTCAAAACGGGCTTCTCTCACAAAAGTGTCTGCAAGCAGGAAGTGTTTGCAAGCAAAAAACTGTGCTACTCCCTTTCCTATTGGTGGAAAAGGCACCACACCAACCAATCACAAAATTATATGGCAAAACACATGATTTGGTTGCTGAGGGACAGGGGGAAGTTGTGGGAGGGACGGCGGCAAAAGAGTGAAGGCAGCAGTAACGGTGACAGACACAGCAATAGTGATAGCGAGTTTTGAGAGTTGAGAGATTTGTGACATTTAGCGTGTTTGGAGTGTATAGTTAGTGTGTTATGTATTAATGAGTCCAAACAATGACAAGACTGCTGAACGTGGAGCAGGCAGTGCAGCTCTTCGTTGAGCTGGAAGGAGCTGAGGGAGGCCTAAGGCATTGCCTGCATTTAAATGTAAATAGTTACATATAACTTTGTAAATTTCAAAGGCTTATGCACAACTTTTGCAAACAACAATTTCTATTTGCACTATAAGTAATAAAAATGCTTCGTTAAACATATTTGTGGTTTTCACAGTAAAAAATCTAACTTTTATCCTACTCGGATTTAACCCGGAAATAACTGTACAGTCACACATGTGAGGTTGTGCTGAAAACAATGACACCAAGCAAGGCAAGGTAAACAGTTTTTAAAGTGAAATATAATGGCAAATTCAAAAAAACTAAAAAACGGCCAATTATACCCTGGAATATCAAATTTCACAACAAACCTAAATATCCCTGACGTCCCACCTTCAAACACAGCCTCATTTGGCCATCCATGAAAAACCTACTTAACCTCCCACTTTTCTATAGGAATGCATACTTCCTACGGCGATGCACTAGTAAATATAACAGCAGCATGATACATCAAAACCAATTGTATATTACACAAGCGAAATAAATACAAAATGATCCATATAGAAAAAGCCAGTACAAGAGTCAGAGAAATTACTACATCGATTAACATCTGCAAAATAAACCCCAACTCTCATTAAAAAAAAAATTAACAATATTACTGCTAGAAAAAACATATTCCAAGTAACACTCTCTGCGTGTGTGTACGTGTGTGTACGTGTGTGTGTGTGTGTGTGTGTGTGCGTGTGTGTGTGTGTGTGTGTGTGTGGTAGATGAACCCAGCCTTTGCTTGTTCTCCAATCACACTTGTTACGAAATGCATCCATGCAAACACTCACAGTCCCAGATGCTCACCTGGACAGACAGTCTTTGCTGTCAGCAGTGTTGTTCAGCTTGTGGTGGACCACTGCACCCACCGCAAGCGGCCCTGCGTCACCACAAAGGAATGTCACTTTACGGCCATTCAGGATCCTCATGGTCCTCTTCACATAGTCCAGTGCCCTCTGCAGGTGAGAGGCCTCATGGGACACCCGGTGCAGCTGGAGGAACAGCAAGGCAATACCTATAGTGCAGACAGTAGATCTGGGATCAGTCATAGGGTGAATCTGACACATGTACTTGGTATGTCATCACAGTTTCAATGTCCTGGAGACAGACCTGCCCAGCCGGTGTAGGTAGAGAAATCATGGGGGTCAGCCGTTTTCAGGCCCTCCTCTATCTGCTGGAGGAGATCTTTAATCTTATTCTGGACCTTCTTCTGGAAAGCTGCACTCACCTGTAGTGGAGAGATAGAGAGCTAATTTGTAAACCCCAAACAGCGTCCCAAATAGGCATGAAACAATATGACAATTTTATGTCACATTCATGTTGTTCAAAATAATTCAGATTCCAACATTTTCCAATATCATAAAACTTAAAATATTTAAAGGTCCCATATTATACTGTTTTTCATCAATTTCACACAGCTGTCAGAGGTCCAAAACTCTAAAAACTATTCGATATGCATTGCCCCAAACCCATCCCTGGTCTTGAATTTCAGCTGTCTGAAAGTCCCCTAGAGCTCTATTCAGAGCAGTCCGTTTCTGTGCCTGCACCTTTAAATGCTAATGAGCTCCGTCTGTCAACGCCTACTTGGAGAGCCTTGCCTGCTATGTCACTCTCAGTGAGAGGATTCCCCTTGCGCTAGCAGTAGCATGCGCTAATGTTTACGGTGGATGTATCGCTATGGCTCGCTGAGATTTTTTCATTCACCCATACCAGTTTGACCCAGAATCGGACCCTGGGGGGAGGCTCCTGAAGAGGCACAGACTCTGCGGCTGCAGCAGGACGTTTCAGAATTGTTAGTGTGTCTGAATAATGTTAGTTTGTTCTATGTGTTGTTACAGTTACTGCCATGTAGCTAATGGCTAACAGCTAGCGAAAGCTGTGTTTGTCTCCAACACAGTGTCCAAACTCTTGGACACTGTTTGCATCGTCTCTGTTTCCAGTCTGCACGTTTCCAGACTTTTTACTGTGACAACCAAGCTCCATTTTTTGCCTATAACTCCCACACCGTATGTCGCACATACAAAAACCTTGTATCCCCAGATTCCCTGAATGGAGCTGAAACACTTTGCGATTGGCCACGCCCACTTCCGCCTAGAAAGTTATTGAAAATATTTTTATTTGTTTTAAGCAACTTTTTTTTGATTGAATTATAAAGACACAAATGTCCTACCCATAATATGTCCCAAACACAAAACAACATTACTTCAATCAAAAAAGTTGCTTCAAACAAAAAAACCTTCACTTCTATCAAAGAAAACATTTTCAATCAAAGAAAAACAGTGTTCAAATGCATTTTTTTGAGTCTCAACTATATTTTTGCATTCAAACACTTTTTTCCTTTGATTGAAAAGGTTTTTTTTGATTGAAGTGAAGGTTTTTTTAATTGAAAATATATATTTTGATTAAAGCAACCTTTTTTTTGATTGAATAATAAAGACACAAATCTACCTTCATACAGCTGAAGAGTGTACGTGCCAAGTTTCACGCAGATCGGACAAAATCCCCAGGAGGAGTTCGAAAAAGTAGGTTTTCCAGTTTTTGCGATTTTGTGAAAAAACTTTCTAACCGGAAGTGGGCGTGGCCAATCGCAAAGTGATTCAGCTCCATTCAGGGAATCTGGGGATTTTGTATGTACGACATACGGTGTGGGAGTTATAGGCAATAACGTATTTTCCTCTGTTATAGCGCCCCCTGCAGGTGGATATAAGTATGTGTGATGCTGGGGAGAAAAACAGGCAGTAAACGTCATGTCAATCAGATGATGTTTGTCTGACTTCCTGTGTCCAGTGGGTGGCACTATGGATAGAACTCAGTTTTGATCCAGAGATATAATCAGGGCGACCCCCTTAACATTCCTGAGAGATTTGGCGCAGATTGGTCATTGTATGGTGAAGTTACGAGGACTTGATGCTTTATGGCGAAGGATTTAAATGGATGGCACCACCACGGCCAGCAGATGTGTCAGGCTGCAACGCCGTCGGATTGCGTGCTCACCTGTTACTTGCATGTCATGCTGGGGAGAAAACAAGCAGTAAACGTCATGTCAATCGGATGATGTTTGTCTGAACAGATTTGGTGTGGAAGGGGAATTGTATGTTGAAGTTACGAGGACTTGATGCTTCATGGCGAAGGATTTAAATTGACCGCCCCATCATGGCCAGTAGGTATGATGTAGGCGAAAGTTTTGAACAGGTTTTCATCTTTAAGGTCTGTGGATGATACTGAGTGACTGTGAAGTCTGTTGTGTTAAATCTATAGGAGGATGAAAAAAAATGGTTTCCACCGCCACGCCCACCAAGTATGACGTAACGGAATGATTTCGATAACTTTTGTTCTTCAAGGCATGAAGAAGATATCTGAGTTAATTTGAAGACTGTGGTGTTTAAGCTCTAGGACAAGATAATTTTCAAAGTGAATGAATTGGACAAAAATGCCGCCACACATCAAAATGGCGGACTTCCTGTTGGAGTGACGGTATCGGTCCAAAAGGGTTTTTTGTGCGACTGCTCATGATGAATCTGCGTACCTAATTTCGTTCATCTATGCATGAGACGGGGCATCACAATAGGGGGCGCTACAGAGCGTGCAGGACACGACCATGCCCAATGATTACACAGATCTATTCAGGGCGACTCTGTCTACATTCCTGTGAGATTTGGCCGAGGAAATTGTATGAAGAA
Organism: Diplodus puntazzo; assembly: GCA_963678695.2. NCBI lineage: Eukaryota > Metazoa > Chordata > Actinopteri > Spariformes > Sparidae > Diplodus > Diplodus puntazzo. The sequence goes on along the minus strand of OZ023171.1, from coordinate 5,280,608 downwards.
GTTATAAGGACTTGATGCTTTACGGCGAAGGATTTAAAAAGCAAAATGGCCGACTTAGTATTGATGCAGAGATGTATTCGGGGAGACAGCCTCTACACTTATGAGCAGTTTGGTGTGGATAGGAAATTGTATGTTGAAGTTATAAATCCTTGATGCTCGACGGCGAGGGGAAAAAATGGTTTCCACCACCCCGCCCACTAAAGTTTGGCGCAGCTGAATGATTTCCATAACTTTTGTTCTTCAAGGCATGAAGAAGATAACTGAGCTAATTTGAAGACTGTGGTCTTTAAGCTCTCGGACAAGATAATTTTCAAAGTAGGCAAGAATTGGACTAAAATGCCGCCACACATCAAAATGGCTGTCTTCCTGTTGGACTGAGAGTATGGGCCCCCCAGACTTTTTTGTGCGTCTGGTCATGAGGAATCAGCGTACCGAATTTCGTTTGTCTACGTGCATGTGGAAGGCAGGGAAGAACATTAGGGGGCGCTACAGAGCCTGCAGGTCATGACCACGCCCAGTGACAATGCAGGATCGTAATTTTCGCCGGATGTGACGTATATTCCAAATTTGGTGAGTTTTTGGGTATGTTCAGGCATCCAAAACTGCAGTCAAACTTGGAGAAGAAAATTTCTTTCCTTCCAATTACAATAGGGACCTCGCAGGTCTACCTGCTCGGGCCCTAATAATCATTTCAATTACAATAGGGTCCTTGCAGGTTCCCTGCTCAGGCCCTAATAATCATTTGAAAAACAATAGGGTCCTTGCAGGTTCCCTGCTCGGGCCCTAATAATCATTACGATTACAATAGGGACCTCGCAGGTTCCCTGCTCGGGCCCTAATAATAAGTAGAACTGCAAGCAGTTATGAACGGGGGCCAAGCGCCCCCGCGCGACTCAGACCCCACGCACCGCAGATCCCACGGAAGTTGGCCCCAAAGGATGATGGGCTGAAGTGAGGACACAGGCCAACTTCCGAGCTGTGGTATTCGCTGTAATGGGAAGTGCAGTGGAAGTGCAAAAGGCTGAATGTGTGCCGATTTGGATTTGTTGTACTAAGCCACGCCCACATTGACCAGTAATGACCAACTTCAAGATATGGCCTCAGGATTGGCCCTATATCAAGCCAACCAAACTTCGCAAAAATTGGTGCAGCCGTTCAGGAGATATAAACTTCTGATATTTTTAGCGCCCCCTAGTGGCCAAAATTCACCAAATTCGGCTCATCCCTTCCCAGTGTCATGGCAACCAAGGATCTCAAATTTGGTGTTAATAGCATTTAGTTTGAGATATCAAACAGTTTACATGTTTATAGCTAGCTACAGAATTTTTTTCGTGAATAATAATTGCATTTTTTGACTGAGCTAAATTCTTTTGATAACTTTAGATCAGGTCCAGCTGAAGAGTGTACGTGCCAAGTTTCAAGCAGATGGGACAAAATCTCAAGGAGGAGTTCGAAAAAGTAGGTTTTGCATATGTGGCGCTTTAGCGAACGTAATGTGCAGCAGAAGTGGGCGTGTCCTATGTCAGAAAACCCAGCTCTATTCAGGGAACATATGGATATAAGGTTTGCGAATGTGCTATTTAAAATGTGGAAGTTACAGGCAAAAATGCGATTGCATCCATTATAGCGCCACCTACTGGAGTACATGTGCAATTTTTGGTATGGAAGAACTGTGTCCTATTCTTTAAGTACCATATAATATCAAAGCTCTCAGCATAATAGTTTGGCTGAAATTAATGTTTGTTGTTTATCTTGTAATAAGCCACGCCCCACATTGACCAGTCATGACCACCTTCAAGATATGGCCTCAGGATAGGCCCTACATCATACCGACCAAATTTCGTAAAAATCGGTGTAGCTGTTCAAGAGATATAAACTTTTCATATTTTTAGCGCCCCCTAGTGGCCAAAATTCACCAAATTCGGCTCATCCCTTCCCAGTGTCATGGCAACCAAGGATCTCAAATTTGGTTTTAACGTGTTGGCCTAGGTTATAGCCCCCTGCAGGCAGATATATGTAGTTTTTTGTGTCTGAGATATTCGCAGGAGTCTGGACCAACCCTCCAAATTGCACCGCCCCCCCTTGCACGGTTTAGCCTGCAGCACCACTTTTAGCCGGAGAAAAATAAAAATCTTTACTATTACAATAGGGTTCCTTATTATTATTATTATTATTATTATTATTATCATTATCATTATCATCATCATCATCATTTTTATTATTATTATTATTACTATCATTAGCACTGCGAGTGCACAGGGACTGTTTAATTATCTGTGTGGCTGAGAGAGCATTGATCTGTAAAGGTGAGGGAGTGGTGTAAGTAGCAGGAGCCAGACAGATTCCCAAACAGAGACACCAGACTGTTAACGGACTGCTATGTCATCTGCTGCCCTCCACAGCTGGCACCATACTGCTACTAATGACTTCATCTGACAAGCATCAAAGATATTTAATCTAAAGAAGTGGCTGAGTCCATAAACTGCAAGTTGACATCTGCCATGCTAATTCCAGAGGTAATTAAAAGCCGAAAAGTAGTGGTGGAAAGTCTAATAATTTCTATCAGTCAGTAGGTTGTGACCCAGACTCTTCATTATCAGGATTCATTGAGGAAACAGGCTATGTTAATCAGGTTATTTTGCACAAAGCTCAAGGCTCTATTTACCCTTTACAGATTTTTCAGTGTAGGTCAGACCATGCTTCAATGCCTGGTTTGATCCTGGATACAGACTTAATTAATTCTCTACGGGCTCCTTCCATATTCACTCTACAGTGAAAACTGTATGGAACGAGGAGGTAGGGAGCTCGTTGAATTAAAGCAGCGAGAGATATTGTCTCTCTTTGTGTCTCTCAGTAGCCATCTCTTCAAACCCACACAGGAGTCTGCGACTTCAAGAAATACACAAGAGCTATTTGTTGGAAGTCAAGGCCCATTTGCTCCCCTCCACTGGCCTGAGAAATTAACAGGATCGGTTTAAAGAACAGGTTTCTCATTCCAAGCCAATCTCTGCTGTGAGAGAAAACATTCATGTACAGACTTGGTTTTCCCAAGCTCGTACCACTCGGCATTTGCAGTCACCATTTTACTCAAGGCGTGATAGGGTATAAGGTAAACTGAGGCCTGCAGCTAACAATTATTGACATTAGTGATGAATAAATTGGTGCGTCTGATAAACGTTTGGTGTTTACACAAATGATATCAACAAAGAATTACCATTAATTAATTTGCTGTCAGTATCCTATCCTATCCTGTCCATCCACTAAAACATTCTCCAAAATATTACTATCATAGCTTAGCAATAATAAGGCACAGCAGGACTGTGAAGTTTTGGATTTCTGCAGCTGAAGTGAAAAACAAGCAAAAGTGTAAGGAATGGCTAAATCAGTGATTTTGTCTGCTCTATCATATACTGCAGACATTGTAGGGAAGTTTACACTCCAAAAACCCCAGCATTGTTACCCAAGAATTTGTTACACTGGAAAGTAGAGCTGTGCGATATTGCGATATATATATCGTAGTGCGATATAAAAATGTCTACTGTAGGATATAACCCTCTGTTGTTTATATCATAATTTGAATGTTTAGGCTACTTGTTTTGCACTGTTGCTACACTAACTTTAATGTACACTACGGTTGTGATTTGATACGCTGTGTAAAGCACAACTCAATGTCAAAATGACCGTTGGATATCCAAAATTTTGAGTTCAAAACAAGTTCATTGTATGAAGGCGAATGTAACTGCAGAAACACTACTGCTTTCTGTTAGCATTTTTACGTCATCTGCAAGGACTCGTTTACGGTACTGGTCGCTTGGGAGTATACAGAGGCAAAGCAGCATGGCGGAGAAGGAGGAGAGCACAATGGAAGACGAAAATAACGTTACTAGTAACGTTACATCAGACGCGGATACTGAAGCAGAACCCCAAGAAGATTTGGTGCCAAAAAGGGGGAACCGGAATTTCATCGTTTGGCTTTGGTTTCTGTTTAAAAAGTCAAACACCGACGTGACAACGGTAATCTGGAAAACATGCTGCCGACAAATTGTTACTAACGACTCGAAGACATCTAATCTTTTCTATCACTTAAAGACATGGCATGAAAAACAGTACAGAGACAGCGAGAAGATGCGACAAAGCACTAATGTTACCTCAAAACCACAAAGTGACAAAAAGAAAAAAACACACCAAACGAGCCTGAAAGAATTGTCGACCAGAGGCATCCCCTATGACAAGCAGTCCTGCAGACACCACGAAATTACAGTTGCCATCTCTAAATTCATATGTCAAGATATGCCCCCAGTATACACTGTCGAGAGAGAGAGTGCCATTCATTTGCCTTTCATTCACATGGATATTGAAAATAGTGCTGAGATGTGATTGATTTGAATATATATATATATATATATATAATATATATATAATATATATATATATAATATATATATATATATATATAATATATATAATATATATATAATATATATATATATATATATATATATATATATATATAATATAATATATATATATATATATATATATATATATAATATAATATAATATAATATATATAATATAATATATATATATATATATATATATATATATATATATATATATAATATAATATATATATATATATATAATATATATATATATATATATAAATATATATATATATATATACATATACATATATATAAATAATATAAAATATGTATACATATATATATAAAATTCTAAGAAAAACTACAATTTTGTTGTAAATAGTTAATAAGTATTTGTTCAAAGTTATCCTGGCAATTCCAATAAAAAGATTCATGTGGCACACCATTTACTTTGATGCTGTTTTGACTGGGCTCCCAGCATTCCCCAACTGTGACTGACTTCCAGCGTACATGGCTGTCATATCTTCAAAGATTTTTTCAAGAATTTCTAGCAATAGCAATTAAGTCAACTAGTGCATTGCATCCCAAGGAAGCATGTATTCCTATAGAAAAGTGGGAGGTTAAGTAGCTTTTTCATGGATGGCCAAATGAGGTTGTGTTTGAAGGTGGGACATCAGGGATATAATTGGCTGTTTTTGACTACTTTTGATTATGCTATTATATTTCACCTTAAAAACTATTTACCTTGCCTTGTTTGGTGTCATTATTTTCAGCACAACCTCACATGTTTGACTATGCAGTTGTTTTTCATTTTGACACACTGTATTAACACAATGGACTTAAAATCACAAAATAACATAAAATCAGAGTTGGAAAAAGTGTTTAATGAACCAATTGCATTAGTTATAATGCAAATATAAATTGTTGTTTGCTAAATTTGTGCATAGGTTTTTGAAATTTACAAAGTTATGTGTAACCATTTACATTTAAATGCAGGCAATGCCTCAGGCTCAGGGCTCAGCTCTTTCCTGCCTGCTCTACATTCATCAGTCTCCTCCCTGTTTAGACTCACACAAAAAAACAACTACACTACACATTAAACACATTACACCAAACACTACATTACACACCAACTATACACTCCAAACACGCTACATGTCACAAATCTATCAACTCTCAAAACTCGCTATCCCTGTCGCTGTCTGTATCACCGCCGCCGTCCCTCACACAACCTCCCCTGTTCCTCAACAACCAAACTTGCTGCTTGGACACTTTCGTGACAAAAGCCTGTTTTTACCATTTCTTCCTGCACCAGACACAAAGCAAATGCGACGGCAATGTTCGCGAAAAAGCGTGGCGGACATTATTTACCCTAAGTCCGGTTTTGGACGTGCCGGTGTGTCTGGTCCGTTGACAAGGGAGGTGGGCCGTGTGGGTGGGCTAGCAGCTAGCTACACATGAACATCCACAGATTCTGATTCCACTTTGTTGTCCTCGCGTCTCCGGATCTCCTCAGTCTGGAACAGACTCGCTCCGGACTCATTTAGTCTCATTAATCCACAACAGTCAGTTTAGATGCACAGAACGGGACCGAAACGCAGGCAAAATCCCGGTCCAGCTCGCGTCGCTGCAGGTATAAATCCGCTTGTTTCTTAAGGTATGTTGTGGGCTTGAGCTCTGCAGTGATTGGCTCTGGTGTGCACGTGGCTATGCTGTGCAGAGATTGGCTCTGGTGCGCTACGGTTGACAATGCTAGCGGAATTTGTAAAGCATTTATGAAATAATTTATTAACGGTATCATTGTAGTCCAAACAAATGCGCCGTCGCACACCCTTGAACCAAGCAGCAGCCATGTTGAAACACTCAGATCAGTCTGATCCTGATCTGCAGAGATATTTGAGGCACATACACACACACACACACACACACACACACACACAGAAAGAGATTCCTTGCTTTTATAGAGAGATGATCAATAATTGGACTAAAATACTCTATATCCTGCAAGAAACACTACCATCTATCTACTACCATGTTTTATGCATTCTGTTTTAAAAGAATAAATGTACTGTTTTGCATAACAAAGGTATGTTTAGGAACGACGAGGAGAATAAGAGAACTATAAATGAAACAAAGCTGACAGCATAAAGCCCCACCTGCAGTCATGTTTTAAACAGGTTGTGAACTACAACCTCCGCTCCTGTAGGTGTCGCAGTACGACTGGTTGCCTCGAATTGGCGGGTGCCGTTTCTGGCAGAGTGAGAAATGGAAACAGCATGACTACTGACAATGTTAGAGCGGTGTTACGACCAGGGCCTAGGGGAAACCCTGGTGCAACATGAAAGTTCCCATCCTCCAAGCACCAGCAACAATAGCATTTTTAAATGGTTTTATTAACAAACATGGCTTGTACACCATCATACATGCTGGCAGTCTGGGACAATTGAGGAGAGCCTCCAGGAACTGGAGAGGAGCCGGCCTTTAAACCCTTGTCTTCCAGGCAGGAACCAATCAGCTCCCAGAGACAACCTACAATCACAGACACACCTGCAACCAATCTCACACACACTCATACACTCACTCAGGTAAAGAGGGATATTAAAAACAGACAAACATTTGAGCTCTAGGTGGTCAAGTTCATGCAATGCAATCGGGTGTTGAGCAATCACAAGTCTGTTCCCCCTTAAAACCTGATCGACATAAAAGCAACACTCCTGTACAGGACCCAAAACCTTGTAAGTGGGTGCCACTCCCACAAACAAAATGGCCACCACCATGAGGAGAGAACACAAAAAGCAAAACACAAACTATGGTAACACACACACCAAAAACAGCAACAGGTGACCTACACAACCGTGAAGCGCAACAGCCACCACACATAAAGGTGTCACTGTGTAGTCACTACTACACAAAAATGTTGCAAGCTTACACCTAAGCTGCAACCACATGTGACCCAACAAACGTGAACTGCCACTACCACAATTAACATGGACACCTTGTGATTTCCACACGTTACTGTAGAGGAGTGTAACAAAAGAGACAAAGTGACCAGACAAACTGGGAAGCCATACCCACCACCAGGGCTGTAAACTAGCGGTCGCCACTCGCCAAATGCGACTAAAATATTCCAATGGCGACTTAATTTTGGAGGGATACATGCCACGGGGCGGGTAAATGTTTGTCCCGATGGTCGTGCTCTTGCAATAAATTATGCATGATATAGCAAAACATTGTAGTAGCTGTAAAGTGATAAATTATGACGGTAGCAAACGTTAGTGCTAAATCAGTGATTTGTTTTGTGTCGCACTGAAGTAGCTCCCCCGACGTCACCGCTGTAGAAAATAGTTCCCCTCAGAAGCAACGCAGCATGCACGTCACCGCTCTTTAAAAGTTTGGCGTAGTGACTGTGATTCGAGCGCAGCAATGTGGCGGCACATTCCCGGTGTGACTGAACCAAAGAGGAAAAACACAGAAGAGATAGGTGGAAAGGAAGGTGACAAAGAAGGCGAAACATCGACGAAAAAAGCAAAAGTGAGGAGGTTCAGAGAGAAGTGGAAGACTGACAGGGAATGGCTTCAGTACGACGACTCGACAGGTGTCGTGTTTTGCTCCGTCTGCCGGACACACTCCAAAGAAAAGCAGCGCTCAAATTCATTTGTGGTGGGCAACAAAACGATGAAACTCGAGACCATCCGGGAGCACGAGGGAAGCCGCTGTCAGGGATACTGTAAATCAGTGGCTCGGGCTCAGTCTGAGCAACTCTGCTCCCCAGAAATAAAAGACTTTGATCCGACCACAGCTGTGATGCTGTGGCACGAGAGGTCAGTTAGAAGCAGGCGGCCTGACTATATGGATGGTGGTGCAAAGAGGGTGTCTGAGAGGGTGTCTGCTGAAGACAGTGATGAGGAGTTCTGATTAGAAATGCATATTGGATCGGATGGATCCCATCTGTAATTCTGATGAGTAATTAATGAGTGTTTCCTTTGCCAAAGTTTTGCACTGTTAAAGTTTTCAATTTGCAATGTTATGAAATTGAATTAATAATATTAAAATTTTTATCTAAATAATACTTTGGCCTCTTTTCTGAGCATGTATTGCTATATAATACTGTTATCTCCATGAAAAGTACTGAAACAGATGTATATGCAACAAAAAGAGGCAATTTATTATTTGGCCGGTAAACAATTTACTTGGCCAGTAGTTTCTTTCATCTACCTTGGCAGGTGAGCCAAAAAGTTAGTTTACAGCCCTGCCCACCACTCAAGATTCACTGATCTGTGGAGTGACTTGCTCCCAAACACACTAAATCAGTAACATCTACGTGACCACACCAAAAGTGGACTGCAACAACCACAAACAAAAAGGCATCACTCTATAGTCACCACTACACAAAAGTGACCCAACAAAAGTGGAGTCCAGGTACCACAACCGAAAGGTCACAAAAAGTTACTGCATACAAGTATTAATTAGGGCCACACCTCACAACGTGACCAACACAAAAGCAGCCATCTCACACAAAACCACATTGCTGTGCAAAGTATAAAATGAAGGGAGATGTAGAGACACCCTAAGTTATCCCGCCTACTCAGTGCATTTTATTTGTCATGATTTGCGCCCCTTTAGTGGGGCTGAAAACACCGGCTTCAGGTACGTGATAAACACCAGAGAGTCGCGCTATGTGATCTCGACTCACAAACACATTACGGAGGTAGCTGTGCCTAGGATGTATGAAGCAAGTAGTAGTGAAGCAAGTAGTAAAAACATCTCTTGGCTCAGCAGAAAGAATGGCCCTTAGCGATAGTTGGACATTCAAGAGCCACTGAGTCTTACGTTACGATCACTTTGCACCACATCAATGAGGACTGAAAACTGATTTCTCATGTTTTACAGACAAGAGCAATGCATGGGAGCCGTGCTGGCAGTAACATGCAAGCAGTTGAAACTAGGGATGTAACCTTGTCCTTTTAACTGTTCGCTCCATTTACTTATCTTTCGTCAGGGTTTTTTATCCTATCTTATGTCTTTAGTTTTTAAGATTTAACTCCAGAGTTTCCCCAGGGGGGTCCTCCACACTGGGAGCTGCGTCTTGGGCTGCTGCTGGGGGTGCTGTCCTTGGGTCCCTTCGGCCCGGCCAGCTGTTTTCTGTCAGGGTCGGGGAGCCTGGGCACTGGTGCCCCCTGTGGCCACAGCCTGTGGCTCCTCCCAGTGTGGACGGCCATAAAGTCATGTCTCCCTATTGCCAGTAGTAAGAGTGTGCAGGTGTGTGTGTGTGTGTGTGTGTGTGTGTGCGCGTGTGTGTATGTGCATGTATGTAGTATGGAGGGTGGGAGGGAGGGGCTTTCTTTATTATTGTTCTATCTTTCTTGTGTAAAGCACTTTGTGCTGCACGCCCGTGTATGAAAAGTGCTCTTTAAATAAAGTTGATATGGTAACTCGCAAGAAGTCTCACTACGCAGGCAGAGCGTACAATGTGTGCTTGTTATGTGGTGAAGACATGGCAGAGGGAGGACGTGACAGTAGCGGCCCTCAAGGCATTTTTCCGCCTCCAAAGAGAACCAAATCTAAAGTCTAGGCGTATTCTGGCTATTTTCAGAATGCCCAGGGACAGCTAGTCAAGGATGGCAGCCCTGTCTGCAGGAGCTGCGAGGAGACAATTGTTGCGAGGGGCGGCAACACATCCAATTTACGAGACCATCACCCTCAGCTGTTCAGTGAATGCAAGGTAAGCTAGCCTTAAACTTGGGTGCATGATGTATGTGTATGTCGAGTTTTCTCTGTCTAATTTGCTGTTGTCACTAATGTAAACTGACCAGATCGTGGTATAACTGAACGAAGTTGATACGCGATTTGGTACGTTATCTGAACCGCTTATTAATTGTAGATTTTACTTTTTAAAGTCGACCTAATAATTCCCCAAATATTGCAGAGCTGCAGTGAGGAGGACGAAGTTAGCGAACGCAAACTGACTGAGATGACTGACTTTCATCTCAGCTCTGTTCACCTGAGCAGCAGCTACCTGTGGCTCAGCAGCCATCTGACCAATCAGATTGACCGAGTCCACTGACAACAGACGAGCAGGCAGATAGAGAGACAGACAGCCTATATATATATATATATATAAGTAATATCAGAAATATATAATACTTGTGGATTATTTGTAGAATAGACCATATATAAAGAATAATATAAAATGGTGAATATAACAAGTGTCTAGATAGAGATAAGAACCAAAATAGAGTAATCATAATTCATTTGACAATAATCCTTTTTGTTTTGATCTAAAAAATGATCCAACCTGTTTCTCACAAAAGTGATATGATCTAAATTGTGAGTTTTGTGATTTGTTGGTTGCACCCTTAGTAATAAGTAACAATGACAGTAATAATTAAAAATTACATGTTCTATTCATTTTTTTTCACAGAGAGGATCTGCTGGCCAATCGAGTGCTGCTGCCACTATGTTTCATTCTACCTCTGTAATGCAGATATTAAAGGACACGTTTCAAAAACAGGCTGCTTATGTGCCCTCATCACAAAAAGCCAATGACCTATTTTGCACAGTTTTGATACATTCTTTTATACTTATTTAATGTTGATATTGCAATGTTTTGTTAAGGTTTTGGATTTGGACTATTTTAATATAATAAATCTATTCAAATATAAATCTCTGTGATAAAATATCAGTGTATCAGTGTTTTTTCAACATTTTGAAGACATTTTAAAAATACCGCGGTATACCGATAACCGTGATAATTCTGGTTACAATTACCACGGTGTGAATTCCCTAGTTGAAATGTGCAATGGAGGAATGGACATAAAATGCAAGGACCCCGCCATAGTCACTGACAACGTGTCAAACATGACTGGTATGCTACAATACTTTATTTTTATTTCTACATTTCAGTTAGTAGGCAGTAACCCAGGAAATGAACCGGCACCTCTTCAGCTACCAGTCCACATATTGTCGTAAGTAGCTGGACTTGAAACCGGCCACCCTCCGGTCCCCAAGCCCAGTATCTACCGACTGAGCTACTGCCGCCCCTTTACATGTATTTTGTCCCATTGTTGGCTTTAGCTAAGAAAGAAATAGTTTGCCCCACGTGTCCAAAATTCTTAGAACAGAATTTTTGATGACAAAAATAACCCTTTAAATGGTGACTACTGGTGAGATTTTTGAAGAAAAAAAATCAATTTCAGAATTTCAGAATCAGAATCTAAGATATTAAACAAAATAGTGTATAAGTTGACATTGCTGCTTGAAAATATGTTACCCTCTTGCACATTAGAGAACTTTTTTACCATTATTTTCTTTATTATCATATATTTTTTATGGAAACAGAATCTGTTTCAGAGGCCAGTGGGTCACATGAGATGGAAGCTATTGAGAAAAAAAAATCATAATTTCTGCCTATTAATATTCATATAAAACTAGTGCAGTGCCCGAAAGAAAATATGTGTTCCTATAGAAAAGTGGGAGGTTAAGTAGCTTTTTCATGGATGGCCAAATGAGGCTGTGTTTGAAGGTGGAACGTCAGGGATATTTAGGTTTGCTGTGAAATCCGATATTCTAGGGTATAATTGGCCGTTTTTGACTATTTTTGATTTTGCCTTTATATTTCACCGAAAAAACTATTTACTTGGTGTGATTTTTTTCAGCACAACCTCACGTGTGACTGTACAGTTATTGTTTCATTTTGACATACTGTATTAACACAATGGACCTAAAATCACAAAAAAAAAACATAAAATCCGGGTAGAAAAAGTTTGATTTTTTTTACTGTGAAAACCACAAATATGTTTAACAAACCATTTTTATTACTTATAATGCAAATATAAATTGTTGTTTGCTGAATATGTGCATACATTTTAAACATTTACAAAGTTATGTGTAACTATTTACATTTAAATGCAGGCAATGCTCAGGTCTGCCTGAGCTCCTTCCAGCTGAATGAAGAGCTGCACTGCCTGCTCCACATTCAGCTTCTCCTGTTTTTACTCATTAAACAAAAAACCGACTCCACTACACACTAAACACACGACACCAAACACTACATAACACACTAACTATACACTCCAAACACGCTAAATGTCACAAATCTCTCAACTCTCAATATCGCTGTCTGTACAGTGACCGTCGTTGCCTGTCAATCATCCGCCGACGTCCCTCCCACAACTTCCTGTTCCTCAACAACCAAACTTGCTGCTTGGACACTTTCGTGACAAAAGCCTGTTTTTACCTTTTCTTCCTGCACCAGACACAAAGCAAACGTGACGGCAATGTTCGCGAAAAAGCGTGGCGGACATTATTTACCCTAAGTCCGGTTTTGGACATGCCAGTGCGTCCGGTCCGTTGACTCGGGAGGTGGGCCGTGTAAATTGGCTAGCAGCTAGCAGCTAGCTACACACGAACATCCACAAGCCCCTTTCACACAGCCGTTTGCATGCGGGGATCCTGCGCCAATTCTCCGCACCCTCCTCTATGTGAAAGTTTCAGATGCGGAGAGGGGGGAAATTTCGCTGCGGCTCTGATCCGCCTCTGGAGGTAGTATCAGGGCCGCATTACTGGTGAGCCGTCCCAGTGTGAACGGATAATCCAGAGGCTCGGAGCGAGGGCGTGTCGGTCTGACAGTCTGATAACTGCACAGGTCCTTCACTCAACTAAATACAGAGAAATGTCCCACAAAGCAACGTTACAGGACCGAACAAAAGTAACGTAGTAACTGTAACTGTCATTGGCAACTTATATGAGGGGAAAAAATACCGCAGCTGTAGGTGGAGAAGCGTCTGTCCTCCTGTCTGTCCTCCCGACTCTTCCTTACATTTGTGCCCGAAAAACAGCGTCTGTCACCAGCAAAAAACTTTTAACTCACCGAGTGTTTGTGACGAAAATAAATCACCGCGACCGTCAGTTCTCCCAACGGAGACTTCAGGGAACTTTCCCCCGGAAAACCGCCTCCTTCCCGCGAGTGACAGAGTCAGACAGCGTCCAGTTTACTGATGGTGATTATGTATAATTATGTAATTTAGCGCGAAAAACGTAACTCCGTCACTTTCCAGGATGTTTGGTGGGTCAGAATCTAGATCACTACACATTATAATAGCATCCATATGATTAAAAACTGTCCGCGGGTTTAGATTAACACGGGGAACACCTTGGGAAACACCGACGTCATCATCATGACGTGTACCGTCACGCCTCTTTAGGAGCCGCAGCGCCGGCTTTCTGTGTGAATTACACACGTGAAGGCGGAGAGGCTTCGCTCTGTGTGAATCACCATCGGCGGAGAATTGCTGAACCACCGCTCCGGAGATAATGCGGAGAGGCTGTGTAAAAAGGGCTACAGATTCCCATTCCACTTTGTTGTCCGCGCATCTCCGCGTCTCCTCAGACCCGAACAGACGCGGTCCGGACTCGTTTAGTCTCATTAATCCACAACAGTCAGTTTAGATGCACAGAACAGAACGGGACCGAACCGCCGGCAAAATCCTGGCCCAGCTCGCACCGCCGCAGGTATAAATCCGCTCTCCTCAGACCCGAAAAGACTCGGTCCGGTCTCGTTTAGTCTCATTAATCCACAACAGTCAGTTTAGATGCAGAGAACAGAATGGGACCGAACCGCAGGCTAACTACCGGTCCAGCTCGCGCCGCTGCAGGTATAAATCCGCTTGTTTTCTTAAAGTCTGTGTAAAGCAAATTCAGCCATTTTCTTCTAAACACATTAAAAAGGTCATAAATGTATTTCCTTAAAACATGTAAAAAGCATTCAACCATTTAGAATTTAATTTTGGAGTTAGGCTCACAAACTGTGTTTCACTATTTCTGTGTTAGGATTTAATGGGCGGGTCAGAAATCATGGCCGCGTTACGTAACGCGGCTATGATGATTTGTATAAACCCCGCCCTGCTGGAAGCCTATAAATACATTCAGCGCATTACCTTCAGAGGTTTTTCGGCTTGCTGTCCAGTCTTGGATAGCATCTCTTAGAATAGTTTGCAGCTAGCTAACCAGTCAGCGAAAAAGTCACGTCTCCTCCACATCGCTCCTGCATCTTTCCTGGATGCCACAGTGTGCAGGGTAACGATGCTGTTAGCTTATTTAAGTTTCCTAAGGACGACAACGTAAGGAAACGGTGGACCGATTGTGTCAAAAGGAGCTACTGTGGAGAGTTATAAATCACCACCAACACCGTCTCTGCAGTGTCCACTTTACCCCCGATAGTCACCAGGTAAAGTCTGGATATCTGAAGAGTCTGCTGACGCTGGTCCGTGTGGCTGAACCGGCCCTCTTTGTTCCCGGCTTGCACCCTCCCGTCCCGCCGGGACGTGTTCTCATCTCCGCCGCGGGCATTATGTGCCTGCCTGCGACCGTCCCGGCGATAACGGGTGCTCTCATCCCCACCACCGGCCAGACTTTAGGTTCTCTGCCCGAGCCCGACCCTGACGCGAACCGGACCGTGGGCCAGCCGGGATATTTCCGACAATTTCCTCCCCTTGATCAAGCGTGTGTGTGTGTGTGTGTGTGTGTTTGTAATAACTCAAAATAATGACTGTATTTCCAGCTACAAAAGGCGCATCTCTCTCCTCCCTCCATGTTGTTTGTGCCGCTGTGTGGTTTTACACGTGAGTGAATGTCCTCATGTACAAAACGTGACTTCTCGCGCACGTGACGTCACTCCCCAAGACACAAGAAGAAAGCAAAAATACATAATTTTACTAAGGAAAATGACAAAAATAATAGTAACGCACAGTGATTTTTATAAGTAACTTTAATCTAATTAGTGGTTTGATTACTCCTCACTGAAAAATGTGGTCAGATTAGAGCAACACCTTGTAGTGTAAGTGCAACATGGAGCTTGAGAACGTCCGTTATAACATACCACATATTAAAAAAATGTCCTGATTAAATCGGGCTTGGGCTCATAATTACAGTTAATGCAGGGTTCTCCGCAGAAATTTGAAGTGTGGCGGCGCACCGTGGGCCGGGGGGGGGACGGTCGTCTCGCATCCTCCCAATCCGCCGACAGCGCATGCTCTCATCCCTGCCGCGGGCATGATGTGCCCGCCTGTGACCGTCCCGCCAACGGCCAGACTTTACATTCTCTGCCTGAGCCCGAACCGACCCTCTCCGTCCCCGGCTTGCATCCTCCCGTCCCGCCGACAGCGCATGCTCTCATCTCCGCCGCCGGCATTATGTGCCCGCCTGCGATCGTCCTGCCAACAACAGGTGCTCTCGTCCCCGCCACCGGCCAGACTTTAGATTCTCTGTCCGAGCCCGACCCGGTCGTTATCGGCGTCAGCCAGGGAACGGTCGGACGCTTGTCACCGCCAGCGGGAGGCGGGCGCTTTTTTTTTTACGAGAAGACCGCGGAAGCCCACAAACACCCACTATAAAGCAGCTAACATTGAGGATGAATATATTGCGCAGCGCTGCTGTTCCACCGTCTGGGGAGAACCCTGGTTAATGTGTCGACCCGGCCGACACAACGTGCACGGGCAATTAAAAGTTGCTGAAGGTGCAAATCCTGAAAGTGATTTTACATCGTGCATCCTGTCATGCCCATGTAATGTTAGCAGATGTTATTGCATTTAATCATGACATGATTTGGCCTCATTCCCTGAGCGGAGTCCATCTGACAGCACAATGATAATCCACAGGTTATATTTTATGTGCACCAATATAGCTATGACAAGGAGTTATATGTAGACTGGGGTGTTACGTTGGTGTGTAATGTAAAACATGGACTGTGAGGAACGAGGCTGAGTGTCTGACTCAGAGTCAGTTTCTGGCTCTGATGGCTCAAACAGGTCGGGCTTGGTGCATCCGATGATGCTGCTAGCTTCCATTGTTAATGTAGGTTAGGTCCTCCTGCAGTACACGGAGGCAGCTCCCCTCCTGCGTGGGCGTGGCTCCAGCGTCTCTAACTGACACGCCCCCAGCGTTTCACAGCAGAGAGAAGTGCTTGTTTTTCCAGGATTTTGAGACCTAATTTTATAGACTTGGCAATTTTTTTAATCTTTCAAATTTGGCTCAGTGGTCAATGACACATGTTTTTGTGGTGTGACAAACTCATAACACAAATTTATTTTTGCTTTTCACGGACTTTAAGGTATGTCGTAGGCTTGACCTCTGCAGTCATTGGCTCTGGTGCATACGTGGCTACGGTGTGCAATGATTGGCTCTGGTGCGCACGTGACTGTGGTGGCTCCAGTGGACATTCCAGTGAATGTGTAAAGCATTTATGAAATAATTTATCAACAGTATCATTGCAGTCCAAACGAATCCGCATGGCACACCCTTGAACCAAGCAGCAGCTATGTTGAAACTCTCAGGTCAGTCTGTCCTGATCCGCAGAGATATTTGAGTAACTAACACACACACACACACACACACACACACACAGAGAGATTCCTTGCTTTTATAGAGAGATAGAGGAAGCACTAAAATAGGTGTGTCTCATTTCTCCAGTTTACTTATATAATATGCTGCTGGTTTGGAGTCACTGGGCCACATGACATGGAAGATATCTAATAAACTGTAATTATTTTGTATCAATATATTTATGCTAAGTAACTTAATGACGGTCCCTAAATCAGTTTCCAGCGGTTCAGCGCGAGGCTCTGGGAGGTGAGCTAACCGTTCTCCTCGCTGTAACACTGGGTGAACCTCAGTAAAGTCGCAGCTGGACCCGAGTGAATATCCACCGAATATCCAACCTGAAACTAACTTCAGCCCTGTTGCAGCCTTTGAACAGGAAGACGAAGATTTCAGTCACTCAACTTAAACGGCGACTTGTAGAAATTATACAAATAGCAGTAATGACAATAATAATCAATTTCAAGATAACTTGGGGTGTAGTGCGTACAATGCGTGCAACTGAAATTCGCGGCGTGATTTTATTTTATTTTTTGCGGCGTTGCTGAAAATCCCGCAGCAGAATGCATACAGGGGAAACACTGACACATCAGATAACCTTCTGCAACGATTGCAGGCTCTTTGGTGGAGCTCTGCTTTCAATGAAGCTCCGTCGTGACAAATGAATGAACTACTTGCGGAGTGACATGAAGACATGAATCAGAGGCACAAACAACGTTGACAGCGGTGGCAGGTCATTATGTTTACCAAGACCCGACCCATGCCTTGTGCAACCCCCCCAAAAAAAACGGATTTGCATGATTTACGAGAGCCTCACTTTCAGGTCGGAAAAGCCGGATTTCCAGATTTATCCGGAAGAAACACACCCCCATGGATTAAAGCAAAAAAAAATCTTTTGACTGAAAGGTTTTTTTCGAGCTGTAGCCAAGTTATATTCCCAATTTGTAATTTGTGAAACATGTTACAGGGCACGTTACTTGACACATGCTAAAAAAATAAGATTTACAGCCTCATCCCACACCATGTTCTCTAATGCAGACATCAAGTTTAAATATTTGACCAACAGTGTTTTACAGGAGGATGATCTGAACAGCTGTTCTATTCACACTTAAAATGTCTTTTGTCTTTTAAATGCAATTTTCAATCTATGAAATCAAACTGCCTTTTTTTTTGCCAAGCTTCTCTCAAACTTTACTCTTTCTAATAAATAATCAACCATCTACAGAACTTTTCAGTACGCTATTTTTGTACTTCTTCTTCTTCTTCTCATCATCATTAATTATTATTATTAATAATATTGTTTAAAGTGAGCCTCTTTTCGTTTAACAGAAAAATACATCATACAAACAGCAACTTTTGCAGCCTTGTCAGTCTGATGGCGAGTTATCACCTTTCTGTCATCACTAACATACTGCTAGTAATCAAAGAAGCTCTGAGGCTTTACATTTGTTCTTTATAATACAAGATTTCAGCATTGAGCTACAATCAGGCTACATTAATGATTTTGTACAGTCAAACTAACCAAAAACTTCTTATTGATCATCATTATAAAGTTTCAGGGCGTTCCTGTAACCATGGTAACTCACAGTGCCACAGGGGAGGGAGAGACGCAGAATAAAGCCGTTTACACAGATACACTCCAGACAAAGTCCAGACTATAGTTGTTATTTCACACATGTAATAATAATAATAATAATAATAATAATAATAATAATAATAATAATAAAATAATAATAATAATATTTAATTTGTAAAGCACTTTACATTTAAACAAACCTCAAAGTGCTACAGGAAAAACAACAATAAAAGAGAAAACATTAGTAAAAAAACCACCTAAAAGCCAAAAGCAACTTAGAGGTCATAGGATCTGCTAAAAAGGAAAGTTTTAAGTCCTTTTTTAAAACATTCAACAGTCTGTGGTGCCCTCAGGTAGTCAGGGAGGCTGTTCCACAGACGAGGGGCTGCAGAACAGAATGCCCGGTGCCCTAAGGCAGGGGTTCTCAACTGGTCTCACTCTGGGACCCACATTTTCCCATGGTCATTAAGTCGCGACCCACTTTCATAGTCCTTCAAACTACGCAAATGTATTTTTTTAAAAGCCTTTGAAAACTCAAGTTTTTAACATAAATATACTCATTTTTATTGAGCAAAATGCGTTTCAAAACACCAGAGAACCATGACAACTGCGTACAGAATTGAATGAAATAAGTATCAAACATGAAGTATCAAAATGGATACCAGCAAAATGAGATATTTGACATCTATCTCTGCATTCAAAGCACATGCAAAGGGAGGAGGACCATGCAACTGCATGCAGACAAAAGTGAATATCAACAATTGCACAAGACCCACAAAACAAACAAGGTCCCTGCATTCAGGCTACATGAGGAATACCATGACAAGTGAATAAAATAATCAAAAGTGCACAAAGTAATTATGGCCACAAAATTATATATTTCACTTATATGTAGGCCTATTCAGAAATAATAAGGAACTTAGGAGGACCATTACAACTGCATGGACAAAAAGAACAAAGAAAATAATAAAATAAATATCAAACAATAATTAAAGATCAACAAAGCAAGATCTATTCACCTAACCTGTCATTTGGGGAAGTCAGTGAGACAGCCGGGCATGTGGGCACGGAGAGCTTCCTCTTTTTTGGAGCAAGACGCTGTCAGACACTTCTGTGAAGTCCTCAGCTTCTGGAGTTGTCTTTGAAAAAACTCCACCGGCTTGTCTTTACATGCAGGATGTTTAGTATCCAAATGGCGCTTCAGTTCCGATGGTTTCATGCTCTCATTTGCAATCACTTCACTACATATAACACACTGGGGTTTCTGTCCCTTATTGTCCTCAATGTACGAAAATCCGCATTTTAAATACACCGGGTCATATTTACGCTTCGCCATTGCAACACAGACAGTGAGCATCAATCAAATGGCAGTTACCATGGCTACCGCGCCTAGGCGGCTGCACGTTTCTGACGTGTGCCTTTCGAAATAAATCATTTTTCAAAAATAAAAGACATGTCAAGCATCAGATGCGCATTAAGTATTATTTACTTTTTTTGACCAGTTGTCCGCGACCCACCCAGAACGGGTCTGCGACCCACTTTTGGGTCGGGACCCACCAGTTGAGAACCACTGCCCTAAGGTGTGGAACTTTGTCCTGGGGGGGTGGAGACGGTGAGAGTTGGTGGAGCAGAGGGATCGAGATGAGGTTTGTGGGGTTAGCAACTTTCTCTAAGATAGGAGGGGGTGTTGCCATGAACGCACTGGTGAGTGAGGAGGGAGACCTTATAGTCAATCCTGGTGGAGATGGGAAGCCAATGAAGTGAATGGAGGATGGGTGTGATGTGTTCGTATTTTTGCACTCTCATCAGGATCCTAGCAGCACTGTTCTGCACTATACTGGAGCCTTTGGATGCTCTTGCTAGGGGTTCCAATGAGTAGTGCATTGCAGTAATCTAGCCTGGAGGAGACAAAGGCGTGGATGAGTTTCTCAGCATCAGGAAAGGAGAGTGAGGGTCGGAGTTTGGCAATATTTCTGAGATGATGGAAGGAGTTTATGCAGAGGCGTTTGATGTGAGCCTCAAAAGTGAGGTGAGGGTCAACTATGAAACCAAGGTTAGTGACGGATGTGGTGAGGGGAATGACCTGCCCGGAATGACTGCATCTAGTGAGGGGTGCCAACAAGTATGACTTCTGTTTTGGAGCTGTTTAACTGCAGGAAGTTATGCTTCATCCACGCCTTTATCTCCTCCAGACAGGTGGTAATAGTGAATAGTGGTGATGGTGGTATAGTTGGGAGCATGTAGCAAACAACAACGTGTCAGATGAGTTCTCACGTGTTGACTAATCTCAAAAACTAATTGATAACGTAGCAGCGCGACGAGTCCTTCCTAGCTAAGCAGCTAAACTTTAGTGCTGCTCCGTGTATAGATCCCATCCTGTGTGGGTCACTACACTGTCGTTGGTCAGGCGCACACACGCTGTTAACGATACCATTGGCTGTAGAGTGTGACAATCTGTCAATACAAATCAGCCAACACTTGTTCTCCTCCGATCTACATTGATCTCATAAGTCACCTCTGTGAAGTTTGAATGACGGAAATCCGTCGTAGCGACGGAGAACTTTAATCCATGCACCCCTGAATATTTATACTTATGTCATAGGCTACTTCGGGCATTTCATTTTTTTTCTCTGGTTATAATGCTCTCACACAGCCATCATGGACTCCCCTGCATAGGCTTGGAATGAAGATTCATCTTCTACTATTGTACAGAAATACTATTTTTATTATTTGTTTCACGCTTGGAGAGCGCGGGTCGGGTTTTGCGATTGCCACTTTCAAGGTGTCACGTGCCAAAAAAGAAAAAAAAATCATTATTAGCTACAAAAATATGCCTGCATTTCAAAATGATAAGCTTTCATATTTCATATGAGCTCATTCATGCGTGCTTGCGCCCTCCCAGAACTCCCATTCCCCACGCTGGCTTACTTTAATTTTTAAAAATTGCGTCCGTCCGTGGATACACAGTACGTATGTTTTAAAAGTCCGTGAGGACAGTTCTGTAACAGTGCCTTACCCGTCAGTTCTCATGTAGTGGGTAGATGACATGAAGCATTAGCCCGACGTTAGCTACATCGACATAGTTAATTATCTTGTATTTTCAGAAGGTGTTGATGGCGGAGAATTACGCAGTTACAGAAGCACACTACCTGCACAGTAACAAAAAAGGGAAAGTACTGTTGAAGAAACACAGCAAGTTTATATTTCTGAAGCCAGCAGTAGCGCCCAGCCACAGCGTCAACCACGCTAAACATACAGCGTGGATAATTCTGAAGGAAAGTGGAGTCGTGGAGACAGGTGGCTGCTCGTGCATTGTCGGGTTAGGGAAGTCATGCAGTCATGCAGCGGCTATTCTGTGGAAGATATTCATAAACTCAAATATTTATTTTAGTCTCAAAGCCGCGAGCCACGCTAGTCTCCGTTCCTCCTTCCTCATCATGGCGTGTAGGGCGCAGGGCACGGACATGTTTGTCTAAGTTGTTGATGTTCTACACAAGAAGTTTCTGAAAAAACCTTCAATTTTAATGAATTGTTGTGGCAATCAACAACGGCACATGTTGAATTGAATTGAATTAAATTTCTTTATTGTCATCGTAACAAGTACAATGAAATTAAGTGCAGTTATTTCAGTGCAAACAGAGCTTGATAAATAGTAAAAAAAAAAAGTAGAAACAACACATAAAAAACAATATAAAAAACACGTAAGAACAGGCACATTCAGTGGAAATAAAAAACAGTACCAGAGCTCATTTTAAGTAAAATTTAGCATTTATGACATAATGCTGGTTGTTTAGGGCAAGCTTAGCGGTGGTGGTCAGTCATGCAGTTGCAGGCAACCGGAAACAGAAAACGGCCGGCGGAAGTAATTATCTGTCATGGCAGCACCCATAGGATTCTGAGGAAATGGGTGGATACAATAACAAACTAGATGCTTCCAGGGCTTGAAGCAGGAAAAAATCCTGTGCCTGAAAATGTTTTATGCATTGGCGAGTGTGCCCCCCCGTGTTGAAGAATATCATTAGGGCCCGAGCAGGTCTCGACCTGCGAGGTCCCTAATGTTTTTCAAATGATTATTATTATTTTTCTTCTCACAAAATGATCGCATTTTTCACTGCCTGAACATGCCCCAAAACTCACCAAACTTAATTTTATAATCCATTGTCGTCCTGAATTTCCACCGCTAGGTGGTGCTGTTATTAAGGAAAGCGCGTTTTGGCTATTAACTCCCATATACTTTGTCGCATATTCAAAAATCTTATATCCACGCGTTCAGTGAATTGTGCTGAATCTCGTGGTATAGGCCACGCCCATTTCCGGGTACCGTTTTTTCAGCTACGTCGTGAAATGTCGAAAGCCTACTTTTACTATCTCCTCCCAGGCGATTTCACCGATTTGCACGAAACTTGTCACACAGTATGTGTCGACCCTCCTGACAAAAAGTTATTAAAAGAATTTTGATAGGCCACACAATACTCAAGCTATTAAATATCAACTTCCTGCAGATTTGGTTCAAAACAGGAAGTGTTGCATACCTTAATATTGGTATGGTCAAATGACAGAAAACTGAGGTTACAACTTCGCCATAGATCGCTGAGGCCCTGTGCAAAATTTCAGGCGATGACCACAAGGTGGCGCTCTTTAAACTGAGCTAATTTATATCTCCACATCCGTTCATCGGATTGACACGAAACTTTTTATACTTATTGTCAGTGCCCTCCTAAGGAGAGCTTATGAAGGGAATACCAATTTGACTCTAGATGGTGCTGTGGTGCCAATTTAATTTCATATTTGGCACTGTGCCCACACCATAACACTTATGGAAATGAAATTCATAGAGGTGCTATAGAATGGCC
Organism: Diplodus puntazzo; assembly: GCA_963678695.2. Classification (NCBI taxonomy): domain Eukaryota; kingdom Metazoa; phylum Chordata; class Actinopteri; order Spariformes; family Sparidae; genus Diplodus; species Diplodus puntazzo. The sequence goes on along the minus strand of OZ023171.1, from coordinate 5,257,419 downwards.
CCTGTAACTCACACACCAAAAATGACCAGCAGGTGGCGCTATTTTCCACGTGAAGCGTTTTTGACACATTTTTTTTTTTCCCACACAGAGGGCAGGTACAGTGCACCGTTTGGAGTGATCGGGGTTTGATTATTTTCCCCTGTGACCTGCTTGTGACCTTCGTGACGTCATTTCAGCAATTTTCTACTCATACCCAAAAACTTTAATTCGTGTTCACAGTGAAGACTTTGTAGTCGTAGAAATTAGTCGTCCTAACAAGACTTTGCACTCACAGCTTTTAGATTAATACTCACATAAAAACAATCCTAACCCAAATAATTTCTCAGACTCACGTGTGACAGTAGAATTTTGTGTACAACAAGTTTATTTGTGCACAAATGTTTACCATTATGAATACGAATGTGAGAATCATGCACACGTCTTTTTGACAGCTATCTTACTCCATACTGGCCATGGTAGGGCGGTCAATTTAAATCCTTCGCCATGAAGCATCAAGTCCTCCTAACTTCACCATACAATGACCAATTTGCGACAAATCTCTCAGGAATGTAGAGGGAGCCGCCCTGAATATATATCTGCATCAAAACTAAGTCGTATCCATAGCACCACCCACTGGACACAGGAAGTCAGACAAACATCATCCGATTGACATGACGTTTACTGCTTGTTTTCTCCACAGCATGACATGCAAGTAACAAGTGAGCACGCAATCTGACGGCGTTGCAGCCTGACACATCTGCTGGCCGTGGTAGTGCAGTCCATTTAAATCCTTCGTCATGACACATCAAGTCCTCGTAACTTCACCATACAATGTCCTGTCTGCGCCAAATATCTCAGGAATGTAGAGGGAATCGCCCTGCATATATCTGTGCATCAAAACTGTGTCATATCCAGGACGCCACCCACTGGACACAGGAAGTCAGACGAAAATCGTCCGAATGACATGACGTTTACTGCTCGATTTCTACCCGTCGTGACATGCACAGGTCAACAGGTGAGCGCGCAGTACGACGGCGCCGCAGGCCGACGCGCGCGGACTGCGAGGGCCCGTTCATCACTGCTTGCAGTTTTAATTGTTTTCATTGCTTTTACTGTAAACTCACTTAGGTTTAAACTAACAATTATTCCCTCAATATTTGAGTAATCACTGGAAATTAAAATATCAATAGATTGAAAAAAATGCCTAGGTGTCTGGGCTCTGGGGGAAGAAAATTCTGAACATTTGCAATCTAAATGAATTAATCTGGTGCACTTTGAGAGTATCAATCACGTATCACATCAAGAAGTTGGAATAACAATTTCAAAGTTTTTTAACACTGAAATATGAGCATCTGAAAAACTAACATTCTTGCATTGATATTTTGGCAAATTCGCCCATTGCCATAATCCCTATAGCATAGAAATTATGGCAATGGGCGAATTTGCCAAAATGTTGAACTATCCTTTAACAGGAGATCAAAATTCAAGAATTCCAAAAGTTGTCAAACATCTTGATGCACAAGAAAGAAGGCAGCCCAGCCCCTACAAAATGAAATAAATAAAAATAAAGTACAATACAAAATAAAATAAATTAAATAAAATACGAAATAAAATTCTAATAACATCAATGTCAGTTCTCTAACAAAAGGACATTTTTTGCTTCAAGGTTTTATTTGTCACTCCAAATTGAAGATTAGCCTGCCCTACAGTAAAAATGGCAATCAGAAAATAAAAAGAGTAAAGCAATAGGCCTATATTAAGCGGCAATATATATTTAAAGGGATAGTTCGGGTTTTTTGATATGAATCTGTATGGCATCCCCGTCAGCAGTGTCGTGCATCAACACTGACTTACCTCCGACAGTGTCCTGTGCGCCGAGTTCTTGCCCGGCTTTGGTGCTGACGAAAGTAGTCCGGCAAGTTGTCTGGGGTCATGAAAATAAAGCCTTTTTTCTTCTCAAAACAAATGTGTTCAAAAGAGTGATTAATTTGCATCATGAAACCGTTGTCCACGAAAAAGTCAGACCTCATAATCGCTTGGTGCTATTTTCTCTGGATTCGTATCACTGCGCTGCTGCTGATGTCAGCCTGTTTCACTGTGTTTACTGCTCAGAAAGTTAACAACATGTCTGACTAAGACACCGACGATCATGAAGACCTTAGCACAGAGCCAAGGGGGTATCTTTATGAACCCGAATACACTGATGCCGAAATTCGCCAGATGGAGTTAGAACGGGCAGAGAGAGAGACAGGACGGACAGAGAAGTGGTACAGGTTGAAGCTAGAGCCACAGCTGGAGCCGTGAGAGACCGGTTGACAGACAGGTGGTGCACTTGTTTTAAGTGTCAAATAATGCCCACAGGGGTGGAGTGCTACTGCTGCCATGAATGGGATCTCATCATGCCACAGCTTATAAACTTATCGCTAGCTAGCTCTTACGTTAGCTCTCTCGCATTGCTGTGGTCGTTGGTCCAAGCACGAAGAACACTACCAAACAACTGAAAAAAGTGTTGGATTCGTGCGTGGCTGTCAGCTGGCGGCAGCACCCAGTGATACTAATCCAGAGAAAATAGCACCAAGCGATTATGAGGTCTGACTTTTTCGTGGACAACGGTTTTGTGATGCAAATTAATCACTCTTTTGAACACATTTGTTTTGAGAAGAAAAAAGGCTTTATTTTCATGACCCCAGACAACTTGCCAGACTACTTTCGTCAGCACCAAAGCCGGGCAATAACTCGGCACACAGGACACTGTCGGAGGTAAAGCCTGGTTTGTGCTTCTGCGTCGCGGCGACGGCGTAGCTACGTCGTCGACCCTACGCCGTCATTGAGCATTCGAAGTTCTGCGTCGAGGGAACGCGTTGTTCTGACATGGTGTCGGTGCACATCATCAACGTCGGTGATCAGGCGGCGGTGCGAACGGAGCTAACAGCTGTCTGTCAGTCTGACCGAGAAGTTTCTCCCGTTACTTCGCTGTTAGTTGAATTAAATGACATTCACGCTGTCTTTAACTGTCCGTGCGAACCAGTCCGCAGCCTTGTGTGTCTGTTTGTGTGTCTCTGACTCTTGCGTGTTGACGTTGTGTGTCGCTAATCTGTCAAACAGTGCTGTTTGACAGATTAAGTTTGAATGGACAGAATTTGAGCACACGACAGGTTTTCATGTGGTTGCCGCTCGTACCACAAATACTTTAAAATTGGCGGTGTTGTTATGCATTTGACCGGAAAAGCAACTGCTGGAAATGATGTTCTGAGCGGACCAATCACAGTCCTTACCGTTCGCGTCTCGACGCGTCGACGTGACGCGTAGTCAGGAATTTTTGGAGGCACACGTCAGGCTACGGCGTAGGGTCCGCGTAGGGGTCTGCGTCGACGACATAGCTACGCCGTCGCCGCAACGCAGAAGTATAAATCAGGCTTAAGTCAGTGTTGATGCACGACACTGCTGACAGGGATGCTATACAGATTCATATCAAAAAACCCGAACTATCCCTTTAACCATCAAAGATGTTCAATTAAACCCACATTATAGTTTGAAACAACGTTCAAAACACACAGCCAGTATCACTAAGCATAAAGTCCGCTAGCTTAATGCTAACGTATAATGTAAAACCTCATTGACGGGCTAACAGAAGTTAGCGTCGCTATTGCCAGTTCGCAGCAATTGACAGCAATAGCAGTAAAGCTGCTAAAAGCTGTTTTAATTCTGGCTTTAGCGCTGTTAACACGTCACAGTTTTAATATTTTTTCATGCACGAAAGTCACAGTTTAATCCAGTGCAGAGTCTGTGGGAGCCGCGACCGGGGACCAGGGCAACGGCTGTCACAGCGACAGCAGCGCCGGTCTACTGATCTGATCGCCCAGGGCCAACCTCCGTCGTCATCCCGGGGGGATGCACCCCTGTGCTTCTGATACTCTTCAGCTCACCGTAACAGTCAGTCATAGGTGACATTTTTGTCATTTTGTAACTAATTCATGGCTGCTTCGGAGCGGCACACAGACCCACCATCTGGCACTGTGTGTGTGTGTGTGTGTGTTAGGGCTGAACGATATGGACAAAATTTCATATCTCGATATTAATGCCAGATATCTCGATATCGATATGATACGATATGACTATGGGTTCGGTGAAAACCAAGCATTTTTCAGGAAAATAAAGAGATTATTTTAAGCCATATACAAATGGTTGATAGAGAAATCTTTACCAAATAATCACAAACTCACTACAGAGACAAATATATTTGAAGTAACAACAGTAAAGGGAGGGAGAAGGTCAAACCAACTATGTGCATTTTTACAAGCTGAACGATGACATCCTAATCTGGAGAGAGAGTGAGAGTGAAGATCGAGACTCAGCTTCAGGTTATCGCCGGTAAAGTACCAGTGGAATCCAGAGTAAACGGCAGCTATCCGGGCTCAAATCCACAGAGCGAGCGGCCGCGGCGTCCGCTCCTGCTGCCCCAGCCAGCCCCCGACACGGACACTGGCCTGCCACCTGCGCTGTCGCGTGAGAGGGGAGAGAGCCCGGCGTGACTCTCAGCAGCATGAGAATTACAATATAATATATTTCTCGCCTTTCCCCTGATGATCTGAATAAGTCCCTTCAATTTGCTAGTCGCTTTTTAGAAATAAAGTCGCTAAGAGGGTCTGAAAAGTCACTAAATCTAGCGAGAAAGTCGCCAAGTTGGTAACACTGTCGTGTGTGTGTGCATCCAAGGCTGTAAACTAACTTTTTGGCTCACCTGCCAAGGGGACCGGTAGATGAAATAATCTACCGGCCAAGTAAATTTTTTACCGGCCAAATAATAAATTGCCTCTTTTTGTTGCATATAAATCTGTTTCAGTACTTTTCATGGAGATAACAGTATTATATAGCAATACATGCTTAGAAAAGAGGCCAAAGTATTATTTAGAAATACATTTTAATATTATTAATTAAATTTCATAACATTGCAAATTGAAAACTTTAACAGTGCAAAACTTTGACAAAGGAAACACTCATTAATTATTATCTCCTCTGTGTGTTTCCTCTTTAGTTGAGTCACACCGGGAATGTGCCGCCACATTGCTGCGCTCAAATCAGCTCTTTTTAGATAGAAAAGGCGGCACATTTCCTCCAATGTGAGGGCAGCAATTCGCCGGCCTGTCTTTCTAAAACGGAGTCGTAATATTCCTCCTTTTCCAAAAGCCACCTCTGAGGTAGGTGTAAACATGTGACGTGACGTAAAGCTCGAAGTCTGGCTGCGAACAATGACATAGCATTTGTCTTCAAAATAAGAGCTTTACACTGCACCCCATTGGAGTTTAGAACTGGGTTCTTCGCGGGGGGCTTTTAATTTGAAAGTACAACCGTCCTTCACTTGCCGACACAACAGCAAACTAACACAACCAAACAGCTACAGAGACCGAGGAGACGCTAGCATCTCCCGGATCTCAGTGGCTGTCCAGTTGCTCATCTTAATGTCCGCGGATGAAGTGATGGACTGACTGCTGTGATCAACTGTTTCCTGGTTTTAAAACTCCCCGGCTGTGGGTCGCACAACAGTGCAGGTCATTGACACCTCCGCCCATCTCACCCACGGGCTGGCACATTGCCGCCTTGGTTTTAGATAGCAGTGGAGGCGGAAACAAGTGTACCCTCCGAGGCGGAAAATCGGTGGACCAAAACAGACCCCCAATTTGCAGGCCTCTGTCTAAAACCGCAGACCGAACCGCCAAAAGGACGGGCAAATTGGCGGCTTGGTGCTCTGTCTAAAAACGGCTACAGTCACTGGCACTGCGCCAAACTTTTAAAGAGCAGTGACGTGCACGCTACGTTGCTTCTGAGGGGAATTATTTTCTACAGTGGTGACGTCGGGGGAGCTACTTCAGTGCGACACACAACAAATCACCGGTTTAGCACTAACGTTTGCTACCGTCATAATTTATAACTTTACAGCTACTACAATGTTTTGCTATATCATGCATAATTTATTGCAAGAGCACGACCATCGGGACAAACATTTACCCGCCCCGTGGCATGTATCCCTCCAAAATTAAGTCGCCGGGGAATATTTTAGTCGCATTTGGCGAGTGACAGCCGCTAGTTTACAGCCCTGTGTGCATCTCAGTCTCCGTCTCCCTCACTCCCGCCCTCGTATGTTTGTCATTGGTTGGTTTCAGCTATCGATCCACAGCAAGCATGAAATAAGCATTGTGGTTGGCTTGCCTTAGCGGTGCATTCAACGGCAATCATAAAAATGATGTTTGTTGTGACTGCCAGAGCTGTACATGCAGGGCGAGGGGGGGGGGAATCTATATTGTTTATATCGTTGCTTTTTCAAATATGAATATCTTGAATGTTCATATCTAGATATAGATACAATAACGATATATCGTTCAGCCCTAGTGTGTGTGTGTGTGCGAGTGCAGGAGCCTCCGAGGGCGTGAAGCACACTGATCCAGGTTCGAAAACAGCTTCACATTATTTTTTTTCCACTAATACAGCCCTGAATTAGCAGTACTGAAGTCACTAAAAGTAATGCAAACAAAAGAGACTGACTGAAACGTCGGTATGCGTTGGAAAGGCGGAAATATTTTTTCACATTCCATATTATGGCGGGGCCGCCATAGTCTCGTCAATGTATGGGAAACACTGCTGCCGTTAGAATGCGGGAATCCTGGCTGCATGTATTGAGGGTGTTCCGATCGGACGGTCTGATATCTACACAGGTCCTTCACTCAACTAAATACAGAGAAAGGTCCCACAAAGCAATAAGTCCCCCCAGGAATCTGCAGAGAAAAAGTTTAAATTCCGCGGAGAGCAATTTTGATTCTGCGGAGAGCAATACTTGATTACACAGCTTGAAAGTTAAAATTCCGCAAACATTAAAGATCCCATATTATACTGGTTTTCATCAATTTCACACAGCTGGCATGAGGTCCAAAAACTCTGTATTCGATATGCATTACCCCAAACCCATGCATGGTCCTGAATTTCAGCTGTGTAAAAGTCTCTCTACAGAGCTCTATTCAGAGCAGTTTGTTTCTGTGCCTGCACCTTTAAATGCTAATAGTGCCGTCTGTCAATGCCTACTTGGAGAGCCTTGCCTGCTGCCTCACTCTCAGGGAGAGGATTCTCTCACATATAAAAATAAGATTGTAAACATATTTGTGATGCGCACACAAATATTTCTTGATTTAAATATGGGCAATAAAAAAATCACAAATGTACATATCGTCAGTTATTTGCAATTTTCATCAAATACACATTTGGAAGTTGTTACATTGATATATGAATTGTCAAACGCGCATTTGTCTCAGTGCTTTTAATTTGTAAACCTCCCTGCATTTGTGTGCGGATTTTTGAGACTCATCATCCCCGTTCACACCGCAAGTCTTAATGCTCGATTCAGATTTTTTGCTCAGATCTATTTTTTCAAAAACAGAGCGGTTACGGTATGATCCTTCTAGTTTTGCTTGAATTGAAGTATCTCCCCATATACTAATAAGGTCTAACACCTGATTTTCCCTCCACTGACTTGCTCCATCACCGTTCTCCATTTTGTAGGCCTAGTCAAGTAATTTTAATGTCTGTACTCGCCGGCGCATAATTGTGACAAATGTTGATGTAGATTGACGTTAAAGTCGCATCAAATCCACCTTGGTTGTTCACACTGCGGCCACATTGAAAAAAATCGGACCTGGATCTGATTCAGGACCACATGTGGAAGTGGTCTAAATCTGATTTGAAAAAATCAGATCTGGGCCAGATTTGAGTGTTCACACTACTTCTGAAGAAGTTTGACCTGGTGACTTGACCCCCAAAAAAAATCAGATTTGGGCCACTTTTGCCTGCAGTCTGAACAGGGTCATCTAATGTGACTCCGATTCACAAATGCGTTTTTTCTACAAGGGGGTCACATCTGCAGCCAATCAGATGTCTCACTCCTTTACAGCCAATCACATGTGTGCCCCCCCACGAGGGGTTTTTAACTGATGCCATCACAGCGCGCAACAGATCTAGGATGATAAGGATCTAGACTGAGCATAGACTCTACTGGTTGAACTCGGTGTTTACCCTAGCGTAGCTGCCATGCTCGCTCTAAAAACCAGCTTTTAACACAAAGAAAGCGACAAAATGGACAAAAATCGGAGGTGGATACACAGTACGGATGTCTTAAAGTCGTGAGGTCCGTCACTTCTGACGGAGCGGGCAGATGACATGAAGCATTAGCCCGTTGTTAGCTACATCGACATAGTAAATTATCTTATATTTTCTGAAGGTGTTGACGGCGGAGAATTACGCAGTTACAAAAGCACAGAAGCATACAACTACCTGCACAGTAACAAAATAGGGAAAGTACTGTTGAAGAAACACAGCAAGTTTATATTTCTGAAGATTTCTGAAGGAAGCTAAGCTCACCCAAGCTAAACATACAGCGTGGATAATGCTAAAGGAAAGTGAAGTCGCGGCTCGTGCATTGCCGGGTTAGGGAAGTCATGCAGTCATGCAGCAGCTATTCTGCTGAAGATATTCATAAACCCAAATATTTATTTAAGCCGCGAGCCACGCTTGTCTCCGTTCCTCCTTCTTCATCTTGGCGTGTAGGGCGCAGGGCACGGACATGGTTGTCGAAGTTGTGAAGTTGTTGATGTTCTACACAAGACGTTTTTGAAAAAACTTCAATTTTCATGAATTGCTGTGGCAACCAACAACGGTACATGTTGTACCTGAGCTCATTTTAAAAACAATTCAGCCTTTATGACATAACTCTTGTTGTTTAGGGCTAGCTTGGCAGCAGTGGTCAGTCATGCATTTGCAAGGCAACCGAAAACAGAGAACCGCCGGCGGAAGTAGTTATCTGTCATTGCAGCCCCCATAGGCTTCTGAGGAAACAGGTGGATAGTGCAGAACAGTGCTGCTAGGATCCTGATGAGAGTGCGAAAATATGAACACATCACACCCATCCTCCATTCACTTCATTGGCTTCCCATCTCCGCCAGGATTGATTACAAGGTCTCCCTCCTCACTCACCGGTGCGTCCATGGCAACACCCCCTCCTATCTTAAAGAACTGCTAACCACACAAACCTCATCTCGACCCCTCCACTCGACCAACTCTCACCGTCTCCACCCCCCCAGGACTAAGTTCCGCACCTTAGGGCACCGGGCATTCTGTTCTGCCACCCCTCGTCTGTGGAACAGCCTCCCTGACTACCTGAGGGCACCACAGACTGTTGAATGTTTTAAAAAAGGACTTAAAACTTTCCTTTTTAGCAGAGCCTATGACCACTAAGTTGCTTTTAACTTTCAGGTGTTTTTCTTTTACTAATGTTTTCTTTTATTGGTGCTTTTCCTGTATCACTTTGAGATTTATTTAAATGTAAAGTGCTTTACAAATTAAATATATTATTATTATTATTATTATTATTATTATTATTATTATTATTATTATTATTATTATTATATTTGAATCAGAGATCTATTGAAGTAGCCTAGTAGTTGCATCAATGTCTGCATGTAATCAAGAACTGACTGCCAAATTAAATAATGAAAGAACATTTCGACAATATTTATTGTCAAAAATATTTATTGTCGAAATGTGGCTATGAGGAGTGAAATAAGCTATACCGTGAATCCCCTGCCTGATCTGATTGGCCTAATGAAGTGATTATCGCGCTGCTATTTTTTCCCCTCAATGAATGTGAGTTCAAGTCTCGTAATTAATTTTTCTTTTTTTTTTTGTTTAAAAGGGCTCCATAGTTCCTCTGTGTGACGAATGCTTACTCAAACAGGGAGAAGAGATGGGTAGGTGTTCTTAATAAAGGTTTATTAGAAAAAAACATTCACAGGAAGAGCAGCTCCCTCTTTTCCTGTTTACAACGTCTTCCCTAATAACCAGCAACTTTGATACAGCGACGAGGGTTACACACGTTTACTCAAACATGAACCCAAATAAGTATCAGGTATGTTTTGCACAAAGAAAACCAGTGTTGGGAAAGTTCACTTTCTACATGAACTAGTTCAAAGTTCAGTTCACAGACTTTAAAATGAACTAGTTCAGTTCATAGTTCGTAATTCAAAATTTTGAACTAAGTTCACAGTTCCAAAAATGAACCAGTTCATAGTTCTTTTTTTTTTCAATATGTTGATGCGAGCTATTATTTTTCTAAATGATTGCCACAGCCCATATAGAACCACAGACAGCTATTATTTTATCAGTTTTAACACTGAAGCTGCAGCTCTCCCACAATATACTGCAACACCAGGTTGTCCAGCTGCAGCTGGGTGATGAAGACAGAGGAGCCTCTACTGTACACCTTTAATGTGATCTGAGGGGTAGAGGATCTGTTTTGGCTCGCTGTTGCTGTGTCTTTTGATTTTTTATTCACTTGCACAGACCTTGAAAGGCTCGCCGGGTGCTTTAGTTCAATGTGCCGTTTCAGGTTTGTGGTACAGGATAGAGTACAAATTAAAAATTAAAAATCAAATAATACATAAATAAGTAAATAAATAAAGAAGAAAGGGAAAAATAAAATAATGAATAAATTAGGGTGACCATACGTCCTCTTTTACCCGGACATGTCCTCTTTTGGGGGGCTGTCCGGCCTGTCCGGGGGGAGTTTATAAAATCCTTCAAATGTCCGGGGTTTTGAGTTTGTGTAGCGTGCACTTTATCTTCCCATCACAGACCATTGTATTTACCATACACGTTCAATGGTTCACTTGGAAACACACTCTGAGAGGCGGAGTTCCACGCTGAACCCCGGAACGTGTCTTCATTCATTATAAAACAGTGCAGCGCATCAGAGCTTTCTGCTGCTCTGCCCCTCCGCTCAGTTCCAAGCAAAGCCACTGACGCGACGCACGCATGCGCTGTCTGCCGGTGAGCGAAAGAAAAGGGAGAAATGCCGAAACGCAAATGCACTTTTACAGACGAAATGCGGAAAAAGTACCCGTGTTTTCGTCAGGGTCGTGAAAAATGGGAAGCAGAGTGTACTGTCTGCAAAGCTGGGACGTATGATAGATAGATAGAATTACTTTAATGATCCCAGGCTGGGAAATTATTTTGTTACAGCAGTAGTGGGTCCGCAAATAAAACACTTTGTACATAACATAAATAGAAGGCAATATATACATAGTGTATATATACAATGCACAGTGTGCAATAAACAATAAACAATAATAATATATACAACAAAACAAAATATGCAAAATATACTATAAACAGTAATAATATATACAACAAAACAGTAGAGAGACCAGAGTTTGTATGACCAGAGTATGTGTCTGTGGCAAACACAGGCTCTAACGACCTAGATAAATGAATATATTGTTTATAAACGCAACTTTGTGTGAGTATTTTTCAGTATCTCCAAGAGGCCTGGTTAAGTGTCTTTTTGGGAATTCAGAATATGCGTTTAACTGAGTTAGAAGCACGTAAAAAACACTCGACCCGACTGCAGCGTAGTAGTGTCCTCTTTTTGGGGATTCAGAATATGGTCACCCTAGAATAAATAGATAGTTTAGACAGTGGCTTCAGGGAAAACGTTTCATAATGACTCAGTAAGGTATTACTTTTTTTGTTATTTAACAAAATCAGAGATTTAAGCAAAGAGCTCAGTTCCAGGAGAAAAGGAGCAAATTTAGGTAGTGATTTTGCAAATTTTTGTTTGTGAATAAAACATTTTGCATAGGATGACAAAGTTCATCATGTGTTCAAGAGCATTATCTTCTGGGTTAACATAGTAGCAAATAACATGTTTCAGGGTAAGAGAATGGACAGAGTTAGCAGCATCAAAAAATGAGATTTAACAACACTCCAAAACTTTTTAGATATATCACAATAAAAAAACAGATGTGAAGCCTTCATTTGTTTTTGTCTCCATGCTGAGCACATTGATGACGCATGCGGCGGTGCGACTCAGTGGTGGCTGGTGTTGCCAGTGTTATGTCCGTTCAGGACGAATTTATCTGTGTTCGTTTGGTAATGTCTCACTGCATGTTTGGTATGCAGCTGTTTCTGTCTGAAATACTTAAGTTTTGTTTTGATCGAAAGTGAAGCGAGATACTTTTTATACACAACAGCCAGATTGGGTGTTTTTCCGCTACATATTAAAGCCTGTTCACGGTGTGTTTTAGCTGGTTTTTAGCCTGGAAGGCTCGATGGGAATCTGGCGCTGTCTTGAACGATGTTAAACTGTGAGAACGCGCCGTTCATAAACGCCAGAATGAACGCGTTCACAATAACGTTCATCAGGCAGAATACAGTACGTTCAGTTCACGTTCGCGCCAAAATATGAACGAGTTCATGAACGATCGTTCATTGAACGCGTTCAGGCACAACACTGAAGAAAACCTGAACAAAGAGGCATATCAGAGGACAGCTACGTCTTCTCTTCCCGTTTTCAACATCTGTTGTAGGGCTGACGGTCGCCAGTTAACATAGTCCCGTGTTAATCGGAAACACCGGCTTTCTGTATGAATTACACAGCGGTTTGTCTTTGCGCTTCACTTTCCGTGAACAACCAATGGCGGAGAATTGGTGAACCCCCCCAGTGCGCAGTTAGTGGCGACTCTGATTATATGCTGCCCCTATTTGCCTGGAGCATGTATTTGACAACTGTCCAATTCTTACACATTGAACCGTTAAATGTCTTTAAGGGAACTAACAAGGGACGGTACAAATGTCTACAGGTCGTGGTTTATAATGCAGTTTGTGGAGCGCAGGTGTCTGATCACTGTATTGAGACAAATGGCAGGCCTACTACTCAACAATGGCACTTTGAACATAACATACCTGCTGCTATAACTTAAGTGCTACATACCATTTGCCATTTAGCCTGTTTCATTTGGGTTCAGACAAAAATGATAAGCAGTAACGTTTATCAACTTTAACAAGACAACATAATTTTTCACGAGTTGTCCTGAATTACATATAGCATGAACGATGCTGTAAGTTAAAGCTCAGTGTGGCCCACTTGCCACAGTTTCCTTCACTGTCTCTCACTGATACACCCACATACATCACTACAGATAATGTGACGTTACAACACAACTGGTCTTAAGTTAAGCTAACGTTAGCTCACGTCAGTGGATGTTATCTTAAAAAATGTTACAAAAGCAAAAGAGCTCACCTTCCCTTCGGCATCAAACGGCTCGTTGTAATCTACATCTGCTCCGGAGTTGGAGGTGAGGACTCCCTGGTCCCAGTCAGGGTAGGGGTTTGGAAAGGACCGCTCCTCCATCTCTGCCTCTGTAGCCGAGATCAGCTTCAGTCGCTTGGACACGTTATCTCCCATCGCTACGGCGGCTCGGCAGGGATAAAAAGGCTAAGGCACACTGCACGGCCATTAGAAAGGAAAATATGCAAGCGCGTTTAAGAAATTGCAACGTTTGAATTAAAATCGTACCAGAGTGACACAAACTAATAACATGAGCATGGAGTATGGTCATTATAATGTGTTTTATGTGTTTAGTCTGTCGCAGTGAATCGGCAAATGTATATCAAGGCTACTCCTAGACAAAATGTTTGAATGGATTTCAAAGAAAAAAAAGACAACCTTGCTATAGAATAACATAATCATAAATCAGCAAAAGTGACAAAATAGTGATACAGCCTAATTTCATTTTTTAGACAGTATAACATAGTAGTGTAGTTTATTTTTAGGTTGCCATTGACAAAAATTTACGTTTGACATTTCTCATTTATCTTTGTTGTTTCAAAGGCTATTCATGCCTTTATGAGAAGAAGCACAGTGAACCCACAAATAGATATCAGTCCATGTTTTTGTTACTGTTATTCAAACAGTAAATCATTTTTGATTTAGTTTGATCATTTCACTATTCAGACTTCATTGCAAATCAAAAATCTGCAAAGAAAAAAAATTGCTCATATTAAACTTTTAAATTAATGACGAAAATACATGTAGAAGAGCTAAGGCTGTTGGCAATTACTGAGCATTAAGCTCAACACCTGATAGTACAAACTTTAGCAAATGAATGTCACCTTGAGTAGGCTGAGCTGTCCACATAGGCCCAACAACAGTTAATAAGCTGTATGAAATGTAAAAATATGCAAAGCATTTAAAAGCTATTTTAAGAATGCTGAATTTTCTGCACCTCCTTCATGTGTATGGGTTGCATATAGCCTAAAACAAAATGTGAGGGTAAAGTAAGAACAATGAAATGCAGTTCATTGGAAATACAGTACATTTGTTGCCGCACTTGCTGTAAAAGGCAGATCCAGCTACAATTCATAAAACACTGCAGGTGATGACAGGTGGAGCCAGAATTGGGCTTACGAAAGAGGCAATATGGTCAGCAGGCTATCCAATCAGCAGTGTATGGTCCTCGGTCTTCTCAGGGCTTGTTTGTCTATGCTTGATCCTGCTCGGTGGTTGCAGCAGCCTTCAGACTCCCAGCAGCGTCTCTCAGCATCCCTGTGTCCAGCCTCTGCTGTTCCCCAGTGAATGAAAAGTGGAAGCCGCAGTCAGAGCGTGCAGGCAGTACAGTCAGCCATGTGTCACCGCATCACTGTGTTTCTGTCGGTCTCTCCCTCCTCTGCACCCTCCCTGCTCCTCACTGAGCGCACCAAACCATCAGAGTGCTGCTGATGCTGCTTGGCAAATCACAGGTCCCACCCCTCCACCTCCGCTGCGGCTTGTAACACAGTCCATGTGTGTGATCTGTGCAGACCACAGGCTGGGGGAGGGTTCCTAACCCCCCTCCTGTAATAGCCAGTACCCGGCAGTACCCAGCAGTCCAGTGCAGGCAGCTGACTTCAAATGTGAATGGTGACAGATGGTGTTGGTGTATGATGCTGGCTGGATTAGGTAATACAGCAAACAAATCCATCCCCCACCCCTCACACACATAGCACCCCCTCCCCCTGTCGCCTCTTTTATCCACCCTCCTCTCACTTTCTCTCCCTGCTTCAACAGCCATCATTTTAACATTTCCAGCACATATATCCTGTAAAGCATTAAGACCAGCAAACATTGAGATCCATCCATAATTAAACACTCTCAGAGAGTGAAACCTGGATCTTACTTAATGTGATTCCCTAGAGACTTTTCCAGTTTTATAAAGAAACACATTTTAGCTTCTTCTCATTAACAATTTCCTAGAGCACTTTACATAAATGCTTTCCTGATTCACTTCTTCCAAGCAGGCTGACCACTATAACAATTAGTGATATGAGAGCACTAATGGCATTTGTTTTAACTTTTTCCCATCTACACTTGCCCTCACAGTAAATCTCCAGAGTTGCAGTAATCCAGTCCAGTGTACATAACCTCTACAGCAGGGGCGCTGCCTTCCAGCAAAGCTCTCAGTCTCTAATCTGCTCTCCCACTGTCACACCATTGTCCCTCAGAGGAGATGCACAAGCTCTGAAGGGATATGCTGAACAAGTGAGACGTACCTACAATGAAGGGTCAAACAGATGAAGTCAAATCTTTTATTTGTTTGTTTAAAAGTTTACCTTTAAAAATTGGATTGATTTGTCAATTCAATCATGCAGTAATGGTTTTGTTTTTAGTTTATGAAGGTCAGCAGAGTGGGTCAGGTAAACCTATCTTTATTAACACTAAAGGATTCTAAAAGCCAACACCCACCCCAGCTGCAGTCTGTTCACCCTGCTGCCATGTGACAACAGATACGGAAGAATCCACTGCCGTACCACCAGGCTACAGAGCAGCTTCATTCCTTAAGCTGTAAGACTCCTGAACTCATCCTCTGCACTCAAAAGTTAGTTTTTCTATTCTTTCTGTTATGTAGCATAGAGGGACTAAACTAAACAACCCTGATGCTGTCCTTGTCTGTTTGTTGGTTGGTTTGTCAGCAGGGTTACACAAAAAAAAACTACTGATTTCAGATTACAGAAAATTACAGATTTCAATTAAACTTGGGTGGAGGATGGGTCTCGACCCAGAAGCAATCAACAATCTTCCCCTCCTCTCTGCAACTCCACACTTGCACAACTCCTCTCTTTTTATTGAGGCGTCACTGGGAACGTTGGAATTGCCTTCTATGTTCCATGATTGCTGGTGTACGTGTCGGAACAGGAGGATCCTGCTCGCACACACAGAGACTTCAAGACTTGACTTGGACTCGTGCTCAAAAGACTCCAGACTCAACTCGTGAACAATCATTCTGTTTTATTTTGAAACGTCTGACGAGCTTAATGTGATTCCCTCTGTTTTCTCATGGTAGCCATGGTAACCATATTACACAAAGGGTACGCGCCTTGCGGCCTCCCGCACTCATGTATTATGATTTTTATGATTTTTATTATTACAGTTTATTTGTTTCAATCACTGAACAGACCAGGCAGACATTTGGTACAGGTGTTTAATTCCTTCCTCTCAAAAATCCGGGATTAATTCGCCAGCTTCTCTGTGAATTCTCTGGCATCCTTCTGCAAGTGAAGTTGTTGCAACGGAGGAAACGATTCAGCCAACCAGCACTCGCTGCAAACTCCTCATCTCTGCTGTCACTCACGGTGGCGGACATTTGTTTCGCCATCGCCCTGATCATTTTGCAGGACACTCTCTCGTGGCGTGTCCGTTTGCTGATAACTCATCCCCGCATGTTTATCTCAGGCTCCTCGCTAGCCTTCTTCCTCCCTCCAGCAGGCAGCCTGGCCCTTTGCTGTCCTCCTCGGACAGATGCTGAAGCTCCGTTTGATTTTTTCGCTAATCTCTCACTCTCTTCTGGTCGACAGAGAAACGTCTAGCGGCTGCTTCTCCTGAGTTTTCCTCTGCATATTTTATGACAGAAAGTTTGAATTTCAAGTCGTACTTTTTATTTTTTTTTGCTGCACCGGAGCCATGGCGATCATCAGTGTGATACTGACTGACAGAAAGCAGCACAATACGTGAAAAAGGCGAAGAAGAAAAACGTGCAGTGTCAGAGGTCGCGTCTCCTTCCTTTATTTAAAAAAAAATATATAAATTAGACCCGACATTTATTTGGAACCGGCGGTTATGTATCAGAATATAAAAAGTAATAAATAAATAAATAAAGTAAAATAAAATAAAATAAAAAACGGCCGTCCATCGGCCCATTATTGATCGGCCCACCGGGAAAAATCCCGGCACTCCCGATGATTAGTCTACCCCTGCAATAGCAGTTCTCTTGAGTGGCTGTGCGTGTGTGTGTGTGTGTGTGTGTGTGTGTGAGTGTGTGTGTGCCGTGCAGTGCACACGAGCATGCGCTTGTGTTTAGGGGCACAAAAAGAAATATTTGCACCGGGGCCAATCACCATGATGTTACGCTACTGACTGAGACTATTGCATATAGTTAATTATATATTTAATGATCAGCAGTTTCATCCTTGCGCTGTGTGATCAGGCAGCCTTCCCAAACGTCAGGCCCACCCGCCGCCTATGGTACCATTTGTCATCAAATTTGTTTACAAAAACTTCAGACTGGACGGCACTAACAAACGGAGCGCTGACTGCCAAGTCTGCAGTGCACGAATCAAAGATGCTGGATCCAACACATCAAATTTTATCAGGCATCTGAAAACTCACCAAGATAGGTCAGTCACATTAGCTAGGGCATATGGACGGCTAGATCAGCATCAACGTTCACTTAGCCTGCTACTAGCTTTGTAACTGAGTATTTGAATAGATGAGTGAATGTTAGTTAGCTTGTCGCACTTGTTTGCATTGAGTGGCGTTGACATGATGTAAAAACAAAAAAAAAGGTCCGGTAACGTTAATCGTCCATGTTCCGCTGCCACCATCTACTGGCTGACATTAACCATAGAAAAATACATAGTTATACTGTCGGCTTACAGGCAGGTTACAGGTTAATTGTTGGCCTCGTAACGTTAATTTAACCGGTTTACCACGTTACCATTATACTGAGTTTGAGTGAGAGGATAGAGGAATATCTTATTAGAGACCCAGAGAAATTAAACAATACGGTTGCAGAGTGCAAACTTTTAACTTGTTTGTCCACTGGCAACATGGCTAGACTAGTGAATGTTGAAATTTTACCAGCCACTCAATAGATTACCATTGTTATTTTGTCTGGTGAGTGCAGCATACAGTACCAGCCACTTGCATGATTTACCAGCATCTGAATTGTGTTAATTTTTTTATGTCCAACAGATGTAGCTAACTATAACTGAAATTGGATGATTAGTTATTATTGCATGACTAATAATGTTACATTTACAGATTACGTTAGGAGACCGGAAAACAGCATATGAGAGAAGGCTCATTACAATCAGAAGAGATATAAGACTTTTATTTTTTAGAGAGTTGAGACTTGACTTGGACTCGTGACCAAAGACTTGAGACTTGACCAAGTCTCACCCCACAAAGACTTGAGACTTGACTTGGACCCGTGACCAAAAGACTTGAGACTTGACTTGGACTTGCAAAAAAAGATTTGTGAACATCTCTGCTGTGTGCTCACAAGCAAACATGACCATCTCTTTATGGAGGTCTCGGTCCTGATTGGATGAAGAGGACAGGGATACCAGAAAATGTGTTTATCCTTTACTGCATGAGCGGGGGGAAGGAGTCACTCTTTCAGCTGTATTGGCAAACGTCAGTAAAACCAAGGAGCTGATTGTTGATTTCTTTAGAAAAAAAGAGGCAAAGTCTACATTAGTGGCGCTGAGGTGGAGCAGGTGAACAGTAATAGGTTTCTTGGAATCACTGTCACTAAGAGCCTCAGTCAGTCTCAGTCATTATACATCACCACCTTGGTTAAAAAAGCACAGAAAAGGCTATACTTCCTACGGAAACTTAGAAGGCCAAATTCTGAAGCCAGATTCTGATCAACTTTTTTCAGAGGAGCAACAGAAAGCATCCTGACTGGAAAAATCACAAACTGGCACGGTTCATCAGGGCCCATGACAAGAAGGCTCTATAGCGGGTGAAACCACCCAGAACATCACTGGTACCATCTACAAAGCATCAGTGAGATCAATGCAGTGAGATGTCTGCACAGAGCCAAAAGGACAACACAACTACCCAGCCACGGTCTGCTTACTCTGCTACCATCTGACAATATACTGTATACAGAAGTATCTGTTGCCATACCACCAGAATATAGAGAAGTTTAATTCCACAGACTGTGAAACTCCTGAACTCATCCTTTGCACTCAGTTTTTCTGTTATGTAGCATAAAGGGACTAAATTTAACAACCCTGATGTTGTCCTTGTCTGTTGTTTGTTGGTTGGTTGGTCAGCAGGATTACAAACCAACCAAGGCAGGGAGGTCACTGAAATAATAGGCCCCAGAGACCATGAAAGGCAGTCTGCCTAGAAAACGAGTCAACTCAGCCCTCAAAAGCCTAACAAGTCCTCCCAATTAAACACCAAAATTTGTCACTCATTATTGTTCACGAGTGACATGTACTGTTAACTTACAAATAAGTTTTTTTCTAAACCTGGTTGGGGTTAAAAAAAACTACTTGATTAAAGGAGAACACCACTGATTTTACTCATCTAAGTCTTCAGGTTTGGCCTGCGAGGTCCCTATTGTTTTTTCGAATTACGACTTTTTCGTCTCAAATGATCACATTTTTCACTGCCTGAACATACCGCAAAACTCACCAAACTTGTAATATACGTCACACCTGCCGAAAAATGTCATAATCTATTGTCGGCCTCCATTTCCACTAGGTGGAAATGGAGGCCTATAAGGTGGCGCTAGGTGGCGCTATAATCAAGGAAAGTGCATTTTGGCTTACAACTCACATGTACTTTGTCGCACATTCAAAAACCTTATATCCACGCGTTCACTGAATTGTGCTGAATCTCGTGATGTAGGCCACGCCCATTTCCGCCAACCGTTTTTTTCCGCAAATTAGCGAAATGTCGCAAACCTACTTTTTCGAACTCCTCCCAGGCAATTTCACTCATTTCCACGAAACTTTGCACACAGCATCTGTGGACTCTCCTGACAAAAAGTTGTTGAAAAAATTTTGATATTCCAAACAATACTCAACTTATTAAATAACAACTTCCTGTCCATTTTGCTCAAAACACAAAGTGATGCATATCTCCACATTGGTCTGTCCGAATGACATGAAACTCAGGTGACTACTTCCCCATGAGCCGCTAAGGCTCTGTGAAAAAATGATAAACTTACTTTTTTGAACTCCTCCTAGGCCATTTGACCGATTTGCAACAAACTTTGCAAGTAGCATTTGCGAACAAAACTTATCAAAAGCTTTCACCTACGTCACACCTGGTGGCACGGTCCATTTTGATGCTTCGCCATAAAACCATCAACTCATTATAACTTCAACATACAATTTGCCATCTACTCCAAATTGCTCAAATATGTAGAGGGTCTTGCCCTGAATACATCTACGCAGCACACCCTGACAGCAGCATGTCCCGACGCGAGTGGACTGCGAGGGCCCGTTCATTGCTGCTTGCAGCTTTAATTTTGTTTGTTGCCCAGTGAACAGGTATGTGAATGGTAATGTAGATATTCTTTGGCTCTGTGTAACTGTTTTCCTGTATATTTGCGTAAATACAGTATGAGACTTAATAAATATTTTAGTTAGTAAGAGTGAAGATGTGGAAAACGTGACGATACCCAAATGAGAGAGAATTGGTTTAGTGTTGACATTATTTTTTTTATTTCATGATGATGTTGTTTTCAATGTGTTGAAATAGTCCTCCCAACTGAGGGGATGCAGATATGTAAAGCTATGGTTACATTCTGAAGATACTGCAATGTCTGGCATACTTTAAAATACTGTAACTCACCTGAAGTGACACTGAGCATTCATGTTTATTACCTCAGGAAGTCATTTGTTAAATATGTCCTTTTGGTGACTTTGATGAATTATTAACCTATAACTACAACCAAAATTACCTTAACAGCTGTAAAGGTCAAAGGATTTTGGTGCTCCTGACAGAGTATAGGTTGGCAACATTCACTCTTGTACAATATTAAATAGACTGCATAAAGGTTCAAAAGTATTTCATTTAACACAAAGATGAAAACACACAAATCAGGGTTCGTACACATTTTTCAAGGTCAGATTCAAGCACTTTTCAAGCACTTTTAAGGGTCATTATTAATATTTTCCAGCACCTTATTGCTGGGGTAAAATAAGTATCTACAGGAATATATATATACTCATGACTTTTTTCTTCACTTTTTATCACAATTATGTACATTGTATTATGCTGTAAACATCAAAAATTATGTTTCATAATAGCAATAACTTCAGAAATTAATTATCCAGTCTGATCCCAACTTTGTGAAAGACAGAGTTAACTTTCAAGCACTTAAACTAAAATCCAAGCACTTTTCAGACCTTGAAAGCACACCAGTGAAATTCAAGCACTTTCAAGGATTTCAAGCACCTGTGCGAACCCTGACAAATGTAATGCTGTTTCTGGGCTGTCTTCATCAAAGGTGTCGGCGTGTAGTTTGTTAATAAAAGAATCTGCAGAGTCAAGGCTGGGTGGAAAGATAGAGCAATCTTTATTGAAACAGATCTCAAGCCTGCGTCCAAACCAGGGCGGCCGCTCCCTGGTATTCTCAAATCCTGGCAAAGTTCTGCCCAATACTTTGCTCTCTGCTCTATCAGAAATTCTATCGAGGCTTCCATCTTAGGAAATCTACAAGTAGCCACAACCCCTTCTCGGCTTCTGCGGCCCTCTTTTCACTCGCACTTTCCTACTTCTTATAATTGGTCACTTTGGTGGGTTGAGAATCCATCTATCCAATGGGAGAAAGAGGAGTGAGCTATGTTCTCCATCTGGACTTGCTCATCTTCTGGACATTACCTAATTCTGCTGATGAGGGTTTTAACGCTCACAGCCTAAAGTTGACCGGTCTCTTCAGTTGTCTCTTCATGCTTATATGGAAATGTATAGATTAAGTCAGCTCCGAACATCTTGCATAAGAGGTAACTTCAGGTTTAGTGCTCTTTGGGGGGCCTCATCTGTTTGATCCAGTTTTCAGACAAGCCTGTATGGATACTATTGCCGTGCTCTAGCGTAAGTTTGTCCGTGACATAGCCCAGTGAGTGCCAGACAGGATTTCAGTGTTTTCAATTTTTACTTGAAATCTGGCAGATATTTGGTCTACATGGCTGTTGGCCCCCGTTCATAACTGCTTGCAGTTCTAGTTTTAAATTTGTTTTATACATTAATTGCGGTATCAATGAGATAGGTGAAAAACCTAGCATAAAAGTGCACCATTTTAGCTGTAGGGACTAATAAATTCAAAATGGTAGCTCTGGGGTAAGTTGAGCCATTTGGCATACACTTAAGTGTATTTTGACTGTAGCCTATATGTCTTAAATGTTAAATCAAGATTCTGCATTTGTATTACTACAGAGAGGACATCATGCCTTGTGTATATAAGCGCAAAACAAGCAGGGGAGCCACCACTGATGTTTGTGAAAGAGCCACCAGTGAAATGAGAGAAGGGAAGTCTATTCGAGCAGCAGCAAAGGATGCCAAAATAGGTAGAATGACACTGAAGAGGTACATTGACAAAAAAGACAGGCTATGATGGAGTAGAAGTGGCTAAAAGGATTTTCTCAGATGGCATGTAGTCTGAACTTGCCAAATGTGGCGAGAGATAGGCAAGAGGAAATTAAACTAACTGATCTAACTGGAAAAAAACAAGAAAAAGAAACCGACAACGCCAACCTGGGAATTTCACCCAGGGAGTTAATTTAAAGTGCAAGGCACACAGGTAAGGTCACTCATTAAAAGGCATGAGACGTGGTTTAAATGTCGTGGAAAAATACAATTTATTAAATAATGTCTTTTAAAACAGTCTTCTGATCATTCACCCAAAAGCAAATAAGGGCTTGGAGCCGAGTGAGTGGACAATGACTAGTGCAGGGGGGGTTCCACCAAAGTAAAGAAGTCGACCAAAATCACCCAACATACGTGGCACACAAACTGAAGTAAACCCGCTCCCAGGACACAGTAAACGAGACAAGGGGGGACACCACCACCAAGACACCAGCACGTCACCACTGGTCTCCAGCCACTAAAAAGAGAAATAAACAAATCAGTGGGCAATTGACAAAACAACATTAAACAAAATGATTTCAGAAATTAACAAAATTATAACTATTGGGCAAATAAACTTAACCCACATCAACTGCCCACTATTAACTCATATAGTAATAAACAAAAGAATATGGAAACAAAAACCCAAAAGAAAACACACACAATACAACCGAGATAATTACTCAAAGTAGGACTATGTAAATAGTCAAACCAAAATAACTACCAAATTACTCAAATAATCAAAACACACTTTAACACACTCATTCACACATCGGGGGGCAAGCCCCAGTTAAAACACACACTGGGTGAGCGCCCCTAGTAGAGCTACTCGGGAGGTGTGCGCCGCGAGAGACAGGCGGCAGTAGACACAACGTGCCAGCCGGAGCAAATCGCGTGGGGCATATGGAAGCGAATCTGTTCCATAATTCAAATTAAAATGCATTAACAGAAATGCTTTTTCATTTTCAGAATATAGCTGCATTATGTGACTCAAAAATAAAATGAGTAATAAATTATCTAAATTGCTTTTTCATTTTCTTCTTCAAGACTGCTCATTTTGTTACACAATTAAAATGATAAAGAAAATTACATTTAAGATTTAATTTTCAAAATGTGCCCCAGCAAATAGTTGCCAAAATTCAATTTGAAATGTCAAATTTGAAAATTAAAATGCATTAGCAGAAATACTTTTTCATTTTAAGGTCAGAGCTGCATTATGTGACTCAAAAATAAAATGAGTAATAAATCATCCAGGGTCCGTGTATGTTTTGGTCATTCGATTTCCCTGTCAGAAACGGGTGTTAAAAAACAAAAAACGAGTGGTTATTTGATTTTCGTTTTAAAATACCAAAATTAATATTGAAATACAAGGCAATTTTCTTTTTCATGGTCAAAAGGGTTTGAGCGAAATTTAAAAAATGATTCGATTTTCATTTTCTATTTCATATAACAAAAAATAAAATCACTCGAAAACAGAAACGGAAAAAAGGCCTGTTTTTTTCATATTCTGAGACCGGATGTTGTCATTTAGACGGTGCTGTGCAGAACAAACAGCAGGCTACGGCGGGGTAATCTACCTTGACACATGGACATGAACTGCGGTCAAGCCGGCCGTCACGCTCCGTGGTCAAATCAGCCGCACTTAAATTTCGAGTGTAGCCTACTCTCAACAGTACGGTAAATGCGGAGAAACAGCGTATTTACTGTCGGTTTTCAAATAAAGGTATTATGAACAGTAAGCTATTATCCGAACCTACATTTAAAATACAACATGTTACATTAAACCCACAAACGTAATAAAAATCTGCAGCATTTAATGTGATAAACCCAACAATGTAATACATTTTCCACAAACGTAAGAGCCGCTTCCTACTATAAACGTAACATGCTATTTCTTACACATGTAATAACTATTACGTTTGCAATGATTTATTTGTGGGGACGTGAAAATCTTTATTGTAATAACTTCCCACAAATGTAAGAATACAATGAATAATGGTCGGGTGGTTGTTGTTTGTTTGTTTGCCTATACAACTACTAATACTACTGACCGTGGGAGCAAAATCCAGCTGCTGACTCTCCGCTGTCACACAACAGATCCCCCCCATGACCAAAGTGTCAGTTGGACTTCAGAAGGGCCAGAAGTCAACACTACTAGAACGGCCGTAAGCGGTCATTTGGACCGCTAGATTTAAACTCTGTCATCTGTCATGTAAATACCCAACTGAGTGATGAATGCGTTCATTATGTGATGATATTTTTTTAAAAAACGAAATAACCCCAAAATGACTTATTTGACTATGAAACATTTTAACACTTCATATATAATAAAATAATAAGCTGGAAACGAGCTGATCTCAAACAAACAAAGAGCCGTTGTGATGGTCACAGTCTACAGATTACCTCCGCTCTCCTCGCACAGTCACCACACACGGGCTTATTTCAAGTGTCCGATGTTTGGTTCCGTTTGCAGCTCTTTTGGACCGGCACTGCCTCCGTGTCTGTGTCAGCGAAGATAGCCAGTGGCGGTCTTCTATAACATCCTCGACCTGGCTGGGATCAATGCCCGCATCTTATTCAAGGAGTGCTCAAAGTGATCGAAACTGCTGTTTTTATTTGTTTTTAGATCAGCTCGGTTTCAGCTTTTTCGATTATT
Source organism: Diplodus puntazzo (assembly GCA_963678695.2). Classification (NCBI taxonomy): domain Eukaryota; kingdom Metazoa; phylum Chordata; class Actinopteri; order Spariformes; family Sparidae; genus Diplodus; species Diplodus puntazzo. Next base: position 5,232,280 of record OZ023171.1, on the reverse strand, counting down.
ATTATGTATTTTATTATCTATTAAGTGTTAAAATAAAATGTATCATAATCAAACAAGTTACTTTTAATTGTTAATGTTCTTGTTTTGAGTTTTCTCTATTAAAATCTTGTGTACATAGCAATAATTACGGTTTACTATGATATCGTTAAATGTATAATTAAACTTATTAAAATGTACACTTTGGTGGTATTTCGGTTTTTTTTATTTTTTTTTTATATCATTCATCACTCAGTTGGTATTTACATGAGACATTATAAGGTTTAAATCCAGCGGTCCAAATGACCGCTTACGGCCGTTATAGTATGTTGAATTTAATGTTGAATTCTGGCCCTTCTGAAGTCCAACTGACACTTTGGTCCAATCAGAAACATAATTTGACCCGATCTAACTCTAAGGTCGTGGAAAGCGTGCTGTTATACCTTAACCAAGATATCGATCATTGAGATTAATTGGATCAGATCTGACTGGAATTAACCTGGTAAACTGATTCAATTCACTCGCCAGCACACAAATTCACCCGCATTTGGCGAGTGGCGGTCTTAATTTCCACCCCTGCTATAAACGCTGCAATGGCATTAACCAGTAGGGGGGAAGAATAACACTGATGTTGAATTTGCAACAAATTATTCTGACTCTGCCCATATATGCCATGAGGAAAGCCAGGCCAGCTTCTGCGCAATTTGCGCTGGCGACAATGTCGCATTTGTGGCTGCTGGCCGTTCGACATGCAACCACATAAAAACCTTTCACCATTAGGCAATTATATTTGATTTTTTTTTTTCAAGGCACAGAGATCCGGGGCTATTCCCAAAATATCCGGGGCTGTAGCCCCGAATGCCCAGGTCTAACGACGCGCCCACTTCTACACATCTGAGACTACAACTGTACTTGATATCAAGCATTTTTACTGCACTAATGTGCACTAATTGAGCAATGTGGTTTTACAGCACCTAAATATGGGACTATTATGTTGGCATTCCTCCACACTGGTGCAGTAAAGATTCTTGATATTAAGTGTTTCTTTATTCATCATGGGTGCATGAAACACTTGTAACATGTTGAATTTTAAATGTAGGTTCGGATAATAGCTTACTGTTCATAATACCTTTATTTTGAAAACCGAAAGTAAATACTGTTTCTCCGCATTTACCGTACTGTTGAGAGTAGGCTACACTCGAAATTTAAGTGCGGCTGATTTGACGAGAAGGTAACGGCTGCAGCCTGCGGGAAGGCGGGGCTGGACCGTCCAGCCCCGCCTTGAAGGTCCAACCCCGCCCACAAACACTTTCGGGAGCCGTTCTGGTTGAGAAGAAGAAGAAGAAGAATCAGAAGAAGAAGAAGAAGAAGAAAAAGAAGAATCCACCATGTCGGTGCGTGTTAAATGTCAAAGCCTCATTCAGATGTAATGAGGAGTAAAATGAGTTTTATTGCAGAGAATTGTTGTAACGTTATGAAGCTAAACTGTAGGTTAAAGTTAGTGATTAACATGCGTGTTAACGTTAATGTTTACGTGTTAATGTTACCCTACTCAACGTTTGCTTACTACATAACCATGTTACATATTAAAAAAAAGTTGGGTTAACCATAATTAAAGTTACTGTTAGGGTTAACGTTAGGTACCTTTCTCCAAGCCCTCTCCTGTTTTGTCCAAGTCTGTCTATCTGTTTCTGTCCCGGAGCTCTCCGGTCTCTATATGCATATGGAGTGTGGTAGTATAGTACGGAGCTAACGAGCTCCGGGGCCCCGAACACACGGAGCATTAGCCCCAGTTAGCACAACAATAGCACAGCTGGCTTTTCTCGCGTTGTGTCGTTCTGTACCACCATACCGCTGTACACGCATACAGAGACCGGACAATAAAGCAGAGTGCTTGGAGAAAATTCAGAGAGAAAGTTGGACTACCTGCTAAGTTATGAAAATATGTATGTTAATTGATTACAACAGTCTGTTGTACTTTACTATGAACCACAGTAGCACAATCACAGCTGACTTTCCCCGCAAACTGGCTTGTTGAGTTTAACTCGATTCACGTTTGGTGTGAACGCACAGTAACGGTAACAAAGCAAACTCTGTTAAGAAGTATTAATGTTAATTGTGTTGATTTTATAAGCTGAATCGGCTGTATGAAAATGCTTTGTGTCCATGTTTATGCTACATCAGGCTTTGGCTACACAACTAATACTTGTTAGTAGGATCAGTTATGTATTGGTTTTGCTCTTATCATGGAATTTGTTGACAAAGTATGGAATATATCACTAGATTTATCCTTTCATGATTCCTTTCAATTTTAGACACTCCACGAACCTAGGATGTGACTGACACCTTGTCGCCTTCTCCATCACCCCCCACCACCTGGGATGTACCTTACAACATCCACACACCATCATCCCTCATGCACACCTTACACTACTGATTCCACTGATATCCACACTCCACACCTTGTTCATGTTGAGTTGAGTTCATTGCCTTCTGTTAATAAATTAGTGTTCTTAAACCGTTCATGGTATGTCTCCCACATTTGTCATGGCCGAAGAGCCAGGTTATGATGGCAGCTGCAGAGTTTTGTTCTTACCCTAGGTATTTTCCCTGCCCATATATATCTGGATGATGATTTGTCCCATTCCCAAAACAGTTCATCTACAGGTATTGAATGAAAAAGGCATAACACCCTGTGTTATTTTTAAAACATCGTTTTTACCATGAATGTTAAATCCAGGTTCCAATCATATTGATCAAAGAACACTTAAAAGCTTGGTATTGTAATAACAGTTATAAGTTCATTTTTTTATCTTGTTGTCCCTGTTGTAAAAATATTTTCATGGATAAGATACATTTTAGTATCTTTAATCAACTAAACTACCTACTAAATAGGTATTCCTCATGGTTTGCCGTCTCAAGGGCTGAGTGGAAGTTTATTGCTTTTATTATCCCCATGACGTCCACATGAAGATGAAAAGGAGTCATTGTAGGAATATATTATTCACATGAACTGAGTTTATTACATTCATGTGTCCTTCATTTCCATTACTCTGCCTCATATAGAATCATACAGAATGTGGTTTTAACTTATATTGCATCTTTTAATATTGCCTACATTGGCTTTAAGTTAAAATCATATATATATATATATATATAGAGAGAGAGAGAGAGAGAGAGAGAGATAGATACAGATATATGTATATATGTGTATGTGTGTACATATATATATATATATATATATATATATATATATATATATATATATATATATATATATATATATATAGTGTTTATTGGATTGCCTACAATTACAGATACCACATTGAAATGACCCAAGTAGAGAGTCAGGCCTATATATATATATATATATAGAGAGAGAGAGAGAGAGAGAGAGAGAGATAGATACAGATATATGTATATATGTGTATATATAGATATATATGTATACATGTGTTTGTGTGTACATATATATATATATATATATATATATATATATATATATATATATATATATATATATATATATATAGTGTTTATTGGATTGCCTACAATTACAGATACCACATTGAAATGACCCAAGTAGAGAGTCAGGCCTATGTATATTACAAAATATAAATGCATTTGTCTTTTTTTTTGGCTGATCTAATTATAGATTTTCCATTTAATTTTATAGATTACAACATTTATGTATGTTAAAAAGACAATTACGAAGTCCTACAGTTCGCAGGTGTCATAAATGCAGCAAGTTCGAAATCCCCACTGTCCTGAACGCAGCAAGTTTCGCCACTGTCCTGAACGCAGCACTGGATGTGGGCGGGGTTGGATGTGGGCGGGGCTGGATGTGGGCGGGGTTGGACCTTCCTGCAGGCTGCAGCCGTTAGAACTTGGGGATTTGACCACGGAGCGTGACGGCCGGCTTGACCGCAGTTCCATGTCCATGTGTCACGGCCGCAGCCTGTTTGTTCTGCACAGCACCGTCCTGTAAATGACAACATCCGGTCTCAGAATATGAAAAAACAGGCCTTTTCCCGTTTCTTATTTCGAGTGATTTTATTATTTGTTATATGAAATGGAAAATGAAACTCGAATCATTTTTTAAATTTCGCTCAACCCCTTTTGACCATGAAAAAGAAAATTGCCTTGTATTTCAATTTTAATTTTTGTATTTTAAAACGAAAATCAAATGACCACTCGTTTTTTGTTTTTTAATACCCGTTTCTGACAGGGAAATCGAATGACCAAGGGTTTGAGCGAAATTTAAAAAATGATTCGATTTTCATTTTCTATTTCATATAACAAAAAATAAAATCACTCGAAAACAGAAACGGAAAAAAGGCCTGTTTTTTCATATCTGAGACCGGATGTTGTCATTTACAGGACGGTGCTGTGCAGGACAGGCTACGACCGTGACACATAGACATGAACTGCGGTCAAGCCGGCCGTCACGCTCGAGAGGCACCCATCTGCAGTCAAGATGGCCGACAAGGGCGCAGCCATATATCCAATCCATACCGGAAGTCCCAACCGGAAGTTGCTTGATCACCAAAATAAAACCAAAATAAAAGCCGCTATTTAACCGATCCATACCGGAAGTCTCATGCGGAAGTTAGTTAATCACCAAAATAAAACCAAAATAAAAGCCCAAACAATCTCTCTCAGCGTGCCTATTTTTTTTTAAAATTGCATTTGCTATCAAGCTTGGCAACGTGCTGCAGTGTCGGGCGCCATCCTCGTTGCAAGACTCCAGACCAAGAGCGCGAGAGAGAGAGCTCTCGATAATCATATAGCCTACTATGTAGGCTAACAGGGAAAGAATGAATGTATGTCTTTATTACACTGCAGGGATCGAAATTAGCACCCGTGTCCTTGCGCCTGGTGGGTGAATTGAATCAGTTTACCAGCAACTGTGACGGATTCATTCCAGTCAGATCTGATCCAATTAATCTTAATGATCTATATCTTGGTTAAGGCGTAACAGTGCGCTTTACACGACCCAAGAGTTTGGGTCAAATTATGTTTCTGATTCGACCAAAGTGACAGGTGGACTTGAGAAGGCCGGAAATCCACAACTAATTGAACGGCTGTAGCGTCATTTGGACCGCTAGATTTTAAACTCTATAATCTCTCATGTAAATACCCGATTGAGTGATGAATGCATTCATTATGTCATGATGTATTTTTCTTTAACGAAATTACACCAAAATGTAGCATTTTAACAAGTTCAATTATGCATTTATTAATAACATAGTAAACCGTTATTTTTTTTTTGCATATTTACACAAGAATTTAATAGAGAAAAGTTAGAACAATAAAAGTAACTTATTTGATTATGAATGATTTTTATATTAATATATAAGTTAAAACAATATATAATAACCGAAAAAGATGGAAACGAGCTGATCTCAAACAAACAAAGAGCCGTTTTGATCACTGGTCACAGTCTACAGATGACCTCCGCTCTCCTCACAGTTACACACGGGCTTGTGGCATTTCAAGTGTCCGAGGTTTGGTTCCTTTTGCAGCTCTTTCGGACCGGCACTGCCTCCGCGTCCGTGTCTGCTGCTGCTGCTGTGGTCGCTTCCGCTGCTGCCCACCTTGTGCCGACTGCCGCGGACGCTTTTCCCTCCATGTATTCTGCCCTCAGCTCCTCTGCAGCTGCTGCAGGACTTTCCTCCGGGCTCTCCTGCTGCTGGTGCTCCCTGAATAAGATGCGGGCATTGATCCCAGCCAGGTCGAGGATGTTATAGAAGACCGCCACTGGCCATCTTTCCGCCTTTGATGGAGTACGCCCTCGCACCTGGTCCGGGACGTCCACGCCGTACTTGGTGTTGTTGTAGTAATCAGACTGTGGTGTTGCCTTCGCCCCACTGAAGGTGTCCACACCTGTGTGCAGGTGCTCAGGATGCAGACATTCTTCCTTGGCTGGTACACAGTCAGAGTCGGATCATTTCAGCACCTTCGTGAAGTGAACAGTTCCGCTCGCTGTCTCATGGAGGGAAGAACTCCCGTTTTGTTTGCCCATGGTGCCAAACAAGCTATTTAATACAACTATATAATTATTATCTCACGAGTAAATTCACAAAGAGGCACAGCTGGAGACCGCTGACACAGTTAGAGACAAGAGAGACAATGAAAGCAGCAAACCACGCGAAAAATGGAACAATGAAACCCCGCAAAGTGCTGTGCGGTCAGTTTGACCGCTTATGGCCGAAACAGGTTAATATATCATATTTTGTGTAATTTATATAAAAAACTATTCCAAGTTAAAATACAGACACTTTTAGGAAAAGTCATGTAACAGCAGTAGCCTATTGCATTTTTTCATTCAATGTTATAAGTGTTGTATTGTCTCTATAGGCTAAGTGTTGATGTTTTCCTCAATTCCTAATATATGCAATTAATGAAAATAAATTAAATGTCAAGTAAACTTTATTTAACATGGTAGATCCCTTTGTATTGTTTTTCATATGCAATTACGGTGCAACATTTTGAATTGGGACATTGAGATTAATGGGTAATGGTGGTCAGGACTTGGTGTTTAATAGCTGAACAGTGGTAGTTGGCCCATATCATTTCCTGTTTTAGGGTTAGGGTTAGGGTTAGGGTGTGTAACCCACACACACACAAACATTGTATTTGTGTTTAATAACCGTAATATTAATATTTACAATCAATATTAATTGTAAATCAATGAAACAGTAGCATAAATTAACATTTACCATGTACTAATTTGATAGTAAGTATGACATTTGTTGTGACCGTTTTACCAATTCTCTATTTAATTTGAGAATTCAGTTTATTTATTCTTAGTTATTCTGCAGTCCTATTGTTTGTGTGTGTGTGTGTGCCCCCTATCACCACCACACAAGCATAATATTCACATTTTTATTCATAACGTTGATATTGAAGCTAAATCCATGAAATGTTAACATTATAAGTTAGTGATTATTATAGGCTTCTAACTACTGAGTAAAGTCGTGGCGAGACAATTAACTAATCAATTATACCGTTACGATCAACATGTAAATGCACAAAATGCATAGAATCATGTTATGTGTTAACCATACAGTCTATGGTGTAACCGTACGTGTTTTTTAAGCTTTTATTTCGGTGATTAACTAACTTCCGCTTGAGACTTCCGGCATGGATTGGATAAATGGCGGCTTTTATTTTGGTGATTGACCAACTTCCGGTTGGGACTTCCGGTATGGATCGGTTAAATGGCGGCTTTTATTTTGGTGAGTAACCACAACTTCCGGTTGGGACTTCCGGTATGGATTGGATATATGGCGGCGCCCTTGTCGGCCATCTTGACTGCAGATGGGTACTCTTGGGCACGCTCCGTGGTCAAATCAGCCGCACTTAAATTTCGAGTGTAGCCTACTCTCAACAGTACGGTAAATGCGGAGAAACAGTATTTACTTTCGGTTTTCAAAATAAAGGTATTATGAACAGTAAGCTATTATCCGAACCTACATTTAAAATGCAACATGTTACATTAAACCCACAAACGTAGTAAAAATCTGCAGCATTTAATGTGATAAACCCAACAATGTAATACATTTTCTACAAACGTAAGAGCCGCTTCCTACTACAAACGTAACATGCTATTTCCTACACATGTAATAACTATTACACTTGCAATGATTTATTTGTGGGGACGTGAACATCTTTATCGTAATAACTTCCCACAAATGTAATAATACAATGAATGGTTGGGGTTGTTGTTTGTTTGTTTGCATATCCACCTAATACTACTGACCGTGGGTGCAAAATCCAGCTGCTGACTCTCCGCTGTCACACAACAGATCCCCCCATGACCAAAGTGTCAGTTGGACTTCAGAAGGGCCAGAATTCAACACTACTAGAACGGCCGTAAGCGGTCATTTGGACCGCTAGATTTAAACTCTGTCATCTGTCATGTAAATACCCAACTGAGTGATGAATGCATTCATTATGTGATGCTATTTTTAGAAAAAAACAAAAAAATGAAATAACCCCAAAATGACTTATTTGAATATGAAACATTTTAACACTTAATATATAATAAAACAATAATAATAATCGAAAAAGCTGGAAACGAGCTGATCTAAAACAAAGAGCCGTTGTGATCACTGGTCACAGTCTACAGATTACCTCCGCTCTCCTCGCACAGTTACCACACACGGGCTTGTGGCATTTCAAGGGTCCGATGTTTGGTTCCGTTTGCAGCTCTTTTGGACCGGCACTGCCTCCGTGTCTGTGTCAGCGAAGATGGCCAGTGGCGGTCTTCTATAACATCCTCGACCTGGCTGGGATCAATGCCCGTATCTTATTCAAGGAGTGCTCAAAGTGATCGAAACTGCTGTTTTTATTTGTTTTTAGATCAGCTCGTTTCCAGCTTTTTCGATTATTATTATTTGTTTTATTATATATTACGTGTTACAATAAAATGTTTCATAATCAAATAAGTTACTTTTAATTGTTAATGTTCTTATTCTGAGTTTTCTCTATTAAAATCTTGTGTACATAGCAATAATTACGGTTTACTATGATATCGATAAATATATAATTAAATTTGTTAAAACACTTTGGTGTTATTTTGTTTTAAAAAAAAATATCATGACGCAATGAATGCATTCATCACTCAGTTGGGTATTTACATGAGACATTATAGGGTTTAAATCACGCGGTCCAAATGACCGCTTACGGCCATTCTAGTGTTGAACTTAATGTTGAATTCTGGCCCCTCTGAAGTCCAACTGACACTTTGGTCCAATCAGAAACATATAATTTGACCCGATCTAACTCTAAGGTCGTGGAAAGCGTGCTGTTATACCTTAACCAAGTTATCGATCATTGAGATTAATTGGCTCAGATCTGACTGGAATTAACCTGGTAAACTGATTCAATTCACTCCCCAGCACACAAATTCACCCGCATTTTGGCGAGTGGCGGGTTTAATTTCCATCCCTGCTATAAACGCTGCAATGGCACTAAACAGTAGGGGGGAAGAATAACACTGATGTTGAATTTGCAACAAATTATTCTGACTCTGCCCATATATGCCATGAGGAAAGCCAGGCCAGCTTCTGCGCAATTTGCGCTGGCGACAATGTCGCATTTGTGGCTGCTGGCCGTTCGACATGCAACCACATAAAAACCTTTCACCATTAGGCAATTATATTTGATTTTTTTTTCCAAGCCACAGAGAGCCGGGGCTATTCCCAAAATATCCGGGGCTGTAGCCCCGAATGCCCAGGTCTGACGACGCGCCCACTTCTACACATCTGAGACTACAACTGTACTTGATATCAAGCATTTTTACTGCACTAATGTGCACTAATTGAGCAATGTGGTTTTACAGCACCTAAATGTGGGACTATTATTTTGGCATTCCTCCACACTGGTGCAGTAAAGATTCTTGATATTAAGTGTTTCTTTATTCATCATGGGTGCATGAAACACTTTAATGTAACATGTTGGATTTTAAATGTAGGTTCGGATAATAGCTTACTGTTCATAATACCTTTATTTTGAAAACCGACAGTAAATACGCTGTTTCTCCGCATTTACCGTACTGTTGAGAATACTTGTATACTGGAAATTTAAGTGCGGCTGATTTGACCACAGAGCGTGACGGCCGGCTTGACCGCAGTTCATGTCCATGTGTCACGGTAGATTACCCCGCCGTAGCCTACTGTTTGTTCTGCACAGCACCGTCCTGTAAATGACAACATCCGGTCTCAGATATGAAAAAACAGGCCTTTTTCCCGTTTCTGTTTTCGAGTGATTTTATCTTTTGTTATATGAAATAGAAAATGAAAATCGAATCATTTTTTAAATTTCGCTCAACCCCTTTTGACCATGAAAAAGAAAATCGTCTTGTATTTCAATTTTAATTTTGGTATTTTAAAACGAAAATCAAATAACCACTCGTTTTTTGTTTTTTAATACCCGTTTCTGACAGGGAAATCGAATGACCAAAACACGGACCCAGATTGCATTTTCATTTTCTTCTTCAAGACTGCTCACTTTGTAACTAAATTAAAATGATAAAGAAAATTACATTTGAGATTTAATTTTCAAAAGATGCCCCAGCAAATAGTTGCCAAAATTCAATTTGAAATGTCAAATTTGAAAATTAAAATGCATTGGCTGAAATGCTTTTTCATTTTGAGGTCCTCGCTGCATTATGTGACTCATAAATAAAATGAGCAATAAATCATCCAGATTGCATTTTTATTTTCCTCTTCAAGACTGCTCATTTTGTGCCAGGGCTGAAAAGTAAACTGCTTTTTCGTTTTAAAGCCCGCCCCCCGCAAAAAGTGTTCCAAAATTCAATTTGGATTCGCAATCCCAAGCGGCGCAGGACAGTGACGTCAGCGGCCTCTGTTCTTCTTCAGCCCCAGTCTGACCGACCGTGCTACGCATCTGACACATTAGGGGGCGGCAGTGTGCATCTTCGACGCTGGAGCAAGTAGAGAGACTGTGTGAAGGCTGTGTTGTTGTTAGCATAGACTGTGGTACATGTTGTCAGAAACAGCGGGGAAATCACCACCATGTCCAGTTCTGTACTGCGGTCAGGACAGCCATGGTTCGCGTTTGCTTGGTCAAATCAGCCGCACATTTTTTTTCCAGTGCGCAAATGCGGTGATTGTAACGAAGCCGCTCTGAAGAGCTGCTGGTAGTGAGTGATGGGTCCGCTGCAGTCTCACAGTCAGAACCGTGAAACACACACGGTACTTTACAGTCAGTACTCCCGGTAATAAACTGAAGGTATCAGCTGGACTGTACCAGAGACGTTCTATATTGTAGAGACAGGCCACTCTGATCATTTTGAATGGGGAAATCTGCGACGCCAAAGATGGCGCATATCCCGCCCCTTTCACCAACAGCCAATCACCTGCGTTGTCACAGCCGAACCGGGAAACTTATAGCCCAATCATGTTGTTTCACCAGCGCATGCGCACAAGTACTTTTTTTTACGACAGAGACCATCAGAGACTTTCAACTGTTGTAAAACATTTACTGCGTTCAGATCTTTATCTAATTTATAGAGTGAATGATAAGAAATGATGTATTAGACATTATCTGGTCCATACATGAGTGGTCAGGCAGAGTAGAGCCAGAGCACAGCAGCCGGCACAGATTCAGCCGTACGATGGACGCCGGTGTCGTAAATCTGCGCGCATGCGCAGTGGAGTTCTCCCTGGAGGAAAAGAGCGTTTTAAACATCATTTATACGGTAAAGTCAATGTTTTTTGGTTTCTATCTGTATCTTATTTCACTCGCGAGCATGTCTGTATGTTTTTTCCGTCCTGCTATCACGTTAAAGGGTAGATTTGACCATGCCTCCATTCATTTAGATAGGGGTCTGGTCTCTTTGGGCTTTTCAAAAGCGTCCCCAAGATGGCCGCCGAGTGGCATGACTTGCCTAGAAGGACTTTGACTGTACGTCGACGTCGCCCCCATATTGGATGTGGCAGCTCAGCCCCGTGAACTGATACAAGCCAATGGAGTGAACTTTATCAAGCTAACAAAGTGCTATAATGTCTGTCATTTTCACATTCATACACATACGGATACATTCAGGAAACAGAGAGGAACCAAAAACAACGTGTGTTCTCTGATTATTATAAACATTAACTACTCCTCTTATGTTCAGTATACAGGTCGGCACAAAATCACAGGATGTGTTTTATAATGTTTTTATGAGTGTTTACAGCTGCTAATGTATTAACGTTGTTACTGTGATGATACATGACAGTTAAATATTTAATCTGTGGCTATAATAACCGGATCCTGACATGTAAATGTGACGTCTGTCCACCATACTGTCAACCATTTAATTCAACTTTAAATATGAACAACTGACTTCATGATATAGGATGATAAGAAATCAGAAATACTTTATTGATAATAATAGAAACTATATATGGTGCATATTTATAATAGTAGCCTACTGCAACTTTACTCATGACCTTTTTTGTTTTAACCATTAAATGTTATTGTATACATTATCATTTGTTATAATGTTCTGTCATGGAGTACATCTCTTCACTGCTAAAAGAAAAGAAACATGCAGAGTTTGAGTCTCCATGATTGTTATTATTAGTAAGACGTTGGTGCTTTTTATTCCCACAGACGTCACGTTTACATGTCAGGAGGTTATTATAGACACAGAACTGTCATGTATCATCAGTAACAACGTTAATACATTAGCAGCTGTAAACACTCATAAAAACATTATAAAACACATCCTGTGATTTTGTGCCAACCTGTGTACTGAACATAAGAGGAGTAATTAACGTTTATAATAATCAGAGAACGTTACACACGCTGTTTTTGGTTCCTCTCTGTTTCCTGAATGTATCCGTATGTGTGTGAATGTGTAAATGACAGACATTATAGCACTTTGTTAGCTTGATGAAGTTCACTCCATTGGCTTGTATCAGTTCACGAGGCTGAGCTGCCACATCCAATATGGGGGCGACGTCGACGTACAGTCCAGCTGATACCTTCAGTTTATTACCGGGAGTACTGACTGTAAAGTACCGTGTGTGTTTCACGGTTCTGACTGTGAGACTGCAGCGGACCCATCACTCACTACCAGCAGCTCTTCAGAACGGCTACGTTACGATCACCGTAAATGTTAGAGCATTTGCACACTGGAAAAAAAATGTGCGGCTGATTTGACCAAGCAAACGCGAACCATGGCTGTCCTGACCGCAGTACAGAACTGGACATGGTGGTGATTTCCCCGCTGTTTCTGACAACATGTACCACAGTCTATGCTAACAACAACACAGCCTTCACACGGTCTCTCTTCTTGCTCCAGCGTCGAAGATGCACACTGCCGCCCCCTAACGTGTCAGATGCGTAGCACGGTCGGTCAGACTGGGGCTGAAGAAGAACAGAGGCCGCTGACGTCACTGTCCTGCGCCGCTTGGGATTGCGAATCCAAATTGAATTTTGGAACACTTTTTGCGGGGGGCGGGCTTTAAAACGAAAAAGCAGTTTACTTTTCAGCCCTGGCACAAAATGAGCAGTCTTGAAGAGGAAAATGAAAATGCAATCTGGATGATTTATTGCTCATTTTATTTATGACTTAGACTTAGACTTAGACTTAGAAAACTTTATTATCCCCCTGGGGGGCAATTTGGCGTGCAGCCAGCAAAGCACACACAAAAATGGGGTACAAACAAAAGCAAAAACAACAACAACACGCATTCAATCATCCATTATGTACAACATTGAAGCTCCAGACAACAATGTCCTGGGGAGACAGGCTCACAACAGTCCATTAATGAGGCAGATTGTAGTTGGTACCAAGGAATTTTTGAATCTATTGCTTCTGATCCTAGGTACCATTTACCGACGACCAGACGGCAGGGGCCTGTATAGGAAGGCCAGCGGGTGAGCGGGGTCAGACAGAATCATTTTTGCCTTCCTGGTAGCCCTGGTTCTGTACAGAACAGAGAGCTCTTCGAAGTTTGTCCCCGCTATCCTGCCACAAATCCTCACTACCTTATTGAGCCTATTCTTGTCTCTCGCAGTGAGGGACCCAAACCAGCAGATAAAAGAGAAGGTTAAAATGGACTCGATAAAACAAGAGTAAAACATCCTCATAAAAGTGGTGTCTACATTAAAACTTCTCAACTTTCGATAAAAATACATGCGCTGGTGGGCTTTTGTGCAAATTGCATCTATGTTGGGCTCAAATGTGAGGTTGCTGTCAATGATCGTGCCCAAGTATTTGTACTGTTGTACAGTGTCGACCGCCTGACCATGAATAAAAACAGGAGAGTGTGGAGGCGGCTTTTTCCTAAAATCAATAATAGGTTCTTTAGTTTTAAGAACATTTATTTTTAAAAATGAGTTCTCTCACCACATGTTAAAATCATTAACCACTGGGCCAGTGAGTGCAGTCTTGGTTGTTTAAAAGAGATACAATGACCGAGTCATCTGCAAATTTAAGAACATGCCTGTCAGGATGCTGACTATGACAATCATTTGTGTATAAAATGAATAAAAGTGGTGAGAGGACACAGCCTTGAGGGGAACCGGTGGAAGATAAAAGTGTATCTGATAAAATACCATTTACTTTCACCCTCTGAGGTCTGTCAGTTAAAAAGTCAACAAGCCAAGATACTAAACCCTGGTCCAGGTTATGTGACTTGGTCAGACGGTCAGCTAAAATGTGCGGTTTGATGCAATTAAAAGCAGAAGAAAAATCAATAAAGAGGAGACGTGCAAAGGTGTTTGCCCCTTCAAGATGACCCAAAACCAGGTTGAGAAGAGTGTTGACAGCATCCTCAAAGCTCCTGCCTGCTCTATAAGCAAACTGCAGAGAATCAAGCCTGCTCTGCATTATGCCTAAAATATCAGCCTTTATGATGTGTTCAAAGGATTTCATAACGAGAGAGGTAAGAGCAACAGGCCGAAAGTCATTTTGAGTTTTTGGTGCTCTTATCTTGGGAACCGGGACAATGACAGAGTCTTTCCAGAGACGAGGAACCCTGCAGAGCTGGAGGGATTGCCTGAAGATGAGAGTGAAGATGCTGGCCAACTCCTCTGCACAGTTCTTCAAAAGCCTACCACCAATGTTATCTGGCCCAGGGCTTTTTCTCTCTTTTACTCCTCTGAAAAGCTTGCATACAGTGGCCTCACTTATTTCCAGGGGAGCATCTGGCTGGGCAGTGGGAGCACATCTGTATGCTGATAGTTCATTACTGAAGTCATCAGTGTTAAAACGATTGTAAAAGCAATTTAAATCCCTTGCGAGCTCGTTGTCTGACAAGCCAGCGAGGGAAATATGGCTCTTATTTGATTTTATGCCCAAAATTGATTTGACTCCCTCCCATGCAGGTCTGGAGTTACCTGAGGTGAGCTGGGTTTGCACCTTGTTTTTGTATCTTATTTTGGCAAGTTTACGTTCACGCTTAACTTCCTTTTGTAACTCCCTGCTACGGGTGATGTCACCTTTGTTATAGCTGATATTTCTCAGGTTAATTGCATTTTTGACTGATTTTGTCACCCAGGGTTTATTATTAGGGAAAATGGATATTGATTTCTGGGGAATTATCATGTCCTCACAGAAATTAATATATGAGGTGACAGTCTCGGTCAGGTCGTCCAAATTTGAACAAGTGTCCACAAATAAGTCCCAGTCTGTGCAGAGGAAACAGTCCTGGAGGCGCTGAGTGGATTCCTCCGACCAAACGGGAACCAATCTCCGCTCGGGTTTTGTTGCCTTCAGGACACTTTTATACGTCGGACATAAATAAACCACACTGTGGTCAGAAGTCCCCAGGGGAGCCCTCGGAAAGGACTTATATGCACCTTTAATTGATCCATAACAAAGATCCAGACATCGCGTGTTCCTTGTGGGGCAGGTGACGTATTGATGAAAGTTAGGGAGTGACTTTCCAAGAGTGCAATGATTGAAATCCCCCATTATGAAGTTCGGGGCATCCGGTGCAATGCCCTGAAGCTGATGGACAGTGTCTGCAATAACCCGTGTGGCGTTGGCAGCATTCGCCTTAGGATGGACGTAGACAAGGGTTATAAATAACTGGGGAAATTCCCTCGGGAGATAAAAGGGGCGCAGGGAGACAGAGAGAAGTTCAATATCAGGAGAGCATAGTTTTTCTCTGACAACTGAAGTGCTACACCAGTTTTTATTAATATATAAACAGAGCCCGCCCCCCAGTGATTTCCCTGTCACTGTGGGGTCTCTGTCAAGACGCAGTGGTTCCCCAAAGCCATCAATGGCCAGATCGGGGTTCAGATCCTGCTGCTTAAGCCACGTCTCATTCACCGCAATGATGCCAGCACTTTTATACTCCGAGAGGAACTTCGCGTTGGCTTGCAAGTCATCCACCTTGTTTCGAAGGGACTGTGCATTGACGAGGATGATCGAGGGCAGGGGGGTCCTCCGGTGGCCCAGTCTTTTAAGCCGCTGCCGGACTCCACCACGTCTGCCCCTCTTCCTTGCTCCACGAACCGTCTGGAAGGCCCTGCTCGCGCCCCCCAGGGATGAGTCGTGACGGACGATCTCCGCAGGGAAAGACTCGCGGTCCACAAATCCTCCACCGGCATTCTGGAGCAGCAAGAGGAATTCCCGTCCATACTGGCATGGCTCAGGAGATATGAAATGTCCTCTCAGGAGGCCAAAACAAAGTGTCAAGGCAAGGAGGTAAACAATCCACCTTTTAATGTCCATAGTTGTGAGATCAGTCGGGACGAAGGTAGAAGGTAAGGGTAAAACAAACAAAAGTTTGACACACACACACACACGCTCACTCTGCTCTGCTGCTGCGTGTCGCCTCAACAGCGCCACCCTCCTCAACAGCGCCACTGAGTCACATAATGCAGCGATGACCTTAAAATGAAAAAGCATTTCAGCTAATGCATTTTAATTTTCAAATTTGACATTTCAAATTGAATTTTGGCAACTATTTGCTGGGGCATCTTTTGAAAATTAAATCTCAAATGTAATTTTCTTTATCATTTTAATTTAGTTACAAAGTGAGCAGTCTTGAAGAAGAAAATGAAAATGCAATCTGGATGATTTATTACTCATTTTATTTTCGAGTCACATAATGCAGCTCTGACCTTAAAATGAAAAAGCATTTCTGTTAATGCATTTTAATTTTCAAATTTGACATTTCAAATTGAATTTCGGCAACTATTTGCTGGAGCATATTTTGAAAATTAAATCTTAAATGTAATTTTCTTTATCATTTTAATTGTGTAACAAAATGAGCAGTCTTGAAGAAGAAAATGAAAAAGCAATTTAGATAATTTATTACTCATTTTATTTTTGAGTCACATAATGCAGCTATATTCTGAAAATGAAAAAGCATTTCTGTTAATGCATTTTAATTTGAATTATGGAACAGATTCGCTTCCATACGGGCAAACCTGTCGGACCAGACAACCTTCGGCCCGGAAGTGACGCACCAGTGACAGGAGTGCAAAAGAAAGAAGCAGGCGGAGGATGGCTGCTTTTATACCAGCCCACATCATGACGGCCACTAGTGGTATTAAACAAACAGTGACACTAAATAACATGGATGGCACATCTATGCTGCTACACAAACATATTAAGAATCTCGTAGACCAGTTTCATGGACTTACTGCCCTCAAATGCAGAGAACTTGCCTACGAGTTTGCAAAGCAAAACAACATCCCTGTGCCGGACAGCTGGTCAAGAGAAAAACGAGCAGGTAGCCTAAGAGATATTGAACACAGAGATCTATCTAAATATGCAAGGTTCTCTCCCAGAATTACTGCCAAACAGCCAGCTAGCTAAGAAAATTCAAGCAAACTCAATTGATATGTTAGTAGAAAACATATATTTTTTAAAATTACTTTTTTGCAGGAGTGGATTGGCTTGAGTTGTTCAAAAAACGACAACATCTATCATGCCGGACACCAGAGGCTACATCCTTGGCAAGGGCAACTGCCTTCAATGAAAACTCTGTTCTTTGATAAGCTGGCATCAGTGATGGACAGGTATTTGATGCTTGATGTGAGAAACATTTTTTGTAGTCTAATTAAAAATGAATGTGTCCTCTTAAATGTAACATCTGTGCACTGTCTCTTTTCAGATGCAACTTCCCTCCGAACATGATCTATAATATGGATGAGACAGGCATAACAACTGTACAGAAGCCCAAGCAAATTGTGACACAGATGGGGAAAAAGCAAGTTAGCTCAGTCACATCTGATGAAAGAGGAGAGCTAGTAACAGTAGTGTGTGCTGTCAATGCTACAGGGAACACAATCCCCCCCATGTTCATATTCCCGCGTGTCAAATACCATGATCACTTTATCAGAGGAGCACCGACTGGATCAATCGGGACCGCAACGAAATCTGGTTGGATAAATGAGGAGTTGTTTTGCATGTACCTGGAGCATGTTATCCAACAAACAAACTGCTCCAAGGATCATCCACAACTACTGATCCTTGACAACCATTCGGCACATGTCTCACTGAAGTCTGTGGAGATAGCGAGGGAGAATGGGATTGTGATGCTCACTTTGCCACCTCATACATCCCATACAATTCAGCCCTTGGATGTATCGGTCTGTGGGCCATTCAAGGCATATTACAACAAGGCCATGGACAGTTGGATGCGAACCCACCATGGACAAACTGCTTCCATTTATGCCATCCCAGAGATTGTGCATGAGACCTTCCTGTCAGCGATGATACCAAGAAACATCCTGTCAGGATTCAGGGCCACTGGTATCTTTCCTTTCAAACGGGATATCTTCCCACAGGAAGCCTATGCACCATCCATGGTCACAGACAAACCCAACCCTGACGAGCAATCTGACCAGCCATCTACCTCAGCTGACCTACTAGCACCAGCACCAGCACCGAGTGTCACAGGACCTGAGTCATTACCGCTTTCTGATAGTGCTGTCTCTTCCAGCCATCCAGGATACATATCTCCAGTAGAAATAATGCCATTTCCAAAGGTGATGGCAACAAAGCCTAAAAGAAAACATAAAAGGTGAAGACACGAATCTTGACTGACACACCTGAGAAGTTGTTGTTGGAAACAAGTCACAAAGAAAAAGAAAAGAAGAAGGCTGGAGAACTTCTCAAGAAACAGGGTGCAAAGAAACAAAAAAAATGGATACTCGGATACGGCTCAACTTACCCCGCACCTATGCTCAACTTACCCCGTACACGGGGACCACTTTTTTTGGACATGCTATATTATCGAAATAGTTATGTTTACACTCATTTTGTTTATTTGAAGGAATGCACAACACCCTGAAATATATGCAGATATATTAGTTAGCAACAAAACTATGATTGCCTTGATGTAGTGATAGTAAATATGAAAAATGGCTCATCTTACCCCAGTCTCCCCTATTGGCTGCCAGACTGAGCCACCTCAAAGACACAGTGTTGGCATACAACTCTCTTCTAGGACTCTTCATTCACATTACAGAAGTGAAGGGTTGTAGTGTTCTAGATTGCAAATTGCTTTTGATCAAGTGTAACAATGAGCTGTTGCAGCCTTTAGTACTTGAATTTATACTATAACAGTGCTGTCATGTTTTACTCCTATCCATATCTGGGAATGCTGTGCAGGTAAATTAAACTGTAATTACTTGTTGAGAACATTTGCCCATTTCTTGCAGTTGTTTTCATGTCTGATTGTCTTTTTACTGTTGAAGACTCTACCTGGCTGCACTGCATTACAATGAGAATGCTGCTAGAGGACAAGCCACCACATCATCAAGAGATCCTCTTTTCAAACTGAGCTTTCCAAAGTCCAGGAAGGGAGAGTGCAGAGCCAAACCAGTGAGGACAGAGGCGACATTCTGTGAGTTTTACAATCTTTTATTTAAGCCCCACAAATTAAAATAAACATGTACACACAGGCATAACACAAAAGTTGAAAACACAAACAAAATCTGAATTCTTTTAAGATGGTTTTCAAAATAAATAATAATAATATAATAAATAAGGAGAATGCATAAATAGGAAGTAATTGGGAGAAATAAGAGAAACTTTACAACACTGCAGCACAAGGCTTTTTGGTTCTAGTGCAATTTTCCTGTAAAGAAATTTTTTGTCTATTGCACTGCAGGCTGTGGTGATGCTCTGTTGGACCTGATCTTCAAGATGGTTTTCCAGGACCTTGCGCTATATGTGAACCAGGTGCTGAAACTCATAATCCCTGAAGACCTCTCGGCTCAGTATGATAGACCCGACAAGCTAATCGTTATAGCCAGTTATGTCAAGGTTCAAGGACAGGTCTGAAGCCAACATACTGTCCTTCTGTGTCAGGGAACTCTGCAGGAATCCTCAGCATCACGCAGGCAGGCAGCACAACTCTCACTCTCCGCCCCAGAAAGCCCCAGCACCAGCTTACAAAGCTTCTGTAGGCTATATTGGCTGAACACAATTCAATATTAAGTCAGCACTGAATGTTCACATCCATAGCAACTAGATACTTTCTTTGTTATTATTTTCATATTGTAATGGATCAGCAATAAGGAGAAGGCAGTATACAGTTTGGCAGGCTCTTAATAGAGTTTGGCCATTTATTTAACACACACATCAACATCTTAACAGGCGGAGGGTCTCTCCCGGCAAACATCCTTTCGCTCACGGTGGGAATATTTTTAAAATCTTTCTCACTCATCACAATTTAACCACAGAACAAACGGTGTGGGTTAACCCACCCGTCTTACACATCTTCTTATTCCAAAACACATTCATAAACCATAATTAACCATAAACAATGACAATAATGGAATACCCACAAGTCCTTGTGCCACAGTCCACAAGGGGCGTTACACTATTGATAGCTGTTGCTATGGCGCCGTACTAGGTGGCAGCCTGTAACAGCAGCTCCCGTGGGTTTTCAAGTTTTTTTGTAGTTTTTGTTGTATTTCTGTTCTGATTTTCGTTGAACTTTGGCAACTCTTCTCCAGAGACTGAGAGAAGACGAACACTTTACTTTTTTTTCTTTTTTTTTTCTTTTTAAGGCACTTTCATGATGTTTTTGCTCACCCTAGCAACAGAGGGTCAGGATTGAACATTGAGCGCATTGTTTACACACACGACCAGCTGATTGCGCTGTGCAAACCTGCACTGCTGTGTGAACCTGCACTGCTGCCTGGAACCAGGCCTGAGGTCCTGAAGAAGCTGCGGAGGAGACGCCGGGGGTGCAGAGCTGGAGCGAAACGGAGGGTAAAGAAGAGGAGACACAGACCGGCTGTACCGGCGATCGTCATGGGGAATGTGAGGTCTCTGGGGAACAACACTGACGAGCTCGCCGCGCTGATGAAGTCTCAGAGGGAATATTGTGAGTGCAGTGTGTTGTGTTTCACGGAGACATGGCTCCACTCACACATCTCGGACCACAGCGTGGCGGTACCCAGCTTCAGCACTGTTCGGGCGGACAGGGACATGACAAGCAGCGGAAAGAAGAAAGGAGGAGGGATTGCACTGTATGTGAGTGAGAGATGGTGTAATCCCGGACATGTTCACGTGAAGGAACGTCTCTGTACCCCGGACATTGAACTGCTGACTGTGGGGATGCGGCCTTATTATTTCCCCCCGTGAATTCACGTCCGCTGTCATCATCAGTGTGTATGTTCCTCCTTCAGCTGATGCAGCGGTGGCCTGTGACGTCATCCACTACACTGTTGCCCAGATACAAACGCAGCATCCTAACGCATTTATTGTCATCACTGGGGATTTTAATCATGTCTCACTGGACAAAACCCTCCCAACATTTCACCAGTATGTTGACTGCAGTACAGGACTGCTTTGAGTCGACTGACTGGGATGCACTCGTATAGCCACATGGGGAGGATCTCGACAGCATGACCGACTGCATCACAGAATACATCAGGTTCTGTGAACACACCACCATGCCAACCCAGACTGTACGCTGCTTTCCTAATAATAAGCTGTGGGTCACCAATGACCTGAAAGCCCTTCTAAACTTGAAGAAGAAGGCGTTCGGGTCTGGAGACAGGGAAGAACTGAGAAGAGTGCAGCATGAACTCAGGTATATGCTGAGGGCCTGTAAAGACACCCACAGGAGGAAGCTGGAGGCCAAACTTCAGCAGAACAATGTGAGGGATGTGTGGACTGGTATGAAGCAGATCACTGGGTGTAAGTTGAGCGACAGACAGTCATCAGGCAGCCTGGAGAGGGCAAACGAGCTGAACAGATTCTTCAATAGGTTCAAGCTCACAGCCTTCTGTCGTCTCCCTGACACCTCCAGACCCCCACACACCCTCACTGCCCCGAATGCTTCCTACCCTCCCCCCTCACTCCCCTGATGTGAGCTCTCCTGTGCAACACCTCTCCTCCTCCTCCTCTTCCTCCTCCTCTACCTCCTCCTCCTCCTCTTCCACCTTCACCTACTCCTCCGTCTCCTCGTCCTCCACTGAAGACATCAGCAGCCTCACCCGCATGACTGTGACTGCAGGCCAGGTTAGGAGACAGCTGGAGAGACTCCACCAGCAGAAGGCTGCAGGCCCTGACGGTATCAGCCCCAGGATCCTGAAGACATGTGCCAGCCAGCTGTCTCCTGTCCTACAACACCTCTACAACCTGAGCCTGGATCAGGACAGAGTACCAGTGCTTTGGAAGACGTCCTGCCTGGTTCCTGTTCCAAAGACGTCAACACCATCAGACCTCAATGACTACCGACCAGTGGCCCTCACATCTCACGTGATGAAGGTGATGGAGAGACTGGTCTTGGCCAACCTGAGGCTGCAGGTGAGAGCCCTCCTAGACCCTCTGCAATTTGCCTACCAGCCCCACTAGGGAGTTGATCACGCTGTCATCTACCTGCTGCAACGAGCCCATTCGCACCTGGATGGTGGAGGAGGCACTGTGAGAATCACATTCTTTGATTTCTCTAGTGCTTTTAACACCATTCAGCCACTGCTACTGGGGGAGAAGCTGCAGGTGATGGGTGTAGACGACACAATCTCCTGGATTACTGACTACCTGACAGGCAGGCCACAGTTTGTCGGTATGGGCAGTGTTCTGTCTGATGCGGTGGTCAGTGATACAGGAGCTCCACAGGGGACTGTACTGTCTCCTTTCCTGTTCACCTTATACACCACTGACTTTCAGTACAACACCGGGTCGTGTCACCTGCAGAAGTTTTCTGACGACTCGGCTGTTGTTGGGTGTATAAGTGAGGGACAGGAGGAGGAGTACAGGGCACTGGTGGACAACTTTGTGGAGTGGACTGGACAGAATCACCTGCGGCTGAACATCAGCAAGACCAGAGAGATGGTGATAGATTTCAGGAAGAAAAGGAAGACGGCTTTCCAACCGCTGCGCATTCTGGGAAGGGATGTGGAGGCGGTGGAGGATTGCAAGTACCTGGGTGTTACCATCAACCACAGAGTGGACTGGAGATCTAACACTGAAGCTGTTTACAAGAAGGGGATGAGCAGACTTTACTTCCTGAGGAAGCTGAGATCCTTCAACGTGTGCAGCAAGATGTTGGAGATCTTTTATCAGTCTGTGGTGGCCAGTGTACTTTTCTTTGCTGTGGTTTGTTGGGGAAGCAGCATCAGAGCCAGCGACACCAACAGACTCGACAAACTGATCAGGAAGGCTGGCTCTGTGATTGGCTGTAAACAGGACACTCTGAAGGCTGTGGTTAGGAGAGGAGGACACTGAAAAAACTGTTATCCATCATGGATCATCCTCTCCACCCTCTCCAACTCACACTGGTCAGACAGCGGAGCACCTTCTCCGGAAGGCTGCTTCAGCTTTGCTGTCGTAGCAATAGATACAGGAAATCTTTCCTGCCACAAGCCATCACTTTATACAACAACTCTCTCACCTCTGCCTGACAGAGAACTCTGGTCTCTCTACTGTTTGTATATATTATTATTTTTTATAATATATTTTGCATATTTTGTTTTGTTGTATATATTGTTATTGTTTATTGTTTATAGCACACTGTGCATTATATATATACACTATATATTGCCTTCTATTTATGTTATGTACAAAGTCTTTTATTTGCGGACCCACTAGTGCTGTAACAAAATAATTTCCCTATCTGGGATCATTAAGGTAATTCTATCTATCTATCTATCTATCTATCTATCTAGAAGTTAATATATCTAATATATCTTTACTAACTGTTCTGTGTGTTTTCATTGTTTGATATGTAATTTTCATGTTAACAAGTAAAAGATAGTAAACTATAAGCAATGTAAGATAAAGGAAGCATTTATGTACTTTTCATCATAACACTTTAGTGATAAATGAATAGTATTTATGTGACTAAAAGCTTACTGCACTATTCCCCTCAGACGTAAATGTCCATAGTCTGTCCAATAAATGTTCAGTGCATTCAGGCAGACCGGTTCTAGGCCAGGACAGTCCACCATGCATGATGGTGGCTCAGGAAGCTGCTGTAGTCTTTGTGTAACCTAGAAATTATGAAAGGTAAGTTAGTGACAATAGATTAGAGAAAAGAGAGACTGCAAAATGACAACCATGTTTGCCCAGTGTTCACACTTACTTGTGGTATTTCCATACAGCAGATATTCTCAGGTTCTGTAGTCATTTGTTCACGATTGCCACAGGAACACTATGATAGCTAATGAATCATGTCACATTGTTTCTTTTGTAATATTTATTTAAAGTTTATAAACCATTGTAACTGGTTAAAAAACAATTCTGCTGGTAGAGAGGTGATGGGAAGCAACTGTGGCTTATTGAAAACGACAGTTGTTGAAAATTGCTGGCAGTAGCTAATTACAGGTCATCACTGCAAATAAGAACAGGTTCTCAATCAACTTACCTGGCTACATAAAGGTAAATAATAATATGGGGTTACGCTTTTCTCTTGTAACGGCAGTTGCTAAATTGCATCCGCGTTACTGCAACTAAACAGCAGTAAACACCAGCCGAGGTTTGGCTAAGCTTTATGATGTAAACTCTCGAGGCAGGAGAAGGGGGGTGCTATCTGTAACATTGCGGAGCAGTTGGCCAGTAAGCCCGTAAAACTTTCGTTAGTCTATGCAGTAACGTAACCTCACCTAACATATTGACTTCCCCACCCATAGCAAAGGCCATATCCTCGACATCGTCTGTTCCGCCTCCCTACCCATTTCTAACCCATCCCCTCCCCTTCCCTCTCTCTGATCATCTATGCATCATCTTCTCTGCTCCTCTACCCTCCCCCCATAATCCCAAAAAGCGCTCGATCTCCTACCGCAACATCAAATCAGTCAACCCACTCTCCCTCTCCAAGCTCATATCCTCTGCCTTCCCCCCCAACTCTGCCCCCTCTTCCCCGACTATGCCATCATGCTCAACTCCATCCTTGCTGACTCTCTTGATTCAAAGTCAAAGTCAAAGTCGGCTTTATTGTCAATTCTTCACATGCACCAGACATACAAAGGAATTGAAATTACGTTTCTAACTATCCCACGGTGAAGACAAGACAGGACATACTTAGCACTCATTAAACAGTAAAGTGCGCAACAAATAAAGACAGAATAGAGACAGACAGTAAATAAAAGTGAATAAAAGTAAACAAAGTGCACAGTGGATGAAGACATTTACCAAAAAAAGAAAAAAATAAGTTCACAATGTAGATGTGTTGAGCAGCAAGTTATAATTGTTGTAATAGTGCAAAGACAGTCAGTAATAGCAGCGTTTGACATGGGGGGGCAGAGTTTTTTGGATTCCTGACAGCCTGGTGGATGGAGCTGGTGGGTGGAGAGGGGAGAGAGTTTAGCATCCTAACAGCCTGGTGGATAAAGCTGTTGGTGAGTCTGGTGGTGCGGGAACGGAGGTTCCTATACCTTCTACCAGAGGGTAGGAGGCTGAACAGATTGTGTGCAGGGTGCTTGCATCGCTCACAATTGTGGTTGCTTTTCGGGTGAGGCGGGTGGTGTATATGTCCTGCAGGGAGGGGAGTTGGGCACCAATGATTCTTCCAGCTGTGTTCACTATGCGCTGCAGGGCTTTTCTGTTGTAGTCAGTGCAGCTCCCGCCCCACACAGTGATGCAACTGGAAAGGATGCTCTCAATGGTGCCTCGGTAGAATGTGCACATGATGGATGGTGGTTCCCTTGCCCCCTGGAAAACATCCTCTGTCTCATTCACCAACTCTGCCCCCTGGTACACCCCCGAACTCTGCACCATGAAACAGACCGGCCGCCAACTCGAACGACTTCACAAACAAACCCACCTCACCGTTCACGCTTAAGCCTACAAACACCACATCTCCTCCTATCGTGATGCATTCCAAGCTGCTAAATCCGCCCACTTCTCTACCCTCATCAACAGTACCAACCGGAACCCCCGCATTCTGTTCTCCACCGTCAACAAACTGTCCAGCCACCAGACATCAATCCACCCTCCTCACCCGACCTCTGCAACTCTTTCCTCCTCGCCTTTAACAATAAAATCGCCTAAATCAACGCCTCCCTGACTGCCGCCGTCAGCAACTCCTCCATCACCATCATTCCTGGACCCCACCCTCTCCTTTGATTCCCATGTCAGCTCCACTGTGAAGACCTCCTACTTCCACCTCCGCCGCATTGCCAAAATCAGACACTGCCTCTCCTCCCCTGCTGCTGAATCCCTTGTCTACGCCTTCATCTCCTCACGTCTTGACTACTGCAACTCCCTCCTCACTGACATCACCTCTCATTCCTTCCACAGACTCCAAATGGTCCAAAACTCTGCTGCTCGCCTCCTCACTCACACCCGGTTCCATGAACACATCACTCCCGTTCTCTACACCCTCCACTGGCTCCCTATCAAACAACGCATTGACTTCAAAATATTCCTCCTGACCTTCAAAGCTCTCCATCACCTGGCCCCACCCTACCTGTCTGTCCTCCTTATCCCCCATCGCCCCTCCTGAGCCCTCCAATCCTCCTCCACTCTCACTCTGACTATACCACCATCCAAACTCAAAACCTTTGGACACAGAGCCTTCTCCAGAACTGCACCCCGACTTTGGAACTCTCTCCCCCAACCAGTCCGTGACTCTCTGTCACATTTAAATCCCGCCTAAAAACCTACCTCTTCTCACAAGCCTACGATCTCCCCTACCAATAACCACCTTCATTCCTGCCCTCTCCCCCTGACCCCCCCTCTACGCTCTCCTTCCACTCTTCTCACTCATCAGCCCCCCACCGCTCTTCAATCCATCCCTGCCACCTCTTGACTACTTGACTACTGTTGTACCTGTTTTGTCCATTTGTCTGTACCAGTGTTATTTACTCTACGCCCCACCATTGCTTTTGCGCCCTGTTGTGCTTTGTTTTCTGTTATCTGTTTCCTATCTGTGTATTATCTTTGTCTGCTACTTGTGTACCTATCTCTGTAAGTGACTTTGGGTCCTTGAAAAGCGCTATATAAATTAAATGAATTATTATTATTATTAATATTAAAGTAATGTCGAGGTAACAAACTTAACTACTAACCGCTGAGAAAGAGCCATGTTCATTCTTGGCTACTGACTCTTGTTGTTCTGGGTCGGACTCCGTCTCGAACATGTACGGTTCCACCGCAGTCTGTTGTCCGGCGGCCATTTCTTCCACAAACTCAGCCGTTGCCGTGGTCACACAATGCCGTCCTCACGTCTTCCGCTAGGCAGGGAGAGATGGGCGGCGCAAATGCCATCTTCGGGAAAGGCACTGAAACCGGCCACCTGGAGCAGGGCTGAGAAACTGGTGTTTCAAGAACCCTGCTGTGCTCAATCTTTCAGCTTTTTTCGACCAAAGCACGTTACTAACATTACATTTAGACATCAAGGAACCATGTCAAGAAGCAGAAATGACCATAATATGGGACCTTTAAGTGCATAAGTGCTATGATTTAAGTGCTAAAGATAAGAACATACAAGTGCATATACGTTTTTTGGTTTTGTTGTTTTTTTTTGGGGGGGGGGATTGGGAGAGAGTCATGCTATGCGGGGTCAAGGTGAAGTCTGAACAAATGAGCCTTGAGTCTTTTGCGGAAGATGGCAAGTGATTCCAATGTCCTGACATTGGTCGAGAGTTCGTTCCACCACTGAGTTGCCAAAACATAGAAGGGTCGCGTCTTTGCTGAGTGGGCTTTGTTTATTCTCAGGCAGTTCCAGCCAGCCAGCTGATGTAGTAGAGCGAAGTGCTTGTGCTGGGGCTTGTGGTCAGACCAGTGTTTGGAGGTAGACGGGTGCAGTTCCGTTGATGGCCTTGAAGGCCAGCACCAAGCCAGTAGAGGTCACAGAGGAGGGGGGGAACATGGTAGAATTTGGGTAGATTGAAACGAGGCACACTGCATTGTTCTGGATATGCTGCAACGGTTTAGTTGCAGAGGCTGGGAGTCCAGCCAAGAGCAAGTTGCAGTAGTCCAGGCAGGAGATGACCAGCGCTTGGACCAGGGAGTTGCGTTGCGTCCTTTGTGAGGAAAGGCCGGATCCTGCGGATGTTGTAGAGCGCAAATCTGCAGGATCGGGCCACAGCAGTTATGTTTAGTGTACAGGACAGTCCGTTGTCCAGGATTACAGCCAGATTCCTCACAGTCGGCAAAGGCGATGCCGTGACATCTGCGACAGTGACTGGCAGGTTCATATGTGATTGCAGAACCCACTGATCTAGAGTATAGTGGAAACAGAAGAGGTCCTAATACTGAGCCTTGAGGGACACCAGTTTCCGGAAAGCAGGGTTTGGACGAGGAGCCATTCAATGTGACCTGAAAGGTGCAATTTGTCGGGTATGATGTGGGCCAGGTTAGAGCGGAGTCAGCAATACGAAGTTCAGCCAGAGTAAAGAGGAGGATATTGGTATTTGACTGTATCAAATGTAGAAGATAAGGCGAGGAGAATGAGGACTGATGAGTAGGCCAAGGCTCTGGCGGCACCACGTGACTTAGTCACTGTGATGAGGGCCATCTCAGTGGAGTGAGCAGTCCTGAAGCCTGACTGATTGGCATCAGGGAGGTCGTTTTGTGAAAGATAGGAGGACAGTTAGTTGTAGACTGTGTGTTTTAGAGAGAAATGAAATCAGAGATACAGGTCTGTAGTTTCGGGTGTCAGCTGAGTCTGGCGCTTTTTTTGTTTTAGGAGTGGCTTTATTGTAGCTGTCTTGAAAGGAGCTGGAATAAGGCCTGAAGTGAGGGAGGAGTTGATCAGGGTGGTGAGGAATGGCATGAGAGATGTTTTAGAGAAGGGGGGAGGGAATCGGGTCAATGGAACAGGTGGTGGCACGGTTAGACGTCACTAGTGTGACAGCATCTTCAGGAGGAGAGGGGGGATAACAGAGTGGAGGAGGCTTCCTCGATAGACATTAGAGCAAATTGATCTGTGGATAGCAGTGGGGAAAGAACAGTTGAGTAGAGAGTGGAGGGAGAGAGGGATTTCAGCTTGCGGCATGTGGTGACCGTGTGAGGCGTAGGGACGAGGGAGGACTTCAAAAGGAGAGAAAAAGTGACAGCGTGATGGTCAGACACAGTTAGTGCGGTAACAGAGAGTGCCGAGGTACTACAGGACCTCGTGAAGACAAGGTCAAGTTGGTCCCAGGCCCGGTGGGTGGGTGGAAAGGGGGAAAGTGTGATGTCAAATGTGGAGAAGTCAGGGTTCAGACAGGGAACCGGCTGGCTCTGTCTTACCCTACCGGTCAACTGACATGAGGCTAGCAGGCTAATGGCCTTTCAACTCAGGAACAGAGACGGTTAGGAATGGGAGGTTAGGTGCGAGTAGACTAGGTGCTAGCTGACTCAAAAGGGATAGGCAGGGACCTAGCAGCATTGGAGCCACTGGAGTAATCCAGTAACTAGGGATGGGAATTGAGAACCGGTTCCGGCTCAGAGCCGGTTCCAACTGAGCAATTCCATCGGAATTGTATGCCTCTGGCGTTATCAATTCTTCTTAACGATTCTCTAATTTCGCTGCCTGCTCAAGGACATTTTGCGTCGCGGTACATTTGCGTCACACACTCTGATGGCTCAGACCTTCAACAGTGAGGCAGCATCATGGAGACGAAGAAGCGATCTATTCTGCCGTGTGTCATCAGTGCAATCAACCTGGATGCGAGAGGAAGCTAGCGTAAATATCGCCGCTTCTCAGCTAGCTATGAGACTGTGTTACTAACAGTGAAGGCTGCACACCTGAACATTGGCTCCATGGACTCACCTTTCCCCCGATCAGCTGTTAGCCCCGTCGATCAGCTCTTAGCCCCATCGATCAGCTGCTAGCCCCGCAATCAGCTGTTAGCCTAGCAACGCTAACTTTCAAACCGATGTACTCAATACTGTGTGGTAGGGATGTCCCGAGCCGATCTACAGGATCGGGATCGGGGCCGATCTGGGCATTTTTCCGCTGATCGGAATCGGCAATTTTGAACGTAGACCCAGGCCCGATTTTTTTTTTTTTTTTTACGTCAGAGCACAATTAGTGGAAGAACGCAGACGCGTGTGTAACGTTACTCTGGCAAACCTGTGGATAAAATGTCAGCAGTGTGGAAATAACTTCAATTAGAAAGCGAAATAGTCCAACGGCGTCATGTAACATCTGCAATATGGCTGTTTCGCGGAGCTGCATTTACTACTCATTTGATACGGCATATACAAAACAAACACTCAGAGAATACAACGTGTTCACTCGAGAGTACAGGCAACGACACCGAAGCAACAAACACTCGCGGATACTTTCTAAAGGAAAGAGAAATATCCCCGAGACAGCGACATGGCCACAAATATTACAGAGAAGATAACTGAATTCTCCGCTATCTCCGTGGGAGAGGATCAGGGTTTTCTTCGTCACCTGGAGTTTTTGAATCCCCGGTATGCCCGACCATCTCTGCATTACATTATTGACTCCGCTTTCGAGTTACAACGTGCCGGTTTGCGCACCAGTTTCGTGGGTCATATAGCAGAGCATGTAAAACGGGCGATAGAGGAGATTCTGAACGCTGTGAAATAGACAAGCAACACGTCCAGGTCATTTTACGTGTCAACGTAAGGAATATGTAAAAAGCAGTGGATGATATGGAGGAACCAAGCGTGGGCTGCGTCTCTCACACTTCAGCTGCTGTACACGAGCTGCTGTCACAGTGCAGCGTCACACACTCACCTGCTAATACAAGGAAGGTGGTCCGCCGATGTTGTAATACCATATGCAGAATAAGAAAGAGCCTTATGAAAGTATATACTTTATTTCAACAAAATAAAAAAATACTATTAAGGAACAGCTTGGATGCAGGTACTTTTTTTCTTAATGCAGCTGTATTATCCAGGAAAATACTAGTTAAGGCTGAGTATCGGATCGGGACTCGGTATCGGCAGATACTAAATATTAAAGGACTCGGATCGGGATCGGGGTAAAAAAAACCTGATCGGGACATCCCTACTGTGTGGACTGTCCATCCTTGCTCTGCTGGTCCTCCCTCCACCACAACCTCGGGGTTATTCACCGCCGGGCTCCTTTGTCGCTCTCCTCTGCTGCTGTGGTCTCCCCCGGCTGCGGCGATGTTGGACGGGACCTCCAGACGCAAGTCTGTTTACCAGAACGGTGCTATTCCCTCCGTGAGGACTGGCAGGCGCTCCATTTGTTATTTGTTTTGTTTGTTTCATTTTGTTAAATGTCCTTGGGTACCCTGAAAGGTGCTATATAAATTAAATATATTGTTAATAATGCTGTAATATCGGTTAGGGCGCCTGCATTGCTGCTGGTCAAACAAGCTCCACTGAGACCTCCGTTGACAACGGTAATGTTGACATTAAACATCCTGCATTAGCTCTCTGTCGCCTTGCAACTGCAAGCAGGATGCAGTTTTTTATTCTATGTTTAAGTTGAATATGTTTATGTTTACAGTCTTGTGCAGACATAATTTTGGGAAAAAATAAAATGGTTGCTTTTGGTGCAGAAGATGGTGTAGAACTCCTTTTTTGCCACCCAATTAACTACTCAGGAATCGATATGAGAATTGATAAGGAATCGAATCGATAGACAGAATCGACAATGGCATTGATATCGATAAAAACGTATCAATTCCCACCCCTACCAGTAACATTATCTTTTCTAAGAATTGCTGTCCAAGACAAGAGTTCAGCCATGCTTGGAGCTTCCAAACTCCAGAAGATACTTATTTTAAAAGAAGTTTAGCCCATCCTTCATGTCCATGTAACTGTTCATACACGAGGAGAAATTGTGCCTGGTGTTTCTTGTCATGTTGGGTTCTTTCGAGGTAAGTGAATAAACTTCACTTGCCTTGAACCTTCAAAATATACTACATCTGTCATTTATCTAGGTCACTTGCCATTTGGAAGTGTTCAAACCGTCTCGTCCACTTTCCCCATTCATGTGGCTTTGAGAAGTCAAAGGGCTCCAGTGGTTTTATCGAGGTTAAATCTAAGGTTGGAATACATAGCTTTCATGTTTGGGCTGGGATACATAACAGCAAGTCAGCAACAGACAGCAAAATTCAACAACACTAGCGCTTAATAGAATAATGCTGTAGTGCCAAGACAGCTATTGTTACAAATGAGAGCCATTTATGCAATGGCAGTGCCTGGTGGTGTTCATATGTCTGCAACTTGTTGCATGTTGGTGCTCTACTCAGGGGCGCCGCTAGGGATTTTGGGCCCCATGAAAAGAATCTTTACAGGGCCCCCAACACAGCGGTGAATTTTTTATATGCTATTTTACATACAATTATGCATTTTAATGGTATTTTTGACTATCATTACCATATTTGTGAAAAAGGAACAACATGACAGTTGACATGTACAGTAGGGGAAGAACTGAGCACTCTGAATACAATGGAATTCATTTTGATTCATTTATTTGCTGCAACACTGATTCTTAAATTGGAAATAAACTCCATGAAAAAATAGCAATTATAATCAGTGGAGAGAAAAAAATCTCAGCAAAAACAAAAACACCATCAGAATACAAAATGGCCATATATGATTTCTCATCATTTAAGTAGAACTTAATATATAAAAAGAATGGCAAATTATTATTATTATTATTATTATTGTTATTATTATTATTATTATTATTATTATTATTATTATTATTTCAACACACACAGCTGCTCACCTCCTTCCTCATGTGGGGGCACTGGGGCTGGTTCAGGGGGATGGGGAGTTGAGGGCTGACAGACAGCTGCTGCTGCTGCTGCTGCAGCTGCTGGTGCACTTGACTCTGTTCGGAATGAGGTATCATTTTGACAGAGGGGAGATCGACTATTATTGAATAAGAACAGCTTGATAAATGTTTGACTGGATTCATTATTTAACTAATATAGCAGTAAAATGTAAAAATCCAGAGTTTTCTTGAGCTAACATGGTGAGAAAAGTGAGCTAGCTTACAGACCACAGACAGGGACAAAGTTAATATTCCATAACTTTCCACCACAACTAACAAACCCACCTTTTTTTTGGAAAAACTGGGTGACATATTGTCGACCCTTCAACTCCTTCTCCTCTCTTAATTTCTTTTCCTTCCTTTTTTGGCTGCCTGATTTTTGAGGCATACTGCCGTCTCCTCCGCTTTGCCCGCTGTGGCGCTGTGTGACACCGCCGGTGTGCTACCTGCAGCTGATCCAGTGGACTGAACCATTTTACGTAAATAGAGGGGGGGAAGGGTTGTTGTTTCCAAAACTAATAAAGTTATTGTTAGCAGGACATGGAAAATAAAACATTTGTGATTATATGTTAGTTAATAACTTAGTGTCATTATATTTTCTGTGATATAATTCCATCATCATTAGGGGCCTCTCTGGGCCCCCCTCAATCATGGGCCCCTAGAATCCGTCTCCTTTACCCCCCCTTTACGGCGCCCCAGCTCTACTGTAGAAATGATTCTGTACCTTCTGCCAACTGCTCTGCACTGGCTTCTCCTGAAGCACCAGCAGGACTGTCATTACCATCACCACCTTTGAATAGCAAACATATGCTTACAGTGTTTTTCCATATACTATAGTTCATACAGTAAGATAGTGTAGCCTCTGTCTCACTTGATTTGCCCTTGTATTCATATACATAATAATGGAATGATTATATCCCATTTGTTGCACAAATAAATCATTTCAAAAACAGTAAATAAATTTAAAAAAAAAGTGGCTCGTAAATCAGTGATTTTAAAATCCCAATCCTTATTTTAATTTCAAAGCCAGGGCTTAGTAGGCTACATATTTACACTGTGTAAAGGTGTACAGCCTCAAGGATCCTTGTTTCTTGTCATACTGACATCTGTCATACTGTCATCTTGTCATACTGACAAGAACCAGTGTTTTTTTTACATAACTTACTTGCAGACGCATCTTTTTTTTAATGGCACCATGCCTTGGGGGGGGGGGGGGGGGTTGCTGAATAAGATCAATTTGGTCAATTTGAGGCATTTGGCCGCGTCATCCTCCAGCACCTTTCTTTTTTTTCTCTCTCTCTCCCTCTCGGCACTGCCTTTTCTCTTTTTTTTACCTAGGTTGAGGACCATCATCTAATCGTCGAAGCCTTGTCTCCTCTCCTGGTCCGCTCACTACACACACACACACACACCGCAGCAGGTACCAGACACACGTCACACACCCCTTCCTCCACACGCTGTATGTGTGGTTGATACGGACTGTTGGGGCGGGTGTTAATCGAAACAAACCAATCGTCTTGTCCTCCTCACGTGCTACTGGCCTGAGTGGCCTCTGATTGGTCTGGCCTGCCTCTCTGACTTAGAAAAAAAAGTCAGATAGCCGCGACGCCGGCTGAAAAAAAAAAAAAGAGAGAGAGAGACGCAGGCCAGCAGGCCAATCATATGCCGGCGCTTCGGGAATACTTCCGGTTCTCCCTATGGCCAGTCTGGGCCTGTATCTGGTTGTCCAGATCACGTCACATCTCCCTTTCTGAAAAGCAATAAACTGTGACCCACATTTCCCTAACAGGTTTTCACTGAACTGTAATTCTTACTGAAATCATTATAGAGTGTATTGGTTACTGTAACACTCTTACCACTATATGAACTTATGTTAGAGGCCATTTTTTTAACGACATAAGAACTCATTACTCAGTTTACTCTATTTAACCACACCCTAGACACAGAAACATGTTATCACACAACAGGACTAAACTTCTCCATTACTCTTTACTTAACTATTTGTTAACACATGGCTGGACATGGCATGTCTGTGGTGCACAGACGATGCCCCATGAGCAGCTGGGCTGGGCTGAAGCCATTGTTCAGAGGAGTACTTATGTAGGCCAACAGCGCATGGTAGGGGTCTGCTGCTTTCTTCAACAGGTTATTTATGGTTTGGACATAGCTCACCCTCGCCAATACTTTGTGGGTATCTTGGGCTACTTGTCACATGTTCAAATTTATACTCTGCTGTGAAGGCTGACATGTGAGCACCCAGGGAATGTGGCCCATTGTCCGTGCCTAAAGTCTCTGGTATACTGTGCCTCGTGAACGTTGACTTGAGGTGCACTATGACGTCTGTGCTCCTTGTTGTGCTCAGCTGGGCAATTTCAACATACCTAGAAAAATAGTCCACCACTAGTAAGTAATTGCTGTTTTTCAGTGTGAACAAAACAGCCTCTAGCTTCTGCCATGGTCTGTCTGGCAGCTCTGAGGGCATGAGAAGCTCTCTAGCATTGGTGAGTTTCTTGATGCATGCACGATAGGGCTGCCCGATAAATTGAATTTTCATTGTCATCGCGATATGAACATGTGCGATCAACACATCGCAAAAGACTGCCTGACACACGATGAATAAGAAAAATCATTTTGTTTACATGTGCCATGCATGCACTGTGAGCATGCCAACATTTAGCCTGTCAGACGGAGCCCTCGATACAAGGGCCAATCAGCTGAAGCCCCAGCTAGCCGTTAGCTACCCTGACAAGATTAATCGGCATCTGTTTGGTTGTGATTGCCAGGTTATGATAGCTGAGGGAGGAGAGAAAAGTGATGAAAATGTGGCCGACGAAGAGCTTGTGGTGAGAAGAAACAGCATCGAATGTGTGCTGATTGTGTGAGTATGTATGTATCCAGGAAATAGTAGGATGAACAAGTGTTGCACCCTTGATCACGCTACTACGGGAATGAATTGCGGGATGTTTTTAACTCCGACGTGAACGGGTCAGAGAGCTGTGTCGGGCGTATGTGTGTGTGTGTGTGTGTGTGTGTGTGTGCCGGAGAGCTGTGTGCCAGGCGGGTGTGTGTGTGTGTCTGTGTGTGTGTGCGCGCTGCTTGCAGCTAGTGACACCACAGAGCAATATGCATTGTGTTGAGCTGCTCCGTCACACTACTATATGGACTTATTTTGGATTCAAGAGAAACGACATGTTACAAACAAAGGTAGCCTACCACCTGCAATACAACCATAAAGATCTACACGAACAATTCAAAACTAATGTTTGCCATCATTAACTGTATAGTTAATAACATGCAAACTTCA
This sequence comes from Diplodus puntazzo, assembly GCA_963678695.2. NCBI lineage: Eukaryota > Metazoa > Chordata > Actinopteri > Spariformes > Sparidae > Diplodus > Diplodus puntazzo. The sequence goes on along the minus strand of OZ023171.1, from coordinate 5,196,391 downwards.
ATATTTGTTTATTTATCGTAAGTGATATCGCCATCGCAATATTGAACAGTGCTATCGCACATCGCAGATTTTCCTCACATCGTGCAGGCCTAATGCATGACCAAATTTGGCACGCTGATAAATCAAATTTTTCTTTGGCACAAAAACGTTTGTGAAGCCAGGTCTGACGGTGTCATACATGAATTTCTGCTCTGCAGTTATTGCAAGCCCCGTCAAGACATTATCTGCCTCATCACTCATGCAGTATATTGGTGTGTTCACCTGATTAGCTTAGGATCATTTGTTGAGGTTACTTGCCATTCAGAAGTGTTCAAACCGTCTTATCCACTTTTCCGTGTGGCTTTGAGAAGTCAAAGGGCTCCAGCGGATTTATCCAGAAGGTAGCACAAGGATTTGCAGTGGTCCTTTTTCGGTTTGTACTGTTGTTCATGTTGCTCAGTCAATTGCTGTCCTCCTTGTGATATGCTTATGGGCAAATCCTCTTACTTCTGATGTCAAACTAGCTGTTTCTGCTTCTTTCCTATATTCTCCGCTCTCCTTTCTCTCACTGGCTCACTTCTGACACCGTGCCGTGTTGGATTCTTTCAAGGTAGGTGATTAAAGATGTGACATGAGCTGAAGTTAACAAGACTTTACTGGTTGCCCTCAAAACATACCACATCCCCCAACATACATTGCGGCCCATATAATTCTTAGTTTAGAGCCCCCTCTAGTATCTAACCTACACATCTGTATATCCAGATCACACCACATTTCTGACCTCCTTTGTATCCCACGGTTGGAAGCTGGTGTCCACTGGGTCCATTTTCAGTCAATTCATACTGCCTGGGACCGAAAAAAAAGGACTTAAAGGTCCCATATTATACCGTTTTTCATCAATTTCACACAGCTGTCAGAGGTCCAACAACACTGTATTCGAAAATCATTGCCCCAAACCCATCCATGGTCCTGAATTTCAGCTGTGTAAAAGTCGCTCAAGTGAGTTCCTACTGAGCTCTTCTGAGAGCAGGCTGTTTCTGTGAATGCACCTTTAAATGCTAATAAACTCCGTCTGTCAATGCCTGCCTTGCCTGCTACACACCCCTCTCAGGGAGATGATGTCTCTTACGCTAACGGTAGCATGCGCTAATGTTATGGTGGATGTATCGCTATGGCTCGCTGAGATGCTGCCATTCAACCATACCAGTTTGACCCAGAATCAGACCCAGAAGGAGAGGCTCCTGAAGAATTACAGACTCTGTGGCTGCAGCAGGATGTTTCAGAATGGTTAGTGTGTCTGAATAATGTTAGTTTGTTCAAATGTGTTGTTACAGTACAACCATGTAGCTAATGGCTAACAGCTAGCGAAAGCTGTGTTTGTCTCCAACACAGTCTCCAAACTCTTGGACACTGTTCCCATCGTCTCTGTCTCCAGTCTGCACGTTTCCAGACTTTTTACTGTGACAACCAAGATCCCTCGTAATATTATTAACATTAAACTCGCTTCTAACGCCATTGCATAGCGGACCAAAGCGGAGCTAACTAGTTAGCCAGTTTCCAGCTGACTTCACCATACTCGTCAGCAACTGTAAATACTATCAAACCACAGCAACACTTACCTGTGGCTCGGGTGCAGTTGCTGGGTCCGGTATGGTTGGGACCAGGCCCATCGCGAGAAGGCAAGCAAACCAAGCAATTGCTTGGGGCCCCGAGCTGGCCTGGGGCCCCAAGACAGCGACTGGTTATGAATAAAATGCAACGACAAACTGTGTGAGCGCCCCTTTGATAGTCAATGCAGTAAAGTGCAATGACCCCTCAAGAGGGCCCCTCTCATATGAAGGTAGATTTGTGTCTTTATATTCAATCAAAAAAAAGTTGCTTCAATCAAAATATATATTTTCAATTAAAAAAACCTTCACTTCAATCAAAAAAACCCTTTTCAATCAAAGAAAAAAAGTGTTTGAATGCAAAAATATAGTTGAGACTCAAAAAAATGCATTTGAACACTGTTTTTCTTTGATTGAAAATGTTTTCTTTGATAGAAGTGAAGGTTTTTTTGTTTGAAGCAACTTTTTTGATTGAAGTAATGTTGTTTTGTGTTTGGGACATATTATGGGTAGGACATTTGTGTCATTATAATTCAATCAAAAAAAAAGTTGCTTCAAACAAAAAAAAATATTTTCAATCAAAAAAAATCACTTCAATCAAAAAAAAAGACTTTTTCAATCATAGAAAAAACGTTTTTGAATGCAAAAAAATATTTGAGACTCAAAAAATTGCATTTGAACACTTTTTTTTGATTGAAAATGTTTTCTTTGATTGAAGTTATCTTTTTTGTGTTTGGGCCATATTATGGGTGGGACATTTGTGTCTTAATTATTCAATCCCAAAAAAGTTGCTTCAATCAAAAAAAATATTTTCAATCAAAGAAAAAACTCAAATGCAAAAATAAAAATCATTTGAAGTGTTGTTGTTTTTTATTGAAGATATTTTTTTTCGATTTGAAGTGATTTTTTTTTTGAATGAAGTGAAAAAAGTTTTGAAGTCTTTTTTTTTTTGATTGAATCATTTTGACACAAACATCCCGCAGTGGGCGGGTGCTTCCCCATTGGTCAGACATGTTTGAGTGACAAGTGTCTACACCAACGACGTCTTTCTGACAAGCAAGTCATGGTCGCCAGCAAGCCAGGGAGCAGTGCTGGAGTTGTTAAGGAGATAAAACAGTATTAAAATGATTGGTGTCATGTTATTAGCCTACTCTGTTTGATGGGTGCGCTAACGGCTAGCTGATAACGTTAGCCGATGGCCCTGCACACTGAATGAATTGTTTATTTCACTTAAGCACAGAGGCTAGCTATGTGCTAGTGCTAATGTTATAATAAGTAGCTTCATTTGTGGTCAAACAACAGTCCACAGGCCAACTGTTGCCCGCAGCGCTGCCTGTTCAGCAGCAACAGGTCATGCAGAGCCTGAGTCTATCTTCTCACACAGCCCACAGGATTACGTCTATTACTGCAGTCAAGCCAGCCGTGGTTCGCGTTTGCTTGGTCAACTCAGCCGCACGTTGTTTTCTAGTGCGTGAATCTACTAACATTTACGGCAATCCTAATGAAACCGCTCTGAAGAGCTTCTGGAAGTGACAGTGGGGCAGACTGCAGTCTCACATCAGACCCATGAAACATACGGTACTTTACAGTAATTATTCCCAGTAATAAACTGAAGGTATCACGAAGGTATGCGTCCGGATTTCAAAGTAAAGGACGAAAGAAAAAAATAAGGATATTTCACCCAACTTTGACGTAGAATTAAAAGCTTATTTTCCATAAGTAGTCCAATATTCGTACACTACTGAACTGAGTTCTTCCTAGACTACGTGCACGCATAATATGAAGTACCTTTACTGTGTACTTTTGAAGTAATCCTTTGTCAAAATCATTAACAGAGGACAAGATTAATTACATTTCACCCAACTTTGATGTGGAATAAAACACTTATTTTCCATAAGTAGTCCGTGATTCATATACTACCTAACTTAGTACTTCCTAGACTCCTTGCATGCATAATATGAAGTACTTTTACTGTGGACTTTTTAAGAAAACCTCTGTCAAAATCCTTAACAGAGATATAGAATAAATCTTTTCGCCCAAATTTGATGTAGAAATTTACTTGTAACCACGTATTATTAGACTGTGGTATTGCTCCCTTTTTGTTAAGTAAAAGATCTGAGTGTTTCCTCCAACACTGTGCAAATCTGAAACTTGGATTCATGAGTAGGTCTTTTTCATAACGACACCCCAAGCATATAACTCCTGGTACGAGAAGTACCAGGAGTTAAAGGAACAACTTGAACAGATGTAGAAGGTGAAGTCTAAATCTATCACTGTGAAATCATTAGCTTTTATTAATAATGATTTGTGCATGGGAGAAAGCAGGTAAAGCAGGGGAATGAGGGCACAGATGAGGTCAAATGAGGTCAATATTCTTTGTGCTTATGTGGCTGTTATGATACATGATGTTGAATAAATCATACAGAGAGGCAATCTGGAAAGGAAACTGTGAACTGTGTCCTCATCGTGATCTGGTCAGGATTTTGACACAGGATTACTCGAAAAGTACACAGCAAAAGTACTTGATATTATGCATGCAAGGAGTCTAGGAAGTGCCAAATTCAGCGGTATATAAATCATGGACTACTTATGGATAATAAGTTTCTCATTCCACATCAAAGTTGGGTGAAATGTAGGCTACTTAATCTTGTCCTCTGTTAATGATTTTGACACAGGATTACTTCAAAAGTACACAGTGAAAGTACTTCATATTATGCGTGCACATAGTCTAGGAAGTACTCAGTTCAGTAGTGTATGAATTATGGACTACTTATAGAAAATAAGCCTTTTTATTCCACGTCAAATTTGGGTGAAATATCCTTATGTTTTTCTTTCGTCCTTTACTTTGTAATCCGGACGCATACCTTCGTGATACCTTCAGTTTATTACCGGGAATAATTACTGTAGAAGTACTGTATGTTTCATGGGTCTGATGTGAGACTGCAGTATGCCCCACTGTCACTTCCAGAAGCTCTTCAGAGCGGTTTCATTAGGATTACCGTAAATGTTAGTAGATTCGCGCACTAGAAAACAACGTGCGGCTGAGTTGACCAAGCAAACGCGAACCACGGCTGGCTTGACCGCAGTCACAGACGTAATCCTGTGGGCTGTGTGAGAAGATAGACTCAGGCTCTGCATGACCTGTTGCTGCTAAACAGGCAGCGCTGCTGGCAACAGTTGGCCTGTGGACTGTTGTTTGACTACAAATGACGTTACTTATTATAACATTAGCACTAGCACATAGCTAGCCTCTGTGCTTAAGTGAAATAAACAATTCATTCAGTGTGCAGGGCCATCGGCTAACGTCATCAGCTAGCCGTTAGCGCACCCTGCACCCATCAAACAGAGTAGGCTAATAACATGACGCCAATCATTTTAATACTGTTTTATCTCCTTAACAACTCCAGCACTGCTCCCTGGCTTGCTGGGGACCATGACTTGCTTGTCAGAAAGACGTCGTTGGTGTAGACACTTGTCACTCAAACATGTCTGACCAATGGGGAAGCACCCGCCCACTGCGGGATGTTTGTGTCAAAATGATTCAATCAAAAAAAAAAAGACTTCAAAACTTTTTTCACTTCATTCAAAAAAAACAAAAAAACACTTCAAATCGAAAAAAAATATTTTAAAAAAAACAACACTTCAAATGATTTTTATTTTTGCATTTGAGTTTTTTCTTTGATTGAAAATATTTTTTTTGATTGAAGCAACTTTTTTGGGATTGAATAATTAAGACACAAATGTCCCACCCATAATATAGCCCAACACAAAAAAGATCACTTCAATCAAAGAAAACATTTTCAATAAAAACAGTGTTCAAATGCATTTTTTTGAGTCTCAACTATATTTTTGCATTCAAACACTTTTTTTCTTTGATTGAAAAGGGTTTTTTTGATTGAAGTGAAGGTTTTTTTAATTGAAAATATATATTTTGATTGAAGCAACTTTTTTTTGATTGAATAATAAAGATACAAATCTACCTTCATACTCTCAGTAGTCGCTGACAGCAGCCAGCCAGCCAGGTTCGTGACCTCTGCTGCCGGCAAAATACAAAACGTTGGCAGTCATTACATGAAGCGTATTTATGCATCAGGAAGCCAGAAAAGAAAGAAGAGAAAGGAAGAGGAGGATAAGAAAAAACAAGATAGTGGTAAGCGATACATTACACTGGATAAAATAGCTCTACTTGTCTTGTACAATTAGTGTAATTTCGCAGCAGGTAGGCTAGCAAAAAATGTTTATGTTAGCTACCTGCCTGACGGCCAATGCTGCTTGTAGCAGTTAGTGAAACTTTTTTTCGAACGGACAGAATATGGTTACATACTGTAATATGTTTATTAACGGGATAAGGAAGACGCAGATCTGTTCCAGAATCACTGTTTATCGTATTTAATGACATGACGTCATTGCTATAGCTTTGTAATAGGTTTTGATGAAAGTGGCATAGCTTCTCTGCTATACTAACTATTCCACCGTGATAATCTGTTAGGAAAACCACACGATAAATTCCGTGCATCAAAGCAGATCGGAACATTCATGTCTAGTAGTATTCATGCACACCAGCTGTTTACTGTCTTTAAAGCACCAGGTGCGTCTGTCTAATTCTCAAACAGCAGAATTTTTGACCCGGAAGATATAATAATAATAATAAGAAAATTAAAGAATTCCGTGAAAACAAAGAACATATGTTGTTCTTCGTTTCCAACTAGAAAAGGCAAGTTCTGAAGAACTTGCGGTTGTGAATGCTCCTCGTGACCAGCTGAAGCCAAATGTGGACTGCTGGCTGTGAAAATTTTGAATAATGTCCACAATATCTAAAAAACTGTGAAATAATGTAGAATTTGTTCAAAAACTGAAGCCAAACTGAATTGGTAGCTTTAATTCATCTGAAGCCTCGTCTTAAGAGAAATAAGCTTTGTTATAGTTGGGTGAGAATGAAGAATTAAAATATATAGAGTTTGAAGAGATGTTACAGTGAGAATGAGTCAAAGACTCTGAATCAGACAGAGAAATTCAATAAATCTCGATGTGTCGATGATTGGAAATATTTAAATAAATTTAAACAATTCCTAGGTTGAAAATAATGTAGAATTGGTTGAAAAACTGAGGCCAAATTGAATTGGCTGATGGAGTAAGAAGAGATGTTACAGTGAGAATGAATCAAATACTCTGAATCTGACTGAGAAATTCAATAAATCTCAACATATCGATGATTAAAACATTTAATTATTTGAATGGAGTTCCCGGCTTGAATGACAGAAAAAAGATAATCATTAAATATAGTTTCAATGTTAAGAAATATACTGTGTGTGTGTCTGTGTGTGCGCGCATGTGTGTGCTTAAGCATGGCTTTGTGTGTGTGTGTGCGCGTGTGTTTGTGTGTTTATGTGCATGTGAGTGTGTGCTTAAGCATTGCTTTATGTGTGTGTGTGTGCGTTTTTGTGTATGTAAGTGTGTGCTTAAGCATGGATTTTATATGTGTGTGCGTATTTGTGTGCCAGTGAGTGTGTGCTTAAGCATGGCTTTATATGTGTGTGTGTGTGTGTGTGTGTGTGTGTGTGTCTGTACATGTGTGGTCATGTGTGCATGCTCACACATGCATATCTGAGTGTGCGTGTGTGTGTGTCAAACTGACTCATTGATAAATCTGTCTCTCTGTGTTGGCTCAGTTGATCTCGGTTGCCACGGTGATGGTAACTACACTGGTCCTGGTAACCAACAGTGAGAGCTGTTTTAACAGTGTTTTCAGCTGAGGCTCACCTCACATTATCATACCTCTCTTTGCAAAACAGTAACTGCTATCACTACAATAATGGTATGGTCAAAACTATGAGAGTCTTTTGAGCATCCTGTGAAGTTTTTGTGTGTCTGTGGTCAGAAATGTGTCTTGTTGAGCAGTTTAGAAAAGTGAATGTTTTTTTCTGCCTCTAGATATTTTTCCTCTCATTTTAATGGGACTCTATGCGTCAATTGGTCGGTGTTCCTGTCAGTAAAATGCCCACCGAGCCAAAGGTTTTTCTCCGATTGCCTCCAGAGATCCGCTGTAAGCACGAGCACGAGTGTACCTACAAGCTGGTGTTTTTATTTTTCTGCTGGAGTGAACATTGTGGAAATGGTGGCGAGTTGAAGAGGAGATTTTCTGAATATCGGGCAGCTCCTTTCCACTCAGTTGGCCTCTGAACTCTGGCTGTCAGCATTCCACCCCATACACACCAATGCAACAATCTCAAAGTGGCTGAAAAGTTTCCAAAGTTTGAAGTGCGACTGTGCAAAAAGTATGAATGCTGTGAAAAAGCTGAATTCAGGGAAGAAAGTCCAAATCTTTGTGAACGTCTCACAGTTTGAATGGAGTTTTAATGTGGACGTATGAATTATTAGATTAGCTTTGAAAATGCATGAAAAAGTGTGAAAATTGAAGATTTTTGAAGATTCCGTCATCTGCTTGAATGGGAAAAAAATGCCAAAAAATGTCTAATATTTCTGAAATTATGAATGATATCAATTAGAAAAATAGACGCAATTGATTCCCAATTGAGATGAATGTTCTGTGTTTGAATGGAGTGAATCTGTTGAAAAATGTGGATGGAGTTGAGATTTGAAATTTCTGACCCGGAAGATATAATAATAACTAGAAAAATTGTATTTCCTGCGAAAATACAGTGTGAATGCTGAAGGATGACGCGAAATCTGCTGAATGTACTGCCGAAAAGCTGAAAAAGTTGAAAAGTTCAAGGCCGAAAGAGTTTAAAAAGTTGAACATGTTGATAGCTGCACAGTTTCTGTAGCTGAACATGAAGCTGAATTTCTAAAGAAGCTCAAAAGGCAGAAAGATGAATATTTTTAAAAGATGAAACGACAGAAAAGCTGAAGCGGGCTGAAAGACTTGAAAAAGTTGAACATTTTAATTGCTGAACATCAAGTTGAATGTTTGAAGGAGTTGAAAAGGCAGAAAGATGAATATCTGAAAAGGCTAAAAAGCTGTAGACTAAGAGGGCTGAAAGAGATTAAAAAGGTGAAAAAAGACTGAAAAGGCCAAACAGTTGTGGAATAACAGGGTTGAAAGAGCTTAGAAAGGTGAAAAAAGATGGAAAAGGCGGAAAAGTTGGAGAGTAAGAGGACAGAAAGAGCATAAAAATGTGAAAAAAGACTGAAGAGGTGGAAAGTTAAAGGCAGAAAGAGCTTAAAAGGGTGAAAAAAGACTGAAAAGGTGGAGAGTTAAAGGCAGAAAGAGCTTAAAAAAGCGAAAAAACGACTGAAAAGGTGGAAAGTGACAGGCAGAAAGAGCTTAAAAACGTGAAAAAAGACTGAAAAGGCCGAAAAGTTGTAGAGTTACAGAGTTGAAAAGGCTTGAAAAGGTGAAAAAAGACTGAAAAGTTGGAAAGTTAAAGGCAGAAAGAGCTTAAAATGGCTGCATCGTCTATGTAAAGCAAAAGATGTGGGATCCAAATCCAGCTGAAGAAAAGTCTTTCTCCAGATTTTCCAGCTGCTCCCCACTCGAAAGATGATGTTATCCACTTGAGCTCAGGCACTACACATGCACTCTTGAGATACACACGCAGGGAGAAGTAGGACAGCCAGAGATTAAGAGATGCCCATTAGAATGAATGGGAAAACACCTCCCAAACTCTTGCGATTTTAAAAAAAACTGTAATGGTTATGGCCAAAATATTTATATGATGAGTGAGAGGAGACATGGCTGAACTCATGTCGTTTTTATTTCTGTCGAGTCAGAAACGAGGGCACAGGAGCGAGAGACAAATCAGGTACCGTCTGCTCTCAGGCAGAAATTTAGGCTCAAAATTAACATTACGGCTTATGGGGCTATATTTCGACCTCTTCTCGCTATTGGGCTGCTAAATCCAAAACCGTACGTCCTACATCTGAGATGAGACCATCAGCTGAAAGCAAACAAGATTTCCTACATTTCTATGCATATATTGTATATTATTCAATAAATCTCAATGTGTCGATGATTGGAAATATTTAAATAAATTTAAACAGAGTTCCTCGGTTGAAAATAATGTAGAATTGGTTGAAAAACTAAGGCCAAATTGAATTGGTTGCTTTAATTTATTTGAAGTCTCATCTGAAGAGAATAAAGCTTCTTAATAGTTTGGTGAGGATGAAGCATTAAAAATAGAATATAAGGTTTGAACCAAACTGCAATGCTAGCTTAAATTTGTGTTGAAAAGCAGTTGATGGAGTAAGAAGAGATGTTACAGTGAGAATGAATCAAATACTCTGAATCTGACTGAGAAATTCAATAAATCTCAATATATCGATGATTAAAACATGTAATTATTTGAATGGAGTTCCCAACTTGAATGACAGAAAAAAGAAAATCATTAAATATAGTTTCAATGTTGGGAAATATACTTTGTGCGTGTGTGTGTGTGCGTGCATGTGAGTATGTGCTTAAACATGGCTTTATATGTGTGTGTGTGTGTGTGTGTGTGTGTGTCTGTACATGTGTGATCATGTGTGCATACTCACACATGCATATCCGAGTGTGTGTGTGTCAAACTGACTCATTGATAAATCTGTCTCTCTATGTTGGCTCAGTTGATCTCGGGTGCCACGGTGATGGTAACCGAGCTAGTCCTGGTAACAGGCAGGGAGAGCTGTTGGGAGAGCTGTTTTAACAGTGTTTTCACCTGAGGCTCACCTTACATTATCATACTTCTCTTTGCAAAACAGTAACTGCTATCACTAAAATAATGGTATGGTCAAAACTATGAGAGTCTTTTGAGCATCCTGTGAAGTTTTTGTGTGTCTGTGGTCAGAAATGTGTCTTGTTGAGCAGTTTAGAAAAGTGAATGTTTTTTTTCTGCCTCTAGATATTTTTCCTCTCATTTTAATGGGACTCTATGCGTCAGTTGGTCGGTGTTCCTGTCAGTAAAATGCTCACCGAGCCAAAAGTTTTTGTCCGATTGCCTCCAGAGATCCGCTGTAAGCACGAGCACGAGTGTACCTACAAGCTGGTGTTTTTATTTTTCTGCTGGAGTGAACATTGTGGAAATGGTGGCGATTTGGAGACGAGATTTTCTGAATATCGGGCAGCTCCTTTCCACTCTGTCAGTTGGCCTCTGCACTCTGGCTGTCAACATTCCATCCCATACCATACACACCAATGCAAAAATCTCAAAGTGGCTGAAAAGTTTCCAATGTTTGAAGTGCGACTGTGCAAAAGTATGAATGCTGTGAAAAAGCTGAATCCAGGGGGAGAAAGTCCTAATCTTTGTGAACGTCTCACAGTTTGAATGGAGTTTTAATGTGGACGTATGAATGATTAGATTAGCTTTGAAAATGCATGAAAAAGTGTGAAAATTGAAGATTTTTGAAGATTCCGTCATCTGCTTGAATGGGAAAAAAAGGCCGAAAAATGTCTAGTATTTCTGAAATCATGAATGATATCAATTAGAAAAATAGATGCGGTTTATTCCCAATTGAGATGAATGTTCTGCTTTTGAATGGAGTGAATCCGTTGAAAAATGTGGAAGTAGTTAAGATTTGAAATTTCTGACCCAGAAGATATAATAATAATAATAATAAGAAGAAGAAGAAAATTAAAGAATTCCGTGAAAACGAAGAACATATGTTGTGAATGCCTTCTGCATTCACAACCAATAATAATAAGAAGAAGAAAATTAAAGAATTCCGTGAAAACGATTGTGAATGCCTTGTGAATGCCTTCTGCATTCACAACCAATAATAATAATAAGAAGAAAATTAAAGAATTCCGTGAAAACGAAGAACATATGTTGTGAATGCCTTCTGCATTCACAACCAATAACAAATGGAGCGCCTGCCAGTCCTCACGGAGGGAATAGCACCGTTCTGGTAAACAGACTTGCGTCTGGAGGTCCCGTCCAACATCGCCGCAGCCGGGGGAGACCACAGCAGCAGAGGAGAGCGACAAAGGAGCCCGGCGGTGAATAACCCCGAGGTTGTGGTGGAGGGAGGACCAGCAGAGCAAGGATGGACAGTCCACACAGTATTGAGTACATTGGTTTGAAAGTTAGCGTTGCTAGGCTAACAGCTGATTGCGGGGCTAACATCTGATCGACGGGGCTAACAGCTGTTCAGGGGAAAGGTGAGTCCATGGAGCCAATGTTCAGGTGTGCAGCCTTCACGGTTAGTAGCACAGTCTCATAGCTAGCTGAGAAGCGGTGATATTTACGCTAGCTTCCTCTCGCATCCAGGTTGATTGCACTGATGACACACGGCAGAATAGATCGCTTCTTCGTCTCCATGATGCTGCCTCGCTGTTGAAGGTCTGAGCCGTCAGAGAGTGTGACGCAAATGTACCGCGACGCAAAATTTCCTTGAGCAGGCAGCGAAATTAGAGAATCGTTAGGAAGAATTGATAACGCCAGAGGCATACAATTCCGATGGAATTGCTCAGTTGGAACCGGTTCTGAGCCGGAACCGGTTCTCGATTCCCATCCCTAGATGAAACCCTAAAAAATGTTTAAAAGGAAATCGCTGAACTTGCACCTGAACCATAACAACTAGATTTATACGGTAAACTTAGGCCACAACTAAACCAACATTTCAGGTTTGGGGGCTTTAAAGTGAAACTCTTGCCAAAATGCAACTTAGGTTTTTTTGTGAATTCATATGAGTCAAACCTTCGTATAAAAGCATAATTATGATGAAAGAGGCACTTTCAAGATTGACTCATATACATTCACAAAAAAAGCCTAGGTTGCATTTTGGCGAGAGTTTCACTTTAACCTTAGGCTTCAATGTGAGCAATGACCTCCAAAGGTTCATCTTTGACACAATTATTTCCGTTATGCCTTTGGAAAATACCATAGTCCCATGTGGATAAGACCCTCATGACCCATCTTTTTAAATCCTACATTCAGTCTGTATTAACATTTCTGTAGTCCATCCTATAAATCAGCCCCCACAACCTTCATTCAGAGTTTCTGATCACACCTTATGGATCCAGGTGTTTAGTACTTGGAGCCCCTTGTTGAAAATGTATACACTTGTGCAGCTTTTTTAAGACTGAGACATGCATGATTTATCACAATAACCCACTCTAGACAGTATAAATTGATTGCAGCCTCTGCTCCTGGGGTAAGTGGAGCTTTGAAAGATGGTCAGGAGTCAGACAGGCACTTCAGCTTCCATCCACGGCTCAGACAGCCTGGATGTTGTCAGAAGGATTTTGCTCAGTAGCTTTTTCTCTCAGATCTGTGTCCCAGAGGCTTTGGTTCATTGAGATGAGCACATCCAGCCACCGCCTTCCCTCAGTTTATTGTTAATGACCTTTGGCAATGTTGAGTTATGAGGGAGACAAAAGCTCCAACTTGAGTGAAATAAGTGCTGTTGGCATCTAGTGTCCTTACGGAGGCAAAAGTTCTATAGATTACATTTTGGTCTTTATGACAAGACTGAGTTTTAAATACCAGCAACAATGAAAAGATTCTTGGAAAACAAGGAAAACAGCATTTATTGTCTGTTCCCTCAGCCATCAATATCAATGCAATAGTAAAGGGCTGGATCAGATTAGATCAGATCAAATGCTACATTCAGGGCTTAAGAGGTCCAGTGTGTAAGATTTAGTGTCATCTAGCTGTGTGGTTGCATATTGCAACATGAAACATAAAAAACAGTTTTAAAAAATGCAAAGAGCCCCCTCTGGAGAAAGTGCTGTTTTTTCCATTACTTTAGAAACATGGCGGACTCTTTGGAAGAGGACCTGCTTCCTCTGTGGGTGAAATGACTCAATCTATGGAAACAAAAGCACAATGACTCTTGCCTTGAGTGAAAACATACTAAGAGCAAAATAATTATGAATAATATATTAATATCTGCCCAAATCCAAATAAATCCTACATACTGAACTTTTATGTAAACTTTTATGAACAGTTATATAAACAGAAGCCATTGGCTGCCTGGATCAGAAAAAAAAAACAACAACAAAAGGCCAACGGTATCTTAGACATAGACACTAAATATGCAACAGAAGTAGTAATTTACTGATGGAGAGGAGGTTGTGTAATGGTATTTGGTGGCAACTGGAAGTTTCTCTAAAAACTCCCGGATTCAAATTATTCACATGTTTATGATCAATCTATCATTTTGTCATGCTGATTGTCAACCCCATAATATTACTATGATGTCATATTCTGTACACAGGAACATCATTGCATGTTCTTTTCTGGGAGAGTGATCAGAGTGAGATTTCCGAGATAACCTCCATTGTCTCCAAGATTCTTTTGTGGGACTTTTTTTTGTGTGATTTTTGATGCACAATAGGCTTGTGCTGCCAACTGCTCATATGTCGTATCATATCTTATCATATGTTGTATTTTAGAATATTCTTAAAGCATTGTTATTGTTGGTTACATTTAACACTATTACTGTAATATTGTCATTTCTATTCCTTAGACTAGTTATTTGCTATCATGTTCAGCGCGTTTTCCATATCAACCGGTTTATCGCTGAAAAAAGCTTTGTACATGAAAAGCATTGTCCTTATACAGAGTAAACTGAAGTAAACAATGCCTGTGATTTACAAAAGGCATGTAAAGGAAACCACATACACACATGTGTTTAAGGATGTATTCATATCTGCATTTATATGGGCTTTTCTCCAAAAGTGCATCCAAACACAGCTGTAAAATGCTGTTCCATTTTACAGCAGGCACTGTCTCATCTACAAGCTCTGTAATACTTGGATCACAGTGCTTGTAGATGAGATGAGGGAGATTATCTCCCCGGCAACCGCTTGCCATGATGGCAGAATGCAGGAATTCTTTGCAGGAATGTGCTGTAGCCTGTTAGCCTTAGGAGGGAATAACGGGTCATATCCAACCACTGCTGCTTTATGCCCACAGGCCCACACACACACACACACACACACACCTGCGAAACTCAGTAGTAAGACACTGACCTCTGCCTAGTGGTCACTCTCCAGGCTTGGACATTTATTAAAACTGACATTCACTTGGTCTCAGAGCTTTGTAGTGATGAGCGGAGGAGTTATGTGGACTCAAAAACCAGCAATCTCAACACTGTCTTACTTCTCACCGCATGTGGCAGTGGCTCTCATCAGCGTACCAAGTGGTTCACACTGGCGATATGAATCTTTTAAAACTCCTCACAAATATACATATGTGTATTGTATACAGTGGTATAGTCTGGTCCCTGTAGTTGTCATCAAACATCATGCAAACAGGAGGCAGTAGTGCATTTGTTGGGGGACATTTTCAGATAAGCATTAATACACATTAGTGAGTGTTCCCACCAGCAAGTTACGTCCTTGAGAAATCTATTAATCATTTAGCCAATAAAATATCCGAAGAAAAGATGAAGAATGTTTTATTATGTAAGAGGACCAAGGCCATATGTGAGTTCAATCTTTAATGTGAGAAGTTGGATATTAAAGAATTCTGACATTAAAGTCAGAACTAAAATACATGTTTCACTTGCATCCCTGATCCTGTTCCGTAGATTTTTGTCTATCTGTCTTTTTTTTAATTTGTTTATTAGGATGTGGACAGTCTCCTTTAATAATATCATCCCTCTCTTCTTTATGCTGTCTCATTTCTGCTCTGATCAATCAATGACCTCTGTTGGTGACCAGTAGGAAATGCAGCCACTGCCATGGTTGGTATATCACTTCATTATTGAATGATGGATGATAAATAAGGAGGATGGAAATACTGTGAAACTATTAGGTGACGTTCCAGACTATATAGAGATTTTTTGGGGGGATTGGTTAGGAAAAGAAAGTTACTACTATAGTGTAACAACATTACACTTTGAACATTTCATGCTTGAATTTGTGCTCACAATAGTTTAAAAGCAGTGCAGTTGTGTTGAAAGCACGTTTAGACATTAAATGTATTAATTCTTTTATATAATTGTAAGGTATACTGCAGATTTGATCAAATTTGCCAATTTCCAATTCTGACCATACTTTATTGAGGAACCATCTTAATTGGAAATGGTCTACTAAATGTATTAAGTATTTGGGTATGTTTATTCCAAGAAAACCCCTGAAGACACCTTTAATTTGAATTATCTTCAATTAGTTAATAAAATATCCGAGGAATTAAAGAGAATTGGTCATCTTTCAATTTCTCTGATTGGTAAAGTTAACATAGTTTAAATGTCTGTGTTGCCTAAGTTTTTATATTTATTTCAAAATCTTCCAACTACTCCACCACAATCCTTTTTTTAAAAAGTACAGAGTTTAGTGTCTTCCTTTATATGGAACAATAAAACCCCATGAATTCGTACGTCAGTGTTACGTTTGCCATACGAGTCTGGTGGCCTGAAGCTTCCCAACTTTTATAATTATTTTCTGTCATCTCAGCTTACCCAGTTTAAACAATGGTTTCTAAATATTTCATGTTCATGGAAAAGAATAGAATCCTTTGATATTTATCCATATAGTTTGGAACATTTACCATTCATTGAGTTCAAAGTAGTGGATAAAATTACCAAGAATCCTGTTATTTTAAACAGCCTCAGCATTTGGAAATTGTCTCATAAACTGTTAGGCTATAAGATTTCTCTTTCTGCTTTTTCTCCAATTTGAAAGAACGCAAGTGTTACATGCTGTATGGATGACACTTTTAAATTATGGTATGATAAAGGTATCCAAGAATTTTGTCATCCGTTTGATAATGGGACATTTCTTTCATTTGCTCAGCTGCGACAGAGATATGGATTACGTCCTTCCCATTTATTTAGATTTTTTCAAATGAGACATGCATCAAATAATGAAAATGGTTCTCTTCAAGACCCTGCACCATCAGAAATTGATGCTATATTAAACAATAAGAAGCAGAACAAGCAGAAAGTTAACAAGAACAAGAGAGGGAACAAGATCTTCATATGGAAATTCAGAGAAAGGATTGGTCTTGCCTTTATAGGCAAGTTCATAAATGCTCTTATAATTTAAGGCATAAACCAGCTCTATTTAAGATGATACATCGGATTTATTACACTTCAGAGAAACTACATAAAATGAACAGTGAGACGTCATTTCTCTTCTGGCGTTGTAAGAAACAAAAAGGAACATTTTTTTCATGTTTTGGACTCACTCTCTTTTTTTTGGAATTCTGTTATCCAGTTGATATCTCAATGTTCACATGTATCCATTCCATTGTCACCTCGTTTATGTCTTTTGGGAACTACTATGTCTGACAACTGGAATAAACATCAAAGTAGGCATATGGATCTTGCTATGCTGGCAGCCAGGAAATGTATAACTTTAAAATGGAAAGAATCCGAACCCCCAGTAATAGTGCACTGGTGGAATGAACTTGCAAGCTACCTCACACTGGACAGTATATATTACAGGAGAAAAGACAGATCCTCAGACTTTTTAAAAATCTGGCAGTCTCATATAGAGTTTGACTTTATGAGTGTTCTGGGTCAATATAAGGCATAGCAAAAACAGTATGATCTGAATCTATTAATGTGTATTGTTGTTTTATTGTGGTAGTTTTTGTTTATTGTGAGTGGGCTATTTCCCACTTTTTTTTGGGTTTGTTTTATTTTTTTCTTATTTTTGTTGTCAGTGTCTGCTGTGTTTCGAGGATACATGTTTGGGTATTATTTTGGTTCTTTGATTTTTGTATATGAATAATAGTATAATAATATATGTATAATAATAAAAACAAGATTTGATCAAATTTAAAATGTCTTCATAGTCCACAGGGCCATAGCCATACAATACTGATGTCATGAATAAAAGTATATTATTCATGCACAGTGTGTAATTTCTGCCTATTGGACATCTCTCAGTCAAAACAAAACAAGAGATGTGAGAAGCGTGTGATTGTGGGAGTTTTTTTCTTGATTGTTCACTATCACAAGTTTTTTTTTTTTTTTTTTGCTAATTAGTTCGCCAGGCCAAAGTCCTGAGCTCTGTCTCTCTTTTGGGTTTCACTGGGCATTTCATACCAATGATTCATACCACACATTGTCAAAGAGGGAAAAAAGGTAGAAAGTTGTACAAATAAATGTCATTATAGAATCCCTAAACCGAAATCTGATCCAACCTGATGGAGTGCAACAAACAAACCTGACCTGTAACTCAAAGCAGTTTGGTTGCACAACTATAATACACATATATTTTAAATAAATATTATGTTTTCTGTGTTTTACTTTTCTACGGTCCAACTTTTAATTTGCTGAATCTTAAGTCTGTGCAGCATTACCACACAACAATAACATTTTCGCCCCTACCAGGCAAGCTATTTGTCTATGCAAATTGATTTTCATGTGGTGTAGATAAGAATGGAGGCCACTGGCTGTCTGAAAAGGAGGAATCAATCAAAGGTCTGCCTTGAGGCTGTGTGGAGATTAAACATACAGCACTCTCAAAAGGCTCTGTCACACCAGCATTTAAGATAACATGATTTCACAATTAAACCAATTAACTTCAATGGAATATCTAACAGTTGCTTGTGTGGGTGCAGTAAATCCAAACAAATAGACGAGAGGACTTGTACCTTTTATTAACAGGAAATCATCTTGACAGTGCTGTGCTGTGACGAAATGAAGAGCCAGAGTCCAAAACAGGGAACGCACCATTCATTTTATACAGTTCTACTCTGCTGGATTGTAGGCTTTTACAGAAAGAGGAGTAGTTTGTATAAAGTAAGGAGACAGGAGATAATGTTACCTGTTGTTGCATGGGGTCTGCAGTTGTAAGACTGTTAGTCTTCCAAATTGTCAAAAACATTAGAAATGGACTATGGTAATGAAATGAACATTAGACTTTCCTGCAGTCAGCTTGCCAAAGCTACACACCTGCAGTACTTCTGTGGCGTTGTGTTGTGTGATAAACGTTCACATTTTAGGGGCTGTTCACACAACGATGGTACAAAAGGATGAACTGTTGCTGTGTTTTGGCTGTTCCTTCAATAGTCAAGTGACAATGGCATCTTGGGGACCGAAAAATGCAAAGTTTTCAAAATGGGTTTCAGAGTGTAATCATTTGAAAAAGGCACCTTTACTGTTATTGTGTAAACTGGTAATTCACAGTTCCTGTGAAAAGTTGGACAACATGGCCCCACTTTGTGTATATGTGTTATGTTTTCTGTCTAATAGCCATGTGTGAATAGGAGGACAAGAATAATGGAAGACTTTCAAACTCTGTTTGTGTCGCTGACTCACTGAGTTTATTAACGCTCTTCCAACAAACTGTAGATTTACTGTGATGTGATGACTCACCACTCTGTGGAAGAAAGTGTTTGTGCGCAGGCACGTTGCTCTATTCTGTGATGTGAATTACAAAGTTACTCTGACACCTGCTGGCCTGGCATGAATACTACAATGTTTTCAATCGTGTTTGTGTATCTATGTACAACTATAACACTGTCATATGAACGCGAAACTATTTTAAAAACCAAAGGAGAAACTTTTCAGTTTTTAGAAGAACTGTTGTCATGCAAATGGTGTCTCAAGAAATCTTTAGATAACTCTTTTTATCAATCCATAAATCAGAAATGACAGTCAACAGCCATTAAGAATAATTTTCTCAATTGTATTCATATAATCATTTTTTTATTAATCTTGCCCACATTGATAATCATTACACTGCTACATCCCTCTCATTCCCCCCTCCCCCCCCCAAAAAAAATGTCCACACTGATCTTAAATACAGCAATGTTGAGATTTACCAATCTAGTTGACATTACAGTGCATTCTTTTCTGTTCCTGCACTAATACACAAGAGCTGGTGGCAAATCATTAGTGTTAAGAGGAGCGCTGAAGACAAAGAGGCTGAGACAGAGACCTCCAATTATGATGGCAGACTCAACAATTTATAGTTTCAGCACACAGCGCTGCTTGAGCTCTCATCTAATTACAACCATACTACTGCTGCATCATGATCACATTCATATTAGAGGAGCGGCTGCCAGAGAGCAGCACGGCAGCATGAGCAGCATAAAACATAATGCATAATGAAAATACAAATACAGTAAATTGTTCCAGTGCTTACTGTATTTTTTCCAGCCACAAGAGCAATTTCTATACACATTACTTTTAGTGCATTTAGCAGATGCTTGTCCAAAGCGACTAAGTACATGTGTCACAAGAAAAGAAACCACAACATATCACCGTAGATAGAATAAAAAGAAAAAATAGAAACAATTTTAATAATAATAACAATAATACATTTTTTTATAAGCACCTTTCAGGTCACCCAAGGACACTTTACAGAAACCTAACAAAAGAAAACAGCAGTCAAACAACAAAATGAGTATACAAATAAAGTATACATAATACAAATAATAAAAGCATTACAAAACATCAGGGAAAGCAAATTTAAAAAGGTGAGTCTTCAGTTGTGATTCAAGCCCTCACCTGAGCATAGTAGCTTCTATTTCGAGCTCAAGTCTGAACAAATAAGAGTGGCCAGGTCTTAAATGAGGAGATCGGACACAGTATAATAAATATTTGTGGGTCTTTTATTCCCCGACTGCAACTTATAAAATAAACAGCATTAACACTGCAATTTTGAGGATTTGAGGTAATCAGCATAAAACAAACAAAATACTTTCCCTCACTGTATGTCACACTGACGGTAAACCTCAGTTAGCTTATGAACTTCAAACACTTATCTCTGTTTCCTGGACATCTGTTCTAGTTACAGGTCACTTCAGACAATCTAGACAACTCTTTAGGCAATCTAGACAACAGTAGTGGCTCTTTCTGCACAAGGAAAATAAAAACAGAAACACAAATAAATACATCTTCCCAGCCACATAACTCATAGTCACATTACAGGATATTCTTTGGTTCACAGAAAACATACTGTAAATCACTCATGAACAAAATACATTGTTAAGTAAACATCCTTGCACAAGCTTAAAACACATTTTGTGAATAGTCTTAAACTCACTCCCACTCCAGTGTGCAGCTCGCGCGGCCCGTCACACACCTTGACCGCACTGCGCTCTATCTCCCCTCTAAATTCATCAAACACAAAAGAATGGGAACAGTTCATGCAAACAGTCATGTAAACAACATACAGCAGGGGTGCCCAACGTTTTTTGACCCAAGATCTACTCTTCAAGTAGCCAACCTCCCGAGATCTACCAGTCCAGTGTCAACATCTCAAACCCACACGCATCGTTTTCAGCCTGCAGTAACTAACCTCACAACACCTTTTCTTGTTGTCACACAACCACTGGACATCACATCACAAACCCTCCCTCTCTCAAACGTACACATGAATTCCTCTCACACAGTTGCTCTCCAGGTTGAGCAGATGTTGATCTGGCTTTCATCTCACTGTCATTTTGCAATGTCAGAATCTATTTCACTTTGGTGGCAATGTCACCAACATCAATACTTGCACCAAATGGATAACACATATAGCTGGCTACATGCTCGATGGATGCAAAGTCAGTAAAACGCCTCTCAAACTCTGACCAGATGCTTTGAACATGCTCCTCATAGCGTGCACTGTCAAGCTGTGTCACACCTTTACATTGACGTTGTAGTTCTGCTTGCATGTGAGGGAAGTTACGCAGGTCACCACGCTGCAGCCTGCTTGACATCAGCTGTAGCTTGCTTTTAAACGTGTTCACTGAACTCATCATGTTGACTACATCTTTAGCCTTACCCTGCAGCTCTAAATTCAATTCATTGAGCTCGCCAGTGAGATCAGTGAGGAAAGATAAATCTAAAAGCCACTGGTGTTTCTCTAGCTTTGCATGGTAATCCACATGTTTTGAAAGCTTCAGGAAGTCCTTGATTTCGGGTAACAGCTCCGTAAATCTGGCCAAAAATTTACCTCTGCTTAACCACCTAACATCCGTGTGAAGCAGCAGGTCTGTGTGCTCAGCATCATTCTCCTCCAAGTAAGCACGGAAAAGCCTTCACTGCAGACTCCTGGCACGAACTGAACACACAGTCTTCATCGCAATATCCATAACTTCTTTCATATTTAAAATCTTTCCAAACAACGCTTGCTGGTGAAATATACAATGATAATTCAGAATATCCGGGAAAGATTCACTTTCTTTGCACAGTGCAACAAACCCACTGGTGCGGCCCACCGTAGCAAGTGCCCCATCAGTTGTGATGGAGATCAGCTTGAAGAGCGGCAGTTTTGTCTCGCCAACAAATCCCATGAAAGCATTAAAAATATCCTCACCTCTGGTGTGTCCTTTTAATGGCAAAATGGTGAGTAGCTCTTCCTTGGTGCTCATGTCTTCAAAAACCATTCTGATGAAAACACACAATTGTGCCACACCCACCATATCAGTGGACTCGTCAAATTGGAGGGAAAAGCACTCACACGTGTCATTTCTTGTCATATTCTTCCTCAGTTGCTCCTCCACATCCATAGCCATTCCCTCACATCGCCTTGTAGTAGTATTGCAGGAGAGTTGCACTTCTTTAATGGCCTTCACGATCTCTGTTTTATTTTTAAAGTCGTCAAAAAGGCTATCCGCTGCCTCGAGAAAGGCTTCCTTCACAATATCGCCGTCTTTGAATGGCTTCTTGTGTTTAGCAAGGGCGTGACTGACGTGATAGGAAGCAATAGTTGCGGCCTTACTCTGGGTCTTCGGCTTGGTGAAGATTGACTGCCGTGCTGCAAGCTGTGCTTTCAAATCCCGCACTTTTGCGCCGCGTGAAGGCGTTTTTGCAGGGAAATCCCTCTCGTAGCTCCCGTGTACCGTTTTAAAATGCCGCTCCAGATTCCCTTTCTTTGCCAACGTCACCGTTGCATTGCATATTAAACAAACAGGCTTTGAATGGCAATAAACAAAAAAATATTCTTCCTCCCATTCAGGGTGAAAATGGTAGGTCTTGGCTCGTATCCCCTCAGCCATGTTAACGTTTAACGTTAGTAGTGCGTAACCGCTCTGATCGCTAGCTAGCTTCTACTGTTGACAGCTGCTGTCAACTTCCTGTTATGCATATGGCGCGCTGCCGTAGGTCAAACGTGACTGATGTTTTTCTTTTTCCCTTTTTTTAAATACTTTTTTTGTGGACGTGTTTAAAAGACTGATGGGTTGCGCAGGAAAGGACTCATGATTGCCTGTAGTGTACATTTAATAAAAAATATAACACACACACAAAAAACTTTATTATTTATTTTTTATTTTTTTCCTACACCCCTCGCGGTCGACTTGTAATCAGTCCGCGGTCTACCAGTAGACCGCAATCGACTGGTTGGGCACTCCTGACATACAGTGATGACATCATTCATAAATGTACTTAATTGCCACTCACGCTCACAGCATGTCGGGGTTCTCGCACACCTTACTCGTGTTGTCAATCTACAGGAATCGGCAAAAATACATAAACACTCTTTATGAACCTTAGTCGGTTAGCTTAATCATCATCTCATTTACTGGTACTCGCAGCCATTCATGTGCTTTATCGATGTTAATAGGGATACTTATCACACGCAACATCAAAATACACACCTCAGTAGTCTGTCTCTCAGTCCCACTACTGCTACTTCTGTGTCGCTAACACTGCCCGGGAACTCCATGACTCCCATGATCCCCCGTGATCTCACGCAACCTACTGCTGCACAGCTCTTAAAGTGACAGTGTCACCTAAACAAAAAGAAACTGCTAAAACAGTAATAATCCCATACAAAATAATAAAAAACTGTCTTAACAGTCTGAAAATAGCCTTGGTATCTTGTTCACCTGGCTACATAAGTCTTGAGTCTTTTGCGGAAGATGGCTAGTGACTCTGCTGTCTGCCAGAACAGAGAAGAGTTGCAACTTCCCTGAGCGACCCTTGTTTGCTCTCAGCGACGGCAGTACCAGGCAGCCAGCTGATGTAGTGGAGCGAAGTGCTTACGCTGGGGCGTGTGGTCTGGCCAGTGTTTAGAGGTAGATGGGTGCAGTTCCGTTGACGGCCTTGAAGGCCAGAACCAGTCTTGAATTAGATGTGGGCCGCTACAGGAAGCCAGTGAAGAATTTGAGTCGATTGAAAATGAGACGTGCTGCAGCTTTATGGATACGCTGCGGCTTAGTCGCAGAGGCTGGGAGTTGCAGTAGTCCAGGCGGGAGATGACCAGCGCTTGGACCAGGAGTTACGTTGTGTCATTTGTGAGGAAAGACAGGATCCTGCGGATGTTGTAGAGGGCAAACCTGCAGGATAGGGCCACAGCAGTGATGTTGGGGGTGCAGGCCAGTCTGTCTGTCACGTTAATCACCAGCCAGTCTTACTTGCTATTAACGCAGTCTTTATTTAGTTAGCTTCACTTAGCTTAACAGCCGTACCTGTACACGTCTCCACACAACGTTATTTGTCTACCCCCGGTCTCACCTCAGTGACGTCATACATGCATCCACTCCAGCGTGTTACATTCAAGTACCTTACTACATTTCCTCGTTTTGAAACAGAAGAGAGGCTACAAAGAAGCATGCACATGAGTCATTTTAAGGAACTCCTAAACTCTGCTTTAGTATCAATTCAAACATTGAACATAAACAACAAACAGGAAACTAGGACTTCGGGGTAGACTGCCCTCCGACCGCAGCAACGTAGGGATTATTCTGCCCTCAGCAGTTGCTGTTCCTATGAAAGAAAAAAGTTCAACTCAAAAGTCTTTTGGTCCCTGTTTCTTTTGTTCTCTTCCGAGGGGACATTTTAAACTCAGACAGAATAAACTAAGAGTCCATCTCAACATACAAATGTCCTGTTTCTTTTCTCTCTCTCTTTTTTTTTTTTGTAACTCCGAACATAACATCCTGTCTGAGATTCACACTATTCAGTCACTAAGTGTCTCTGAACCTGAGGGGCAACTTAACCTTACGGCCCCTGGAGGTCAGTCTTACAGTCCCTTCATATGAAACAGGCTGCACCGAGGTCCTCTGTGTGGTCTCTGAGGCTGACGGGTCCAGAGGTGATCCAACCTCCCTGGAGACCGGCGCAGGGCATGGACTGTCCACTGGCTGTGCAGGGCTTCCCTCTAACTGATGCTGTTGGTCCATAGGGAGAACCTGTAGGTGTTTCCTATTGCGACGCATCACTGCCCCATTGTCCATCCTGACCAGATAAGACCGCGGTTCCGCCGACTTCGCTACCACCTCCACAGGGGTCTTCCATCCCTTTTCTCCATCCAGCTCGACTTGGACGGCCTGTCCTGTGTGCAACACCGGAAGAGGGCGGACGGAGTGATGGTGGTTGTAAAAATGCTTATATGACTTTTTAGTTCTGGAGTCTTTTATCTGCACCTGATTGTGACTGATGGGTGTAACTTGCAGTCTCTTTTCAAGTGTGGGGACTGTGGTACGGATCTGCAGTCCCATCATCAGTTGAGCCGGACTGGCCCCTGTTGCCGCGGTGGGTGTTGCTCGGTAGCACATTAGGACCATGTATGGGTCTGGCTGCTCGAGAAGTCGTTTAGCAGTATGGACTAGACTTCTAAATGGGTCGGGCCGAAAAAATACGCAAATGAGCCGGGTCGGGTCGGGCCTCGGGCTTCCTTTTTTATAAAACACATTTCATAAAACACATTTCTTGCAGGTTGTAAATTATATAGCCTGTTGTGAAGAATTTGAGTCGATTGATTCATCGCTGTTCAGGTGTGGTGAAGAGTGAGTCTGGCTGCCTGCTTCATGGGGAGGGGCAGACGCAGAACTGATGCCGCTGCGTGACGTATACTCGCGCCTATAGCCTGGCTGGAGAAGATGGAATCGGCTAAAAGTAAACTTGCCACAGGTGAATTCACCCTTGCTTTTCGAGGAGTGAGGAAATCGTCTGTTTCTGTCCCTCCGAATATATTTTCCTACTGGTCAAAGCGCGGTGTCTTCTTTGCAGCGGGAGCAGGTGCTGCTGCTGCGTTGACGCAGCACCTGTCTCCTGGCTCGCGTCACCTTTCCATCTGCTGTCAGTCTGATCATGATAACAAGTGTATGAGAAAAACAATTCAGGCGCGCGGGGGGTCGGGTTCGGGCCGGGTTCGGGCCGGGTTCATGCTGGTGTGTCGGGCTGCGTCGGGTTCGGGCTTAAAACCGGCGGGCCGGGTCGGGTCGGGTTGTAATTTTCAGGCCCGTTGAGAACTCTAGTTTCTGTCTCTCCGAATATATTTTCCCACTGGTCGAAGCGCAGTGTCTTCTTTGCAGCGGGAGCGGGTGCTGCTGCTGACGTTGACGCAGCACCTGTCTCATGGCTCACGTCACCTTTCCGCCTGCTGTCTGATCATGATAACAAGTGTATGAGGAAAACAATGCAGGCACGCGGGGGGTCGGGTTCGGGCCGGGTTAGGGCAGACAATTCATGCTGGTGTGTTGGGCTGCGTCGGGTTTGGGCTTAAAAACCTGCAGGCCGGGTCAGGTCGGGTTGTAATTTTCAGGCCCGTTGAGAACTCTAGTCTGGACTGCTCTTTCGGCAGCCCCATTTGCCTGGGGAAAGTGTGGGCTTGAGGTTGTGTGAACGAACCCATACTTCTCACTAAAGTCTCCGAACTCGGCCGATGCAAACTGCATGCCGTTGTGACTCAGGAGCTTCAGTGGTATTCCCCATCTGCCGAATATGCTTTTGAGATGGTTAATGACTTAAAGGCTTGACATGGAGGGTTAATGAGCCATCTCGATGTAGCGGGAATAGTAATCCACTACTATCAGATAATTCTTCCCTTCTCACATAGGTCTGCAGCGATTCTCTGCCAGGGTCCCTCTGGCAGGGGAGTGGTGATGAGTGGCTCTGGCCTCTGTTTCGGTTTATGCTCGATACAGAATTTGCATCTCACTACAGTCTTTTTTTATGTCGCTGCTGATGCCTGGCCACCAGAAAGACATCTTGGCTCTTTCGTGGCACTTGGTCAATCCCTGGTGGCCCTCGTAAATTTGCTTTAGAACGTTGGCTCTTAGCGGTGCTGGAATCACTATTCTGTCCTGGTACAGAACAAGTCCCTCTGCTTCGGACAGGTGATGTCTGGCAACGTGGTATGCAGAGAAAGACGGAAACCCGGCCGTTCTACATGCCCGGCCATTCCTGATGCAGGTAATGACTGTCTGGAGGTCTGAGTCGTTCTGCGTGGCTTCTCTTATCTCTCTAAGCCTGTCTTGTGAAATTGGTCTATTTTTCACCACTGCTTCGATGTACGCCTTGACATGTTGGTCCGTCTCTGACTCTGTGTTGTGGCTCAAGGGACTCCTGGATAGAGTATCAGCCACAATTAACTGTTTCCCTGGAACATGCACAGCTGTCACATTGAACCTCATGAGGCGCATCAAAAGTCTCTGGCACCGCACTGGTGCTTTGTCCAGATCACACGCATTGATGAGTGGTACTAGCGGTTTGTGATCAGTTTGAAGACTGTGAAGACTGAAGCTGTCCATTCCTTGTATGTAGCGTGCAAACCGCTCACAAGACCACACTGCCGCCAAGCACTCCTTCTCAATCTGGGAGTATCGTTTCTCTGTCTCAGTTAGGGTGCGTGAGCAGAAAGCAACTGGTTTCAACCTACCGTCGCGCTCCTGCAGCAATGTAGCTCCTAAGCAAAAGCTACTGGCATCCGTACTGACAACTGTTCGACGGTTGGAGTCATAAAAGGCAAGCTGGAGCTGATGAAAGCATGACTTTAGCTTTCCGGAGTGCTTGTTCTTGGAGTTCACCCCATGTCCATTCACTCTCCTTTTTGAGCAGGTCCGTGACCGGGTGTAGAGAGGTTGAGAGGCCTGTCAGGAACTTACCCAGGTAGTGGATGAGCCCAAGCACCTGGCGTAACTCCCCAATGTTGGTTGGACTGGGCATTTCCATGATGGCTCTCACTTTGCTTGTATCTGGTTTGCGTTTGAAGCAGAACTCCTCCCCATGGGAGTGACGAAAGTGGTCAGTTTCTGGCTACTGGGTTTGAGGGGAATCTGCCAGAAGCCGCTTGATGCATTCAATGTGGAAAACACTTTAGCACCAGCTAACTTTCTGGGTGATGTCCTCCAGCGTTGGCAGCATGTATCTTTCCCGCTTGACAGCTTTATTCAGCCATTTCAGGTCGACACACACTCTGACCTCGTCTTTTTCTCTGCTGGCACAATGGGTGCACACCAGTCAGTAGGTTCAGTTACATGCTCTATGATGCCTTAAGCTAGCATGCGTTTCAGTTCAGCTTCAACTTTGGGAAGGAGGAGAAATGGCACCCGGCGGGGTGTAGCAGTAACGTAGGGATCAGGATTGGGCTTTAACTCAATCCTAACTGGATCACACTTCAGTAGCCCCATCTCCCCGAATATGTCACTGAAGACCTCTGTGTTAACTGCATTCACTCTCTTCACAAGGCCTATTCTCTCAGGAACACCACACCCTAGTAGGTTTTGAGAAAACTGCCTCTTTATGACCGTCACCCAGTAGGCATATTTCTGTCCTTTATACTGGCTAGAGGCAAGGAATTTCCCAATACATCATACCTCCCCTCTGGGCTGGTGGCATCTTGGGTTCTGACCAGCCGGGGGGGTTTGTGTCCAGTCCATTGTATGTACTCTGGGTCACTACAGTGATGTGAGCCCCAGTGTCTATCTTGAACTCAACTGGACTGCTATTTACTGGTAGTGTCACTCGGCAGTCTTCATCTGAGTCAGGTTGAGCTATCACTGTACAGACTGGCTCCGTAACAGCTCCCAAGAAAAACACCTCATCGCTGTCTGTCTCTCCCAGTGCCACTGCAATAACTTCTTTGGGCACTTTGGTTTTGAAGACAGCCTCAAACTGTCCCATTTTATTACATTTCCTGCATCTTCTGTTGCGTGCTGGGCAGAGATCACCCTTTCCATGCATCCTGTTACATCGTGAGCAGTTGTCCTGTTTTGACTCACCACGTTTTGGGCTGTTCTGCCAGCGCCGTCCGACATTGCTCCCTTTTCCGCCTGGATACTGCTGCGCTTTGCGTCTTACTGCATTCACTGTAGAATCCGCGCGCGTGCCAATGCTTTGTTTCTTAACTTGCTCACTCTGCCACGCTAGCTGGATAGCTTTCTCCAAAGTGAGCTCGGCCTCGAGTTGCAGTTTCTGAGATACCTCGTTATCTAGGATGCCGATGACGATCCTGTCTCTGATGCGCTCGTCCTTGCTTACTCCAAACTCACAATGTTGGGCCAACTCGTATAGGCTCCTCACGAAGGCTTCGGAGGTCTCCCCGGGCTTTTGCACGTGCTTTTGGAAGCAGGCGCAGTCGTGAATGGTGTTGCGTTTAGGCACAAAGTGTTATCAAACTTTGCCATGATGGTCTGGTAGTCAAACTCCGGATTATCGTCGTTTCCGTCGTACACGACTCATAAATCGGCTCAGCCTCTCTCCCCAATGCATAGAGAAGGGAGTTTATCTGTACTTCACATTAATCACCAGCCAGTCTTACTTGGTTTTAACGCAGTCTTTATTTAGTTAGCTTCGCTTAGCTTAACAGCAGTACCTGAACACGTCTCCACACAACGTTATTTTCTCTACCCCCAGTCTCATTTCAGTGATGTCATACATGCGTCCACTCCAGCGTGTTACATTCAAGTACCTTTTTACACAGTCATCTAGGATTACGCCCACCCTCGCAGTTGATGAAGGCGATACTGTGACATCTTGAACAGTGACTGACAGGTCCATGCATGGGCAGTCTTTCTTCGGGATGAAGAGGAGTGCAGTTTTACATTTCACACACATATAACACACACACACATACACACACACACATTAAGAACAGAGGCTACATACATTTCTAGAAAAGGTTGCCCTGTCACTAATCAGAAAATGGCCTCATTTGTTCCACACTAGCCCCCTTTTAGATAGAAAAGGCGGCACATTTGCAGCAAGGTAAATGCTGCTATGTGCCACCTTGTCTATCTAAAAGGGAGGTGTAATATTCCCTCTTTTCCAAAAGCCGCCACTTGGCTGCCACTGGGGTAGGCGTAAGCATGTGACGTGACGTGAAGCACAAAGTTTTAGGTGAACACAGAAGCAGGTCGAATTTGTCTTCAAAATAAAAGCTTTACATCAGGGCTGTACAGTGCGACATATATGTCGCACGTGCTACATCAAAACATGCCTGTGCTAAGAATTTATCTGTCCTGTAGCATGGGTGCTATGAGCAGATTTAGCCACAAAAAAAAAAAATCTTGTTTGGAATCTTGCTTGAAAAAAGTAATCCTTCTGCGTAGAACTAAAGTAGAACGATGGTACTACGACTGTCCTTCCTGGTAGTTATAGTCAACTGTGGTCAATGATTAATGTTATTTCTCGTATATTGAACGCCAATTCCCACAATTCCTCACCGCCGCAGCTTTTACTTACGCTATGTCCCATGCGGCTGGGTTGGCACACAGTGGCTAACGTTACTCCCACGAGTCAACAACATGGAGAGATTTTTCCAACCTGTCCGCATTGAGAACACGAAACGAACTAAAGAGACCCCAGGCACCCCGGACGACACAGACAATAACGTAAATTAAGTTAACGAGGACCGACCAACACCAACCGAAAACATTTCGAGTTATTATTCTATAATTGTTGTACATTATTTATATATCAGTCCCTCCAGAAAAACGCGATTATGCGATCGCATAATTTAATGCATAATCAGCCAAAATCCGCATATTTATGCGGGGGCTGCATTTTTTCAAATATGCCGCATTTTCGTTGCAAAAAAGTCACATATATCTTAGCAGAAAGTTGAAAAATGTTGCGTTTACTTCACCCAAGAGCAGCCATTTTCCCCCGTTGCCATGGGAACGTTATGAAGTGATGTAATTACACGATTTGAACATAATCACAAGCTGCAAACCCCGTGATGAAGCCATCACGAAGCCCGCAAATCAGTCTCATTTGCCAACAAAAAAATCATACTTGTGTCAAAAACCATACGGTTGTAAGTATATTAGTAGTATGTAAATTTACGTTACAGTAAGAGTTTGCACTTTGTGCATTGGAAGCACATATTTTAACAGAAGATGTCTGTTTTGTATAGCTACCTCTGGAAAACAGGAAGCACACATTTTATTTTTCTGTATTTTATTTATTCAATTTTACAGAAGTTGTAGCATATTCCTTTTGTAAAGCTACAGAACTTGTTTGACTCATCAATGTTTTGTAAGTTTGAGCCATGTGTTTATTAAGGTCTGAAATAAAACAAGATGAGAACTTAAATATTCCCAGAACTTTCTGTGATGTAGTATGCTTGCTTATCATAGGAAGTAATAAGAAATTACTCTCTACATTAAGGTAGTAGCCTAGTGAGAACAGGGTGTTGGGAGAATCACTTTTTTTTCTCTTTTTCATCAAACCACAGTTTTTGAAGTTCCTGCAATTTTTGCAAGTTCCCGCAATTTCATTGCATAAAAATCCCACATATTCCATCGCAATTTTTAAGAAAATGTGCCGCATAATCAAGAATTTTTGCCCGCAACAATCACAAAAAAACTCTGCATTTTTCTGGAAGGACTGATATATGAATTACACTTGATGTTACTGTGTAAGTGATGAGCTGCATTAATTGTCCTCTGTAGAGGTGACGGGCATTTTTAGGGTGTGCTACAACTCTCTGGTCCTGTGCTAAAAAACTGTCAGCCTCTGTAGCACTAGTGCTATGTGCTGAAAAAGTTAACGCACAGCCCTGCTTTACATTGCACCCCATTTGAGTTTAGAACTGGGTTCTTAGCGGGGGGCTTTTTATTTGAAAGTAGCGACCATATGTAGCTTGCCGCTACAACAACAAGTGGACAACGAAGACAGCTACAGAGATCGAGGAGTGGCTAGCATCTCCCGGATCTCAGCGGCTGTCCAGTTGCTCATCTTGATGTCCGTGGATGAAGTGATGGACTGACTGCTGTGATCAGCTGTTTCCTGGTTTTAAGGGCTCGTCCACACGTACGAAAACGATCTTTTTTACCTCCGTCTTCCTCGGCATCGTTTCAAGAATATTTGCGTCCATACGGATCCACTGAAAACAACCGAAAATGCTGTAGTTCATATTCCAGCCTATAGGTGGCGCTTGACATTCACCAAAAATGGAGAAGAAGAGACGGAGCATGCTCATGAAGCTTGCGTGCTGTAAACAAACAGACAGTAGACGGAGAAACCGAACACAACAAGAAGAAGATGAAAATGGCTAGTGCGAGGAAACCAGAATCGTTTGTCTGGACCGTTAATGAGGTCAAACTGCTGCTGCGACTAAAACTTAACTACAATGCAAGTAAGTTGCAAGAAAGGCTCAATATCTTCTGCGGCACGAACACAAGCACGTAGTCCGACATTGTTGTTGTTGTTGTTATGAGACGTTGCAGGGTTCAGAGGTCGGAGGCAAGAGGTCGAGGGGAAGGGCGATGGTGTCATCGTTTCGGAAAGTATACGGATTCACTGTCCACATGAAAATGTAAGGGCTGCGTTTTCGGATTTTTCCACCCTGAGACCCGGTTTCAAAAAAGTGCATTTTCAGGTGCTGCGTTTACAGGATCTATGTGGATGATCAGCTAAAACAATGCAAAAAATGTGCATTTACACAAAAGAGTGTTTCAGTGTGGACGGCCTCTAAAACTCCCCGGCTGTGGGACGCACAACAGTGCACGTCATTGACACCTCCGCCCATCTCACGCAATTGCCGGCACATCGACGGCTTGGATTTACATAGCAATGGAGGTGGAAAAAGTGTACCCTCCAAGGCGTCAAATTGGTGGACCAAAACAGACCCCCAATATACTGCCTTCTGTCTAAGAGGCCATCCACACGAAAATGCTCTTTTACGAAAACGCACATGTATTGCATCGTTTTGGCCGACCGTCCACACGGATCCTGAAAACGCACTTTTTTGAAAACGGGTCTCAGGGTGGAAAAATCCGAAAACGAAGCCCTCCCGTTTTCGTGTGGACACGAATCCGCATACTTTCCAAAATGATGACGCCATCGCCCCACCCGTGGACCTCTGAACCCCGCAACGTCTCATAACAACAACAACAACCATGGCGGACTACATGCTTGTGTTCGTGCCGCAGAAGATATTGAGCCTTTCTTGCACCTTACTCGCCTTGTAGTTGAGTGTGAGTCGCAGCAGCAGTTTGACCTCATTATCGGTCCACAACGATTCTGGTTTCCTTGCACTAGCCATTTTCATCTTCTTCTTGTTGTGTTCAGTTTCTCCTTCTACTGTCTGTTTGTTTACAGCGCGCGAGCTTCATGAGCGTGCTCCGTCTCTTCTTTTCTGTTTTTGGTAAATTTCAAGCGCCAACTATAGGCCTGGAGTAGGAACTACAGCGTTTTCAGTCGTTTTCAGTGGATCCGTATAGACGCAAATATTCTTGAAACGATGCAGAGGAAGACGGAGGGGAAAAAGATCATTTTCGTACGTGTGGACGTACTCTAAATCCGCGAACCTAGCCGCAAAAAGGGCAGCCAAATTGCCGGCGCTGCTGCCCAGTATAAAAAAGTGGCTTGTGATGGCAGTTTCCCTGTTTGTTACAAGCCTGAACACTAAAGGTTTTGGCTTAACAGTTTACTTTTAACACCAGTGTGACAAAAGATAACCCTGTTAACACTAAGTAAAAACAGCAACAACACATTATTGGTAGTTCTGATAGCTAAAATCCTGATTTGACAAACTGTTAGGATCTAGCAGTGAGGTTCTAGATTGCAAAATACTTCCTCGCTTGCACCTCCCTTTTCAAGGACATTGGAGAAGCTCCAGAAGCTACGGTGGCCCTCGCGGACAAGAAACTAATTTTCTAAATTTGGACTTGCTAACATCAACGTAGTGTATTTTCACTAATTCAAGTGATGAGGTGAAGAGGTATTTGTTATTTGGTCTTTAAAATGATAGGTTACAACTCAAATAAAATTAGGATCATACAAAGAAATTCTGGAGCAATGTCAAAAATATTCATAGAATTTATTAACATGGTAATTAGCAGACTTCTCTGTTTATCTGTCACACTAATTCATTTCTTTGACTGGATTTGGCAAACTCCCAGCTTTAAATATCTTAGTTATCGCTCCATGTGTTCTCTCACTGCAGTAAATTCTTGCCGATACGACGTTTCCACCAGCTCTCTAAGAGGCACAGACTGAGGCTACGGTGTGCTAAATTTGATGTCATATGTAGCAGCATTTCTTTTCAGAAAAACTAATGTACTGCTAAACATTGTTCGTTATCTAGGTTTTGTACCATAAGCAGTGGGGGGAAATATACATTATGTTGTAATATTTAACGTTACCTGTCCAGCAGAAAGTAGGCAAAGGTGGGAAAATTCCTCCAACATTTCTCTGTCAGAGTCAGTGCGTTTACATGCACAGCTTAGTCAGATTACAGCCATAGTTCGACTATGCTACTCAATCAGACAACTGCAATTGTCCGAGTATACATGCCAGTGAGAAAATCGAATTATTGGCATGTCATACCCCGGTATGATAGGTGGCGCTGTACCCATTTTAACTTGTGGTAATAGAGCCACCTCCAGTTGACCTCTTTATGTCACCAGCAACAACAAACTCTGCCTCGGCATTTGAGAAAGATGGCATACGAAGAGCGAGGTGAAGCTACATCTTTGTACATTTCGTATATGGTGTACATGATAATTACACAAACTAGATGCACAATGGCGCTCTTGCTTGCGGTGATTTCGGAGGAAAGACTCCACCGTCCCTCTACTTCCAGCTCACGGCCCTGGGAAAAAAATCTCGATCCTGCGCAGAACGCAAAATCCAATCCGATCTGATGGAACGTATACGTGCAGGTGTAATGCGACTATCAATCCAATAATCTAGGTGTTTTAATCCGACTATGAGAAATCCAATCCCGTCCGATTTTAGTCAGACTAAGGTGTATACATGCATCTTAAAAATCCGATCATAGTCAGACTAACCCAGTAATTCGGTTTTCCTGGTATCTGGCAGATATTAGTAGCCGATCCTTTAAGTCCTGTAAGTTGCGAGGTAGGGCCTCTGTGGACAAGACTTCGAGCACATCCCACAGATGCTCGATTGGATTGAGATCTTGGGGATTTGGAGGCCAAGTCACCACCTCAAACTCATTGTTGTGCTCCTCAAACCACTCCTGAACCATTTCTGCTTTGCGGCATGGTGCATTATCCTGCTGAAAGAGGCCACAGCCATCAGGGAATACCGTTTCCATGATGGGCAACAATAGATAGATAGATATAGTATCCTACAAAAGTGAGTACACCCTGTTATGACTAGGTCCATGTTATAGTTTTGCCCCTGTTCTTGTCTTGTGTATTTACCTCTCCTCTCGTTCCAGATCCCCCTTCCCTGCTTGTGTGGTTTCGTCTTTCTCCTTGATTGTCTGCCTCCGCCCTGATCACTTTTATCTGGTGCTTGTCTGATGGATATGTAGTCCCTGTGTTTCCCCTGTCCGTTGCCAGTTCGTCTCCTTGTCCCCATGCAGAAACATCCCAGCCTTTGTTCCCAGCGTCTTCAAGTGTTTCCTGGTTTTCGACGAAGCTCTGATGAACATGATGGATGTTTTCCTTGTGTCTTAAACTTCATCTAGAAACCTTCCAGAGCAATGGCTGTAAGTTTTGATTGTTTAACCTTAAAGCGTCTTAGATGTATTTTCTGAACAGAGTAAAAGTTTGCTAATCTAGAAGCGTTTCAAGCCTTTTGTTATCACATGAGCATATCAATGACGTTTACCTTTCATATTTGCATATGACATTAGCGCCTGTTGTTATTTAAATGGCTAACATTAGCACTTATCTCAACCTGTGTTTTAGTCACTCAGTAACAGTTTTTATGCTAATAAGATATTTTTTCTCTCTCTTTTGTTTCTATAAAAGTTTTACTCAAAGTCACATATGGAAACTGTAAATAAAGGAGCAAGGCACTAGAGGTGGGAATCTCTTAGCACCTCACAATTTGATTCGATTCCGATTCAGAGGTCAACAATTTGATTCTAAACTGATTATCGATGCATCTCTATGCAACATTTTTTTTTGTGTACATTTTCATGCATGATTTAAAAAAATAATGGTAATAATTAAATCTGAGTTTGCTACTCAGACTTTGCCAATCACTTCCTACTTTTGTGATGATCATTAAAAAGAATCAACAGATTAATTACCTTCTCTAATATTTTATTAAAGAAAAGGCTTTTCTCTGTCACAAATAGATATGACTTTCAATGAACACAGAATCTTCCTGTTACAGGCAATGAGCATATCCCTGAGAGAAAAACAGTATACTGTAACCTATATAAAAATAAAAAAAAGCTTTCAATGCAATAATCAATGCATCTTGCATTTCAACACATTATGGACCTATGTATCAGCTCTCATACTAAAACATCATCATCATTGATGATAAAAAAAATAAACAGATTAATTTTTCTTCTCTATGTGTCATTAAGGAAAAAGCTGCTCTCAGTCAAAGATAAGAATAAGATTTCTCTTATCACAAAATCCTCCTGTTATGGGTAATAGGCAAGCGGTACGCAACAAAGCCTTGTCAATGAAGGTGCAATAGAGTCTGTAATTCGCTTCGCTCTTTCCGAGTTGGGTGGAACATTTCATATCGCTTGTTTAACGTTTAATGTGGTTTCTCATGTTTGTCGTGTTTCCAAAATATTTTAGTTTAGTTCGACACAACTTGCATATGGTGTGCCTCTAGTCCAGATCCGTTTTCGCTTTAACTTCATAGAACCCAAATGCTTCCACATCTTTGCTTTTAAAGCAGAGGCTGCCAGCTGAATGTTGCACTCAGCCATCTCATGTTTTTTTGTTATGTGCACGCCATCGGGCGCTGCACTTCCGCAATTATGAGTTCCGCCTCTTGCGTTTCGTCAACATTACGTTATCAATTAACATTTAGAAAATTGATTTTTGACTTTTGTAAATCGATTCAGAATCATCCACGTCCGCATCAAAATGCATCTAAGATTCGATTATTTCTCCCACCCCTACAAGGCGCTCACTTCCTGGCTTGTGAAAACCGAGTTTGGCTGACTGTTTATCTACGTTAACATACTGAACATATATAACACGTAGAGGGTACAGTACAGATACAGTGTAAAGTAGTGGGTGTACAGCTTGTATAACAGTGTAAATTTGCTGTCCCCTCAAAACAACTTAACACACAGCTATTAATGTCTAAACTGCTGGCAACAAAAGTGAGTACACACCAGAGGAAAAATGTCCAAATTTTGCCCAAAGAGTCAATGTTTTGTGTGGCCACCATTATTTTCAAGCACTGCCTTAATGCTCTTGGGCATGGAGTTCACCAGAGCTTCACAGGTTGCCACTGGAATCCTCTTCCACTCCTCCATGATGACATCACGGAGATGGTGGATGTAAGAGACCTTGCGCTCCTCCACCTTCCGTTTGAGGATGCCCCACAGATGCCCATTATGGTTTAGGTCTGGAGACATGCTTGGCCAGTCCATCACCTTACCCTCAGCTTCTTTAGCAAGGCACTGGTCATCTTGGAGGTGTGTTTGGGGTCGTTATCATGTTGGAATACTGCCCCTCGGCCCAGTTTCCAAAGGGATGGGATCATGCTCTGCTTCAGTATGTCACAGTGCATGTTGGCCTTCATGGTTCCCTCAGTGAACTGTAGCTCCCCAGTGCCGGCAGAACTCACGCCGCCCCAGACCATGACACTGCCACCACCAGGCTTGACTGTAGGCAAGACACACTTGTCTTTGCACTCCTCACCTGGTGACACCATCTGAACCAAATAAGTTTATCTTGGTCTCATCAGACCACAGGACATGGTTCCAGTAATCCATGTCCTTAGTCTGCTAGTCTCCAGAAAACTGTTTGCGGGCTTTCTTGTGCATCATCTTTAGAAAAGGGTTCCTTCTGGGACGACAGCCATGCAGACCAATTTGATGCAGTGTGCGGCGTATGGTCTGAGCACTGACAGGCTGACCCCCCACCCCTTCAACATGTGCACTTAACTTCTTTGGTCGACCATGGGGAAGCCTGTTCTGAGTGGAACCTGTCGTGTTAAACCGCTGTATGGTCTTGCCACCGTGCTGCAGCTCAGTTTCAGGGTGTTGGCAATCTTCTTATAGCCGAGGCCATCTTTATGTGGAGCAACAATTCTTTTTTTCAGACCCTCAGAGAGTTCTTTGCCATGAGGTGCCATGTTGAACTTCCACTGACCAGTATGAGAGAGTGTGAGAGCGATAACACCAAATTTAACACACCTGCTCCCCATTCACACTTGAGACGTTGTAACACTAACGAGTCACATGACACCAGGAGGGAAAATGGCTAATTGGGCCCAATTTGGACATTTTCACTTAGGGGTGTACTCACTTTAGTTATCAGCAGTTCAGACATTAATGGCTATGTGTTGAGTTATTCTGAGGGGACAGTACATTTACACTGTTATACAAGCTGTACACTGACTACTTTACATTGTAGCGAATTGTCATTTCTTCAGTGTTGTCCCATGAAAATATATAATAAATAAAATATTTACAGAAATGTGAGGGCTGCACTCACTTTTGACAGATACTCTATCTATCTATCTATCTATCTATCTATCTATCTATCTATCTATCTATCTATCTATCTATCTCTCTATTGTTGCGCACCATGTTGGCTTGCCTTCTTCCCATAGTGCATCCTGGTGCCATGTGTTCCCCAGGTAAGAGAAACCAGGCCACCTTCCTTTATTGCTCCAAGGTCCAGTTCAGATGCTCACATGCCCATTGTTGCCGCTTTCGGTGGTGGACAGGGGTCAGCATGGGCACCTCAAATGGCCACTTTACTGGTTACCCAGCATAAACAAAAAGCACGTGCAAGGGGTTAGAGGTGTACTCACAAGTACACAATGGTCAGAGATGAAGATGGGGAATGGTGGAAGGGCAAAGGGCAAGGTGCAGTTTCAGCGGCAAGGGAATGTGGGGTGCAGCCACACGCTGTGGTGAACCAAGGCTCAAGTACAGCAACTACAGTCTCCCTTCAATGGTCCAGGGCTCTCCCGGTCCTCACTCTCTCCCTCTTATGGCAAATGTCCGGTCTGCTGGCAGCTTCTCAGAGTTTACACACATCAACCACAGGACAACTCTCCGTCCGTCTTGGAAGTTAAGAGTGTTGCTACTTTACTTTTACCGTTTACAGCTATCTGCTCGGATGCCACTAAGGCCGCTTCTGCTGTCGCTAACCTTGCTGCAGCACGTAGGTGACACTAAGCACCTCCTCCTTGAACAAGGTGAGGACAGGATTGGCTAAGGACTACAGACATACCAACAGAGATGAGAGAATAGAAGATGCTTCACTTGCCCCAAGGGGCGAAAATCCCATTTCATAGTTGGGGGGGGACAATAGCCTCTTTTATACAGCATCTTTTACCGCAGTTTGACGCTTTAGTCTCTCTATCTCTCCAACAGGCAGGCAGAAGACCTTTCTTAGCACTGGCTGAGT
The DNA here is from genome assembly GCA_963678695.2 of Diplodus puntazzo. Lineage (NCBI taxonomy): Eukaryota > Metazoa > Chordata > Actinopteri > Spariformes > Sparidae > Diplodus > Diplodus puntazzo. The sequence continues at coordinate 5,157,483 of OZ023171.1, read as the reverse complement.
CCACCTGCACATGTCTAGATTTAAAACAAAATGATTGAAATCAAATTAACATGTACACATGCAATGAATTCAACTAATTATCAGGCAAACATCTAAGCTTGTTTATCAGATATCTCATAATCAGATTACTGTCTTTTTCCAGAAGAAAGATATCAGATTATGCTATTTTTTTTCTCTCTCTCTCTCTCTCTCTCTCTCTCTCTCGCTCCAAGCAATCCCCAAACTAAAAGAAAATACCTTAAAGAATAATCCAACATAAAACAATTTCGCAAAAATATATATTTATTGTGTTGTCAACAAACATCTAACAACTATGTCACAAAACTGTATGTATTCTAACTCTCTATCTGTAAAACTGTTTTACAGATAGAGTTAGAATACATACAATTTTACTAAAACTGTATTCTAACTCTCTAACTGTAAAACTGTAGGTATTCTAACTTTCTAACTCTGTCTCTGTGAAAAACTGTGTACAATGTCTGTCTGTCCACCTCACAGCAAGCACTACATTTCTAGACAAAAGATCCAAATGTATTTTTTCTGGTGTCACTGGATCCCACAAACTCCTGGCAGAACATCTTCATGTCCAGCTTATCAAGTCTTTCTTTATGGACATTACAGACGACAATACTGTTGAGTCTCTCTTGTGCCATGGGTGATGGTAGCCAGGTCTTGTGTAATAATAGGATCTGACACTCGTGACAATATTGCTTAAAAAATCTGTAGAAAATTCATCGAGTTGTGATAATTTAATTGGAGATTGACAGAGACTGCAACATTTGACTCAGAAATGAAAATGAAAATCGAAAAGTAGATATGTGAAAAAGTAGATAGAAAGTAGAAAGTAGTTACTGTAGATACAGTATCTACTAGTTAACTGAACATATTTCAAGACAATTAACTCTGGATAACTGGATAAAACCTTCCTGGAAATAAATCTAAAATGTCAGTAATATCTGATTCTGACAATTATATCCAGACAGTCTTTTAGAATGACAAAAATAATTTTTACTGCTTGTGTCATGTCCTGTCCTCTCCCTCTCCTCTCCTCTCTGTCTGTGACTATCACTATCTGTAGCTTTTAACTTAGCTTAAAGGTACAATATGTAAGAAATGTAAAGCAACTGGCTGTAAAATCATCCTAATATGTCACAGAGACTCAGGAATAATGTTCATATAACATACTGAACTCACCAACAACAACAGTACAGCCAAAATATTCGCATTAAAACAAATCTTTTGCAGACGCGTTGATGTTTTGAAATCATGTTTTGGCATGTGGCGCCACCCACCGCCGTCTACAAATCATTGCAGTCAGTAGAGTCTCAGTTGCCGAGCAACCACAGGTTGCCAGTTACAACTGAGCTACAATGGCGGAGGCAACGAAATCTAAAAAGACCTCGTTATGAATCACAAAAACACCAAGATAAAATTCAAGGCAAAGCGAGGGTCTATATAGGAGATGCATTTGAACGGTGGAGACAGTTGAAAGCTGAGAGGGATTTGAAAACGGATGCAGAATTGGCTACTCTTCTCCCAGACAGGTAAGTTAAGCTTGGCTAACTAAGTTACCATCATAGCTTGACGGGGATGGACATTTCGAATACTTTGAACTGTCGAGTAATAATGTTACTCATTTCGATCATAGAAACAAACGTTAGCAGCACAGGTAACGCTAGCAGCATTAGCACTGTCCTGGTACGGGCATCCGGTCTCCAGCGTGCTGCTGTCCAGCCGTTGTCCACTCGATGTCCAGCCACTGTCCACTCGATGTCCACTCGATGTCGACAATACGAAATCTTACATTTGATACTTAGCCAAATTCGAGTCCTCTTTAGGTCTTTGCCTGTATATCGCCACAAACTATACAACATTATAAAAGGGGAGGCAAAAATGAAGGACAGTTCTGTCAAATATCATGCATAACGTTACTCCATCTGATATGTCCATCCCTAGTCAACAGCTAACTTTACCATAAATAATAATACATCTTGATCTTTACTGAGAGAACAGAATTGTGTGTCTTAGAGCCACTCATTTATGATAAAACACTCATCTCTTTAGCTACATGGCAACCTCGAGTCTGGGGGGGGGGGGGGGGGGGATACGACTCGCGGCAGTATTTTGAATTTGAGTGTAGTAACCGTTTTTGGCCACATTCTTACATATGGCGCCTTTAACAGCACTCGTAATTGAGTAGGCTTTTGAACAATGCAGGATAAATGTTGCAGACAGCTCGGACCTGGCGCTTTTTGTTAATGGGATGTGTGTTGTTGTAACTTATGTAACTATGTCTGTGTGGTATACACACGTCTTACCCCGCGAAGCAGGGTGTGAGTAGCAAGCTCCGTCAACGCGCTGCTGCAGCTGCTAGCTCCGCCCGTTGGAAAGAGTGTGGGGTGGACTCAACCATTTCTAAGAATGGGAGGGGGGGGGGACTAAATCTTTAAAGATGTAAATAGCACATTATTGCGCGATTAAAATGAGCACCGCTTACATTGTGCTTTCAATAAATGCTACTGCATTGTTCAAAAATTATTAATTGTGTCTCAAATTATTCTAGGGGGGACAGCTTTACTGGAGGGGGGGACATGTCCCCCCTGGGATTTCCGCCTATGCCCCACACACAAACGTGGTCTTCTGGTATTTGTGCAGACATGAAAGAATTTTATAACTAACACCACTCTTCTTTTCTCTCCGACTTTTAACTGTATATAGAATGAATGGTTTAACATATTATAATCTGACCATTTTACACAAATTTTACACTTCATGAACTGTAACCCACCCACTAACAGGTGCCATAATGCAGAGATAATCAGTGTTATTCACTTCACCTGTCAGTGTTCATAGTGGTATGCCTGATTGGTGGATAATATCAACTAACTGAGCTGCATGCCACATTATTATGTTGTAGGCAGATGTGGAAGAACTAGGCTTTTTTAATCTTTTACCAAAGTAAAATTAGACTTTAATACTGTACAGAGGTAAATGTCCCTCATTAAAAACCTTAACCTCCTTACCTTCTCTATGGAGTTCTTGACCTCTCATAGTGCTATGGAGCTTTTTATAATGGCTGGGTCCACGTTGAGTTAATCCCCTGCACCCCCATAAGAGATTTAGATTTGAATCTGATCTTGACCAATCCAATCAAATAGTAGACAGGTCCCCACCTGAGAGGCTGGTCAGAAAGAGGGGACAGATAACGGATGGAGGCCTTTTTCATGGCAGGAGTGTCTACACATCTCAGCAGGAAAGGAGCAGCTCTTATGTACAAATATATTTTGCATATGTAGATCTTATATATGTATTGACATTCTGTTTTTTTTATTATTTGTGTCAATCAAACGGCGATACGACAAAATGTTCACCTTGTAAGTATACATAAGTGTCTGTGAATACAACATACCTTGTTGTTAAACAAATACGTAATAATTTGTGGGGAACATGTGATGTTTAGCAGATATCACCAGCCCTGTGATATACTCAGTGTGGAGAGTCATTGACGTTACAGTACTTTTGGTGGTAACTAGAAATGTAATAAATCAGTTTAATATAGCGTAATCAACTATTAATCGACTATAACTCAGAGGACAGAAAGACACAGCAGGCAGCGGTATTATAGGTGTGAAGTGGCAGAAGAGAGATAGAAATTGAGACATTAGCAGTGGGTGAAAAGGAGAGTAAAGCTGGAATATTTTCATATCTTAAGCCCTATTTGCACAGGACTAGTATTGTCCATGGACCTTGTGTGATTAACAAATGACCCCTTCGGATCTGTGTTGGTGGTGCATTCTTTCACATATTCTCCTTCGTATGATGTCATGGCTCCATATAACATTACCCTTATCAACATTATTAATTTAGTTTTGATTTGATCAGGGACTAGCAAAGTGTTCTCACAGTTGAAAAATCCAAGACTTTTTCCATGATCCCGCTAACACCAGGGATATGTGGCAAGGCATACGGACTATCACCAACTACAGGATTTCTCAAATCACATTACTCAATGACTACCGGTCCATCGCACTCACTCCTATAATGATGAAGTGCTTTGAAAGGCTGGTAAAGGAGTACATCACCTCCAGATTCCCTGCCACGCTTTACCCCTTCCAGTTTGCCTACCGGCCAAACCACTCCGCTGAGGATGCTATCTCCACTTCTCTTCACTTGAGCCTTGCACACCTGGAGGAGAAGAACGCTCATGTTAGGATGCTGTTCCTGGACTTCAGTTCAGTATGTAATACCATCATTCAGCATCTGGTAGACAAACTGGGACCCCTGGGCTTCAGCACCCCTATCTGCAACTGGCTGCTAGATTTCCTCACTGAAAGACCACAGTCAGTGCGGGTCGGTCAGAATACCTCCACAGTGGCGCAGCATTTCCCCCAGTTTTTTCTGAGACTGAGGCGGGGGGGGGGTCATTTTGGGTCATCATACTGTAATTTTTATACTCATGTCATAGAACTCTAATATTGTAAAGAAATGCTATTTTATTTATTTGTTTCAAGAGAGGAGTTATCTAAGTCAGAGCCCTGCACGGGTGAAAAATAATGTACTGTGTCGGACACAGATGCGGATCGGGTCGGACGCCTGGAGAGGCGGGTCGGGTTTTACGATTGCCATTTTCAAGGCATCACTTATCATCAGTAATTATTAGCGATACAAATGATAAGAATTTATATCTAATATGAGCTCATTCATGCGTGCTTGCACCCTCCCAGAACTCATTCCCTCTACGCTGTCTTACTTTCACTTTTAAAAATTGCGTCCGTCCAATTTTCCTTCGAGCGTCGGTATCAATTTACAGCGGGTCGGCTCGGGTGCGGAATGTAAATTGTGTCGGAAAACTGGTCGGATGCGGTGACCCGTGCAGGACTCGGATCTAAGTGACCATTTTAATCCTCTAGCTAATTATCAAGCGAAATATCCAACATGCTAGTTAATGTCAAAGACTGAGGTGGAAGACGACGGTAAAATATTTACTTTCTCTAACACTGGATTTATTTATGCCTGAATTTTGAAGGTGTGGCGGCTTTTATTTTGCCGTGGCGGTGCGCCACAGTCAATTACATGTAGGGGAAACCCTGGTGGCGTATCCAGGACATTTTTACTGGGGTGGCCAAGATGGGACGCAAAGCTAGAGTGGGGTGGCCATGGCATAGCGAAGTTTAATGCCACATATGTTGAGATTTAAAGAATAGATTGTTTATGTTTACGTATGGGGTTTGCTGTGTATTAGCAAATAAATAGCATACACTTTGTGCAAAATTGGACCATCCTTTTTAAATTAAATCATGTATGAGAGTACACGACAACTTCAGGTAACTGTTCATGAATGACACATCTAGACATAACAGAACTTGACATACCATGCTTAGCAGGTAGAGCTCCAAACACTGCTGGATCACACTCATCTCTCACTATCTCCTGATCCTCTGGGTGTGGCTGGTCAGCTGTGGGAATACACAGATATCTGTGAAATCTGAGCCATCAATAGGTTGGAGGTTCTGCCACACACACACACACACACACACACACACACACACACACATATATATTAGGGCTGTCAAATTTAAACACACAAATTTCCTTATTGCAAAAGAAAACATATTTCGGGAGAGAGTCTGTGTTCCAAGTTAAAAAGATAACATTTTAATATATAGGCTATACATTCTGTTCTGTTTCTACATTAATATATAGCAATTTTTACCAGCTCAAGAAAAATACATTAACGTGAGTAATTTATTTACAGTTATGTTGTTATGTTGATTTTTATATTGTATTTGTGTTCTAACAGTGTGAATTATTTGCAAAAATGCCATAACGTTCATCTTTGTTGCTGTTATTGCTATTATTAGCTGACAAGGCCAGTGTCAGTCATGGAGTTGATGCAGAGGGACAGGATAATGCCAGTCATAGGAGTGAGGAGGAGGAAGAGACAGATGAGGAGGGACAGGAGAAGGAGAAGGAGGAGAAGAAGGAGGAGCAAGAGGAGGAGGAAAGTGGAGCAGGAATCACCAAAAAACAGTGCCAGGTACAGGTGCAGTGTGCAGGACTGGGTTGGCAATAGGTCTTTGCATAGAAAAGAAAGAAACAATAAGCCCATCCTCTCCTGCAGTTATTATAGTGCAAATAAAGTATTCATGTTAAAATTATGGTTCCACTTGTGTCCGTCATGCAATCGGATAAAAGGCCTCTCCAAACCAAGCTCCCGAGCTGAATTTCAACCCCAGCCCGCCCCTGGCTGTCACTCACGGTGGCGTACATTTGTTCCGCCATCGCCCTGATCATTTTGCGGGACACTCTCTCATGGCGTGCCCGATTGCTGATAACTCATCCCCGCATGTTTATCTCAGGCTCCTCGCTAGCCTTCTTCCTCCCTCCAGCAGGCAGCCTGGTCCTGCTGCTGTCCTCCTTGGACAGACGCTGAAGCTCTGTTTCTCTCACTCTCTTGGGGTCAACAGAGAAACGTCTAACGGCTGCTTCTCCCGAGTTTTCCTCTGAATATATCACAACAGAAAGTTTGAATTTCAAGTCGTACTTTTTATTGTTTTGCTGCACCGGAGCCATGGCGATCATCAGTGTGATACTGACTGACAGAAAGCAGCACACTGTGTGAAAAAGGCGAAGAAGAAAAACGTGCAGTGTCAGTGGACACCACTTGCAAGCCAAACAGACGGCAGATGCAGAGAGCCCGTCGCCCCCCCTCGCCAAAAGCAGACAACCCTGGATTTATTTTCCTGCATGATTTGAAGTGTTGAATAAACATTTTCATAATGCAGGCATATTTGACCTTTCTTATGTTGTTAAAAGTATTAAGAACATGAAAAAATACATTAAGGTACATTTAGAACAGAAAAAAATGTGCCAAAAAATTGCGATTAATTTGCGATTAATCGTCAGTTAACTATGGACAGAATGCAATTAATCAAGATTTAAAAAATAATCGTTTGACAGCCCTAATATATATATATATATATATATATATACACATATATATTTTTTAGGGCCGGGGCTTGATTAAAATAATTAATCGAATTAATCAGAGGGTTTGTTGCAACAACAACATATTATTATTATTATTATTATTTCAGACGTGGACTCTCTGTAAATAACCTTGGCTAAAACAATAAACAGTTCAACATAAAGTGCCAGTTGCAACAACAACATATTACTATTATTATTATTTTTTCAGACGTGGACTTAGTTACCCTGGTCCTGAAACCAGTCATCTGGTCGAGTGTGGGTTTGGTGTGGGTCCTTGTACTCGGAGTCGGGCTAACGTCCACGCTAGCTCCCACGCTAACGCTAGCTGCTATATGCTTAGCATTTAGGTGATATCTGAGGATTGATATGCTGTGGTGATACGCGAACTCCTTCTTGCATAATTTGCACACAACCATGCTCTTGTCTACGCTGCCATCCGGCAGCTTTTTAAAACAAAATTTCCCAACCACGGGGCCAACCAATGCGGTCTCATCTGCTTCTTTTCGTTCATTGTTGTTGTCTGAAGACATGAACGCTATGCATGAACGTTAGTTGGTGCTCCAGTATAATCGGTACCCCTGAAACTCATCCAGTGAGAAACGTTCCGCGGTGCAAAATTAGTGCGATTAAAATGCGTTAATTTTTTTTAACGCGTTAATTTTTGTGTAATTAATTAATCGTAATTAACGCGTTAAAGTCCCGGCCCTAATTTTTTTTTACACTCACACATTCATACATATGTACATACATACATAGATACGTGTGTGTGTGAGTTTATGTATTATGCACATTTTATTATTGTTCTTCTGTGTTTTACAACTGTTTTAACTATTGTTCTTGTGTAGTGTTGTGTAAACAGGGCCGCTGGAAGTGATTTTGAACAGGGGGTGCTGTGAATTTTTTTTTTTTTGGGGGGGACAAAAAAACAATGAGCCTATAGGCCTATTTAAAATACATTTTAAAAATAAATAAATAAATAGATTAAGATTCACTACTTTATTGTCACATACACTTCAGTGCACACAGCCAGAGCCTGTAACACAGAGACATCATCAGTTCTCAAATGAATATGCGCTATTAGTTAAACTTCACAATAACGCTATAACAATGCAATATATTTGGTCAGCTGGCATGAACCTGGGTCACTGCACCATCTACGTTTATGTCACGGCGCGATTCTATCAGCTCCAAATCCTTTTACGCACACCACAAGGAAATAATCTCTGACTATTTAAGCAGTTATTGAATCGCTCTCCAAATCCAATACGCAAAGATCGCACGCGCAAAATAACACTTTCCGTCTCCATCTCCAACCTTTGTACGCACACCACAAGGAAATAATATCCGACTATTTAAACGTTATTTAACAGTTCTCCACATCCATTACGCACAGAACACACGATCAAAACAACACTCTCCATCTCCATCCCCACCACCTTGCAAAAATACTCTAGTGTGACGTTAAACTGCATGAATATATGAAGGTGCGCGGCGGCACCAGGCTCTTACTTTGAGCTGCAGACAGGGTGCCCTGGTTACAGGTGTCAAAATGTCGAGGTGCGCTCTGGGATCGTGGAGATAAAGTCTCTCATGAGGGGACGAATGTCCAGGGAGTTCAGAATGTCTGTGTGCGCATGCATCAGCGAAAGGTGTGTGAGTCTTTTCTGGGTCGTGGTGCTGCGTACCCATGTCTTCAAAAGACACAAGGCGGAGAAGGTGCGCTCGGATGAGACCACGGACATGGATAGGCACGGACATAACTCGATCAGTTTTTCTGTCTCTGAAAACACGGCTCTTGTTTGTGGCTGGAACTTTGTCAAACATGATGCTACATCTTGGACTGTGACACACTTCGACCCTCTGTCTTTTGTGACATCGGCAAGCTGCTTGGCGATGCTTGGCCCAAGGATTTTGAGCTGGAGTTCAAGGCGGTCTGTGTCAACTTATGTCCAATCACGCTAGGTTGGGTTGCGGGTGCACCTGCAGCCTGAGGCGGGCGGACAGTCTCCTCACTCTGGCTGCTCTCCGTTGTCGTGGTCGCGGTACTAGTGTTCTTCTTCACTGGTGGTGGTTTTCCAACAACATCCTAAATGCGCTTCTGTGCCTTGTTTTCTCCTCGTTTCTGTCAGTAGACTATGTAAATTTACTAGTCTGCTGCAGCCATGGATGTATGCTGTATGGAGCGAGCGGGAAACCTCTTTACTCGGCGGCCGACCACTAGTCTGCCTGCCTGACGTTGACAACTTAACTTCCGTGAACCTGTGTTGATTAGGCCTAAAAATTATTAAATTAAAATCCAAAATACATGTAATAGCCTACGTGTGTCAAAATCATTTCCCAAAATATTCATAAGGAATTTATAAATTGTGCAAAATATTTTTAATATATTTTTTAAAAATATCCCTCTTGCCACTAGGGGGTGCTGCAGCACCCCCAGCACCCCCAGCACCCCCACTTCCCGCGGCCATGTGTGTAAATGTTTCAGACAGTTGTAATTGTATGACTGGAGTGACAAACAACTTGAATGTGAGTCTACATGATAAATTCAAACTATCCAAGCATGACCTCCCATCCTGTGCAGGGGGAGCTGACTGCTCTTGGTCACTACTGCTGTACTGAGGCTGCTGACTGGACCGGGCCTGTTCACTGCTGCTGGTAGAAGCTGTGGCTGGCTCTGACTCTTTCCTTTTTGAAGAAGAAGAATCTCTGAATACCTCTGCTTCTCTTCATAGCTATTCTCTTAATATCCCTGGAGGAAATGTAATTCAATCACTCAATCAATCAATCAGTCAGTCAATTCACTTTGAAGTAACAGCTATTACTACAAACATCAAGCAGGATCATTGTCAAACTGGGTTAGAATCAGTGTGCAAAATACAGGTGTTTGTGGGGCTCTGGAACCCCTTAATTAACAGCTGTGACTCCATTAAAATGTCAAAAACAGGCATGAAAACGAGTCAGGGGTGAAAAAGGTGAGAAGGATACAACCCCTCTGGGGGGGTCTGGGGGCATGGCCCCCTGGAAGAAAATTTTTAATATTTCATACTTAAAAACATCAATCTGATGCATTTTGAGAGAAAAATCCAGCAGAATTACAAGACAGCATGAATGTATAATAAAGTATCTATCTATACATCATCACATTATGATATACAAGAAATGAGACTGACAACTTCTCTCATGAAATGCGCAACAGCACAACTTTAATAGCACAATCTGCCACAGAATGAAAAAAGCAAGCCCTTAAAGAGTGTATTTTGACAAGATGAATATGGGTTTTGAAGAAGTTGCTGTCTCTCTGCTTGGAAGAAAGGTGCTGGCTACACTGTGTGTGGATGTTATGACCTGCACCTTCTTCTTGTGCACTTCTGTTTGACAGTGTGCCTGCAGTGCATGACTGCCATTGTTTGCATAGTTAATAGCAGTTTTTATACAGGGCAGCAAGCCGCCAATGTGGCCGTCTTTTTTGCGGCTCGGTCTGTGGATTTAGACAAAGGGCAGTAAATTCGGGTCTGGTCTGGTCCGCCAATTTGCTGCCTCGGAGGGTACACTTATTTCCGCCTCCATTACTATCTGAATCCCAGACGTCAATGTGCCGGCAATTGCGTGAGATGGGCGGAGGTGTCGAAGACGTGCACTGTTGTGTGATCCACAGCCGGGAGTTTTAAAACCAGTAAACAGCTGATCACAGCAGTCAGTCCATCACTTCATCCGCAGACATTGAGATGAGCAACTGGAAAGCCGCTGAGATCCGGGAGATGCTAGCGTCTCCTCGTTCTCTGTAGCTGTCTTCGTTGTCCGCTTGTTGTTGTAGCGGCAAGCTACTAACGGTCGCTACTTTCAAATTAAAAGCCCCCCGCAAAGAACCCAGTTCTAAACTCCAATGGGATGCAATGTAAAGCTCTTATTTTGAAGACAAATCCGTTGTCTTTCTGACAACGTGCTTACTGATCTTCCTGAACACATCTGCTAGATGGAAATTGAAAATGAATTTGTTTATTTTGGTTTCAAAACAGCGAATTTTGCCAAAAGGTGAGTGATTTTCATGCCTGCAAAAAGAAAGGAGGTGTCAACAATATGCCTAATTATGTCTATTTATCGTATCTACAAAGGTTTATTTTTACATAACTACCGACATCTTCGATCACTTTTAATAACACAATTAACACATATTGCATCTCAAGCATTTGTGGCATTTGAATGCAATTTGCTCTGCCTCTGCCTATTTAAATGTCTAAAAATATGTGAACTGTGAAGATGATCCAAACAAAAAGTCCTTTATCTCCAAGAGAAAAAAGTCTTTAAATCGCCCTTAAATCACAGAGCAAATAAATAAATCCCAGCTTGTTCTTGTGTTATAGCTATTTAAGGCCCAATCCCATTTCTCTTTTCTACCCCTACCCCTTGTCCCTACCCCTTGCCCCTTGTAACGGCGTGCCAAGGGGTAGGGCTGAAAGTCAAACCCTCCGAATTGGGACACCTGCACCGGGCAGGTGTCCCAATTTGGAGGGGCAGATGCGACAAGCTTTTTTCAGAAATCTCAGGAAATCATGCCGTCTACAGCTGTGGTGATCCCTCTTGCCTGGGCTATTGGCATCCTTTTACGGTTGTCTGCAGCTAATGGAGCAATGAAAGAAAACGAAGACGTCTTAAAACGCCTGGGAATGCTGGTGGATAATTTTATGGTATGTAGAACGTAATGGAGAACGTTTGTGTGCAATAAAAATCGCTGTGAAAAATCGATTAGAACTACAGTGCTTCTCGCTTACCTTATATTTTTTATTCAAATTCTCCCACTTTTTTGAGACTTGTTGGCAAGTGATTTTTCCTTTGAGACCTAGCTCTTTGATCAACGTCCTGTATCATAACAAACATGAGGAGTAATATAAAAACAATGAAAAGCAAGATACAAAAAAAACATAATTATGTATGCAGTCAAGCAACCTAAAACAAATTACTCACTCCCAAAGTTGTTTTGCAGCAGCTTTGGATTTGAGGAAACGCTGCTCATTTTCAGCTCTGAACCGGATGAGCCATCTCGTTTCTTCTGGAGTCCCTGCATAGATAGCACACAGGGATAACTGTTGTTGAGATCTCATATAAACCAGTGATATTGCTTGGGTTACAATATCCATTTAACAAGTGTATAGCATGGATGCTCGCAATTCGTTCACAACTTCAAATTCATGCATACACTGCACAGGCTAATGTTAACATTACATCTGATTTGTGCATGACATTCCTGCGTATCCTATAACGCTATCAATGTAACTGAATACCAGCAGCGAGTTTCCCAAAATTTTTATTGATAAAGTTATCACTGTAGATTATCAGGGCTGCCCACAGAGCACCGCTAGTAGCGTTCAGCCTGGTAACGTTAACCTGAAGCCTCAACTACTAGCGATTTTTTTTTCATGTGCATTTTATGAAGAAAATCACCATTACACTTTGAAACAACGTTAAACTAGACAATACAACAGTTTTCGTAAATTTTAAAACTTTATTAATGGAGAAAATACTTACATTTGTGAACTTCTTTCGCGGTAGCAGCCATCTTGCCGGTGATTCGCAGTGCATTCTGGGAAATCTGTCGTAGCCCTACGTTTGGAGTGTGCCTCTGGAAAATCTCCATTTGAAGGGGTTTATAGCCCTACCACTTCCCCCTAACCCTCCGTCCTAACGGGAATTGGGACACCCCTACCTCTACACATGAACGCGCAAAACGGAGGGGTAGGGCCAAGGGGTGAAATGGGATTCAGCCTTAAATATTCAGCCTAAATCTAGGCTGTCACACTATATTTCACACACTAGCTGGTCAAAAATATAACATTAACTCTATTGAACACACACATCTGCAAAAAACACCCTCAGTCTTCAGTCCAGAAAGCAGCTGTTAATATTTCATGGCGGTATGCAAATAACAATAAAAAAACAAACAAAAACAAAACGCTAGCGTTAAATGCTTCACTTGGTTTGCAGGCTGCTAAGCTAGCTAGTGCAGTGGAGGTCGTCTTCTAGCTGCCACTTAGTGCTAGATAAAGTTTTCCTACACATTCAGACGGAACTAAGATATAACTAAACATTAAATTACCTCTCAATAGACAGATTTCAGCGTTTTTATCCAGCAGTTGACGTCACTGTGACCGTCCTCCTGTTTCATTAATGACCGGACTGGACCAGCAGCAGCAGCAGCAGCAGCAGATGCAGCGTGCTCATGGCTCACCTATCAGACCTGCATGGCCAAACGTCTGCTGACCAGAAATCAGCTCTCACAGCCTCAATACGACCATTACTATGTTAGTTAAAAATGTAAAACTGGCCCTAAATCAGCTGATCAGCTGTCATCATTGATTGACAGCATTTCTCTTGCTTCTTGTGTTGACGAACTTGACCAACTCCCTATCAGATCTGGGGTGGCCAATGAGTTTTCAGAGGTGACCCCAGCAACCCCCCAGAATCACCATTGTACCTCCAGTGTCATCACCCTCAGCACAGGCTTCCCTCAGGGCTGTGTCCTGAGCCCCCTGCTGTTCACTCTGATGACCACAACCTGGCTTACAGGGAGGAGGTGGAGCAGCTGGTTGGCGGATGTAGCAAAAACAACTCGATCCTGAACATGGACAAAACCAAAGAGATCATTGTCGACTTCAAGAAGAAGCAGTCCAACCACACCCCTATTCTCATCAACAACACGGTTGTGGAGGTGGTCAGCAGCACCAAGTTCCTGGGGGTGCACATCACAGACAACCTCGCCTGGTCTGTGAACACTGTGGCACTGGTCAAGAAGGCACAGCAGAGCCCGCACTTCCTGTGAAGGATGAGGAGAGCCCTCCTGCCCCCATCCTCACCACATTCTACAGGAGCACCACAGAGAGCATCCTGACCGGCTGCATCTCCATGTGGTGTGGAAGCTGCAAAGCCTTTGACTGGAGGAATGTGAGGAGAGTGGTGAGGACAGCGGAGAAGATCATTGGGATCCCGAGCTGGGAATATTATCAGAGACTCCTCCCACCCTCACCATGGACTGTTTTTTCCGTGCTGGCCTCTGGAAAGAGGTTCTGCAGCATTTGGTGCAGGACCACAAGGCTCTGTAATAGCTTCAGGAACACTGTAACTCTCAGTGAAAATTGTCACCTTAAAATCATGATGACATCACCATGGCAACCGGGATGAGAGGACGTTGGCCTGAATATCGCCGCTTCTCAGTCTGTAGCTAAACTGCTTTTCCTGTTGGAAAAAGAACGCCAAGTTGTCCCTACAAGCTCTGGGGCTGTGCTACTAACTTTCAAGGCTGCACGCCTGAACAATTGGCTCCATGGACTCACCTTTCTAAGCTGATCAGCTGTTAGCCGAGCAACGCTAACTTACAAACCGACATACCCAATACTCTGTGGGCTGCCCATCATTGCTCCGTTGATCCTCCCTCCACCACAACCTTGGGGTTATTCACCGCCTGGCTCCTGTATCGCCCTCCTCAGGTGTTCAGCGCAGGAGCTCCTGGACCTCTGCTGTCACTTCAGCCCAGGCTCCATCACTGGGATCGGATCTCTGGGTCCCCTGCGTCGCCCCCGCTGTGTGCACGAGGCCTCCAGACGCAAGTTTGTTTATATGGACGGTGCTATTCCCTGTGGTGCTGACTGCGGTGCTGCTGTTCCCTCCGTACTGACTGATAGGCGCTCCATTTATTTTTTGTTTTGTTTGTTCTACTTTGTGTGTCCTTGGGTACCTTGAAAGGCGCTATTTAAATGAAATGTATTATTAGGGGGCCAAGCCCGAGGGGCCGAGGGAACGCGTATGCAAGCATACGCGTTTCCTAGGACCAGCGGTGCTAGGAACCCTATTGTAATTGTAAAGAGTTTTATTTTTATTTTCTCCGGCTAAAAGTGGTGCTGCAGGCTAAACCGTGCAAGGGCGGTATGATGTAGGGCCAATCCTGAGGCCATATCTTGAAGGTGGTCATGACTGCTCAATGTGGGCGTGGCTTATTACAGGATAAACAACAAACATTAATTTCAGCCAAACTATTATGCTGAAAGCTTTGAAATGTATATGGTACATAAAGAATAGGACACAGTTCTTCCATAGCAAAAATTGCACATATGCTTCACTAGGTGGCGCTATAATGGATGCAATCGCGTTTTTGCCTTTAACTTCCACATTTTGAATAACACAGTCACAAACCTTATACTCATATGTTCCCTGAATAGAGCTGGGTTTTCTGACACTTCTGCTGCACATTATGTTCGCTAAAGCGCCACATATGCAAAACCTACTTTTTCGAACTCCTCCTTGGGATTTTGTCCGATCTACGTGAAACTTGGCATGTACACTCTTCAGCTCGACCTGATCTAAAGTTATCAAAAGAATTCTGCTCGGTCAAAAAATGCGGAAATTATTAATAAACACATTTCTGCAGCTAGCTATAAAAATGTAAACTGTTTGATATCTCGGTCAAACTAAATGCTATCAACACCAAATTTGAGTTCCTTGGTTGCCATGACACTGGGAAGGGATGAGCCGAATTTGGCAAAATTTGGTCACTAGGTGGCGTTAAATAGATAGGAAGATTATATCTCTTGAACGGCTACACCGATTTTGAAGAAATTTGGCAAGTATGATGTAGGGCCAATCCTGAAGGTGGTCATTACTGGCCAATGTGGCCGTGACTTAGTACAACAACTCCAAAACGGCAAACATTCAGCCTTTTGCACTTCCAGCGCACTTCCCATTACAGCGAATACCACTGCTCAGACGTTGGCCTGTGTCTTCCCTTTTGCTCCAAGCCCGTCGTCCTTTGGCCCAACTTTTGTGGGCTCTGCGGTGAGCGGGGTCCGAGTCACGCGGGGGGCTTGGCCCCCGTTTATAACTGTTTGCAGTTCTAGTTGATTTTGATTTTATTACAGTGGAGAAATGATTAACAACATATGGATGTCTGGAACTGTCAGAAAAATGCATCCAAAAAAGCATATTTGAATATGGTCTGCACAAATGTTAAGTATAGATGGTGCACAATCACTGTGTTACATTTATCTCTCCTCGGCATCATCTTTGTAACAGCACTGGACTCCACGATTAAAGACATAATAAAACATTCAAAATAATGAATAATGCATTAGCTACACAATCATCAACTAAACACAGCATTTATTTTTCAGAACTGTTGCAGCGAGACCTAAGGCCTCAGCTCCTCGGCTTGCTGACAGATGCTGCACTTTGTGTGTGTGTGTGTGTGTGTGTGTGTGTGTGTGTGTGTGTGTGTGTGTGTGTGTGTTTGTGTGCGCACAGCAGCAGCATCAGGCCAATATCCATACATCAGTGTCGATCTGCAGAGAGCCCGTCAAGCTATTCTTAGCCTCTGCACACACAGACCGATGAGAAAAACACAGAACCACTCCTTGTTTCACAGGAAATTTACCAGTCCACATCCCCTCCCTGAGGCGTATTTAGTATTGTAATGCATTGCGGGTGAAATACCAACATTACCAAAAGTACATTGGAAGGCCGTGGAACTCCTAGAGGATGGTTCAGAGTGTCAAAGCTCTAATCAGACCACTGTGAATGTTTAATGTGTGTTGCTGCAGCCAGAGCCCTACGAGGAGGAACTGGAAATGGTCAGGATTACCAGGGGTTGATACAGAACAGGAGTGCAACATCACCATCTGATGTGTTTCTATCAAAGAAACACACAAATATGCACCAGGACACAGAGTGTGTTTCTGAATTTTATCACTGTATATCTTAATGCACACCACGCTCGTGAAGAAACCTGCTGCAGCAGAGTTTTCTCCCTCTCCTGGGAAATCTGTCCAGCCTCTGCGACACAGCACACACACCTTACAGAATATATATGGGCCTACCTATAGAATCTTCAGCAGGCTCTACTGGAGTTTGCACTTTTTATACCTGTGATGTGCTGCTGCAGTCCTCAGCTCAATGGCTCCTAGGCAGAGCATCACACCGCAGTACTGCAGTGTGTGGGGGTGCAGGCAGCAGCAGCTCGCTTAATGATTCACTACATCGATTTCCTCATTTTGCTATTGACCTTTCATTTCCAGTGCCAGCTCTGAGTCTCGATTGTGACACACACTCACAGAAACACAGACTAGGGAGGAGAAGGAAACTGTATGCACTGTTATTTAGGCACTTGCATGGTGTGTGGAGATACTATAAGATGAGAGCCACAGGAAAGTAGGAGCTATTTCACTACAGCCCTTTCATATTTGGGATCAATATCCGTCTTGAGTAATCTGATCACAGGTGGACAGCTCTGAGTACAAATGTGAACCCCACCAAGAAACATTGAGGACACATTTGAGATCTGTTCACCCAGACCACATTCAGAGGTGGTCTGGGCCTCACGTGAACACACTCCACTCGGATGACCTCCGCAAAACAACACGAAGAAGCCACAACAACAGGCAGAATGGATTACACACCATCTGATTTCCATGTGGTTCACTGTAATGTAAATGACATTTTACACTAGAGTTTGGACTCTCCTTACCTGCCAATGTTAGCAGCAGCTGTTTGAGAACACACTGTCTATTTCAGTTACTCCCTTAACAATTCATCAGATTTTTAGAGTTGTTGAGTGAGGAGAAGTTCACAAAGTAAAAAAAAAAAATCCCAACTGCAGATTCATAATCATTGTTTCCTTCTTGTAAATTCAGCATTAAATCAGAACAAGTTGTCTGTTTCCTTGTATGAAGTGTCAGTAGCCTCATTCACACAGAGCAGCCGCATTATTGCCCCAGCGGTGGTTCGCCAGTTCTCCGCTGTCACAGAGCGAAGCATCTCCACCTCAAAGACGAACTGCTGTGTAATTCACACAGAAAGCCGGCGCTGCGGCTCCTAAAGAGGCGTGACGGTACACGTCATGATGATGATGTTGGTGTGTTTACAGGGTGTTTCCCCGGTGTCCTCCTGTCTATCTAAACCTGCGGACAGTTAATAATCATATGGATGCTGGTATAATGTGTTGTGGTCGAGATCCTGACCCACCAAACATCCTGCAAAATGCTCTTAATTACATAATTACATAATCACCATCAGTAAACTGGAAGCTGTCTGACCCTGTCACTCGCGGGGACGGAGGCTGTTTTCTGAGGGAAAGTTCACTGAAGTCTCGGCCTGGACCTGTGTAGTTATCAGACTGTCAGATCGATGCGCCCTCGATACGGGCCGCCGGCTTATCCATTCACACTGGTTCGGTTCGCCAATACTGCACCTCTGATACTACCTCCAGAGGCGGATCAGTGCTGGAACAAAATTTCACCCCTCGCTGCCTCCGAGACATTCACACGGAAGGCGGAGGCGGAGAATTGGCGAAGGATCCCCACATCCAAACAGCAGTGTGAATGGGGCTAGTTTGTGACAGCATGGCTGTACCATCCTGTCTGTTTCTGTCTCTAAAGTCTTAACATTTAACAGCTGTTTGAACACACTGTTTATACTGATTTCACCATTTACATGCCATTACACAAATATAGTAAACAGTAACCAATAAAGAAAAATTGTGGCTCCAGCCTCTTCTGGGGCTACAAAAGTCCTGTACACACACTTTAATGTGTATAATTGGTGGAGTTACCCTTTCAGGTTAAATAAAGATAATAAAAGTGTAAACTAAGGAAGCCCTGGGGAGCAAGTGAGAATTTCTTTGTTCAGCTGAGCCATTTTCTAAATCTGATCTAAATTATTTCCTGTTTTCATCACCTGCTGGTGGGGATAATCTTTCTGGCAACTTGATTTTTTTCCCTGTGTGAAAACACGAAAAAAAAAGACTGCAGTAGGGAAAACTGGTTTTTCATGTGTGGAACCAAGTGAAGAAAAAAGATTCAAGAGGAAGAAGCTTTTTTTCTTCTTAATACTCATTTTGACCACAAGAAGTTGAAGTATACGACTACCCCATATCTTCAATAGGACAAAAAGCATCTATGTTCTTCCAGGTGAGTTTTAATTTCTCTCTGCACCCTAAACACAAGATGCATCTATTATGTGTATGTAGGTTATCTAACATGACTGTCATCTCTTTCTTTTAGCGAGGAATGCATCTGTTAATATCCTGTTACTGTCATGGGTAGAATCTATTATATTATCAGCAAGTCAGATCAACGATTAACATTTTATGGCCTTACACACAATATTATTCAACTTCTGAGATATATGAGCATTTTCATGTCATATAGCAGTTTATGAACATAGTGGTCAGTGTCAGTTGCAGCAGTTAGAGTACAGTACGTTTGTGTTTTCAGCAGATTTGCCGGAAAAAAAAGAAATTCCACTGATCACCAGAAAAAAACATTCTCACTTCCCTGTCAGGACTTCCATAGTGAGCACATACTGTAAGTACACAAAGTACGAGATATAGAACTTGCCTCACACTTAGGTTTCCATTTGGCTCTTCCTGTTATTCCTGGTGACCTTAAAATACTGTAAATTAATGAGAAAGTCTGATTCTTTCATTTACAGGAGCTGAAATGTTCTGCATAGCTTTCAAAGTCCTTGAACAAACAAGAAAACTTGTGTGCACATAAACATTCCTAGCGCAAAATTCCTCACAATTAAGTAAAATTTAGTTTGTTCTTTACCCTTTACTTGACTGAAAAAGGTCTCATGCTTTTCCTTATTTAAAAACTTCTTAAAGGGATATTCCGGCATAAATTTAATCCATGGTCTAACACACTGTGACACCGACTAAGACACCCATCGAGAGATCAAGTTTTTCGACCGCTAGCTGATGTAGTTTTAGCAACCTCAGAAAAGACCGCACGATAAAAATACACTGCAGTATACGCCTCCAACAAGAAACCGCCATCAAAAAGCCACAAATAATGCTCAGAACAGCACCAAACTTCAGCAACAGTACAAATAGGGTCCCAGCACATAGTTCAAGGCATCAAACATCTGCTAGCTTAGCCAGATTTCTACCGAAAAGACAACACAGCTCACCACTCTCCTGCAGCAGCTTCCTGTTGTGGGGAAGCCCTGCGAGTCGATTAGCGAGTGCAGTAGAGTTCCGCAGCTCAAGGATGAAAATGTATGATTATTGCTCCATGGAAATGCAATCAAAGTTCATATGTGTCTTGCCTACCAGTTTATAACAGTTATTATCGAGAGCGGACAGGGAAAAGAACGGAATTGAGCATTTTTAACTGCACTCAGTAATCGATTCGTCAGGGCTTCCCCACAACAGGAAGCTGCTGCAGGAAAGTGGTGAGTTGTTGACTCAGCTGTTGTTGGGTGTATAAGTGAGGGACAGGAGGAGGAGTACAGGGCACTGGTGGACAATTTTGTGGAGTGGACTGGACAGAATCACCTGCGGCTGAACATCAGCAAGACCAGAGAGATGGTGATAGATTTCAGGAAGAAAAGGAAGACAGCTTTCCAACCACTGCGCATTCTGGGAAGGGATGTGGAGGCGGTGGAGGATTTCAAGTACCTGGGTGTTACCATCAACCACAGACTGGACTGGAGATCTAACACTGAAGCTGTGTACAAGAAGGGGAAGAGCAGACTTTAGTTCCTGAGGAAGCTGAGATCCTTCAACGTGTGCAGCAAGATGTTGGAGATCTTTTATCAGTCTGTGGTGGCCAGTGTACTTTTCTTTGCTGTAGTTTGTTGGAGAAGCAGCATCGGAGCCAGCGACACCCACAGACTCAACAAACTGATCAGGAAGGCTGGCTCTGTGATTGGCTGCAAACAGGACACTCTGGAGGCTGTGGTGGAGAGGACACTGAAAAAACTGTTATCCATCATGGATAATCCTCTCCACCCTCTCCAACTCACACTGGTCAGACAGCGGAGCACCTTCTCCGGAAGGCTGCTTCAGCTTCGCTGTCGTAGCAACAGATACAGGAAATCTTTCCTGCCACAAGCCATCACTTTATACAACAACTCTCTCACCTCTGCCTGACAGAGAACTCGGGTCTCTCTACTGCTCTTACTCTGTTTTTATCATGTTAACATCTGTATTCCAGGTTTTTTATCTATTTATCTATTTATATTACCTGTGGTTCTATAATTGCACACTTACATGTACATTTTGGTTCTGTTATTGCACATTCATAGAAATTGTTTATTTCTTGTACAGTTGTATAGATTAGTATTGTTTATAGTATAGTTTGCACTGTGTATATACATTGTATATATCTTGCTTTCTATTTATGTTATGGACAGAGTGTTTTTCTTTTACTCTTGTGGACGCACTGCTGCTGTAACAAAATCATTTCCCAGTATGGGATCAGTAAAGTAATTCTATTCTATTCTATTCTATTCTATTCTATTCTATTCTATTCTATTCTATTCTATTATATACTCACACACGGTTGCTGCATTCATTTTAAGTTTTAAAACTTTGACTGGTGAAGAACCCGAGCAACAGTTGTTGTATGCAGAGTCTCTCCCAGCTCAGCTGCTGAAGCATTTAACTCCTTCAGAGTAGTCATATGTGTCTTGGTGGTCTCCATCAGTAGTCTCCTTTACATTTACATAGTACTATTTCGAGGTACTTGTACTTTACTTGATCATTTTAATTTTCTGCTACTTTATTCTTTCATTCCACTACTTACTGGAAGAAATGACTGTGCTCCACTATATTTTTTTGATAAATTACAAGCTGCAGATTGCATTTTGCATCAGAGTCAAAGTAGCATTTAAAAAAAAAAGTATTTATTTTATCAGCAATCGAATTATTACTTATATTATTAATTATAACTTTTGATACTTAGATAAATTTAATATCAGCTACCTTAAGAATTTCACTCAAGTACTATTCATATGGTTGAATTTCACTTTATTAAAGTAATATTTTACCATAATATCTTTATTTTTACTCAAGTATGACTCTTAAGTCTTTATACATTTTGATATAAAGGGTGGGGAAGCAGTTTGCTGTGCTCTGAAAGAAAGTGCTGTACTGCTTTGTGTGTTTTTTTGCAATTTGTTGGAGAAAAAGTGAACAAGCTGATCTTTTCTCTAGATTTGGCATCAAAAGAAATGCAGTCTCTGTACAAAATGAGTCAGTAGAGATAAATGTAAAGAGCAGAAAACGCGTAGTTATAGCACATGAGAAATTGCTGTGTTACTCATACGCCATTTAGAGATACCAGTCTGTCCGTATCAGCCAAAAGGGACCCTGGATCTTACTCATGGATGAGAAACTAGCTAACAAAGCTAACGTTACAGCTCAGCCAAGGAGGATGTCATTAATGTACCTACTTATCTTATCTTTTTCTTCTTCCTTCATCAGTTCATCTATCCATCTATCTATCCATCTATCGAGCCACCTATCAAACTATATATCTTCTATCCATCCATCCTTATATCCATATTAGAATAGATTAGATTGGATGGGTTTTATTTATCCCGGGGAACGGGGAAATTCACTTGTGACAAGAGCTCAAGATGCACAAGTACAGGAAAAAGAATCAGACGAATATACGAAAGTTAAATCAGATGTTTACAAAACCCTGCAATGAGTTGGTGACTTGTCCAGGGTGTTTCCTGCCCTCGCCCAGAGCCAGCTGGATTGGCTCCTGCAAAACCCCCCCCCATAAAAGGGATAAAGCGGTTACAGACAATGGATGGATGGATCGTTACAAGAAAAAAAAACAATACGATATTTACAAAAAACAAACAAGTGAGTGTAAAGTGATTGTTCAGGCGGTGCTTGAGTTAAACAGTGTGATGGCTGTGGGGATTAATGATCAGCGGTAGCGCTCCTTCATACACAGTGGATGAGTCTGCTGCTGAAGGAGCTGCTCAAGGCTTCCGCCGTCTGGTGCAGGGGTGAGAGGTGTTGTCAATGATTGACGGCAGCTTGGTTAACATCTCCTCTCACCCAACACCTCTATGGAGTCCAGCGGACAGTCCAGGACAGAGCTGGCCCTCCTAACCAGTTTATTTAGTCTCTTCCTGTCCCAGTCCGTGCTGCTACCTCCGGTATCTATATAAATATATACACACAAACACACACACATGCACATGACTAGTGTCAACTGTCTACATCGTTTGTGAGTGAGATCAAACTTCATCTGTTTCTTCTTACATCTTTCCTTCTATTTTTGCTCCCATCTTATTTTTACCTCTCTGTTGCTATTTCTGCACATCCATTGTCCTTTTTAGTCATTTTTCCCTCCTATCTCCCTCTCCATCCTGTTTAAAACTAAAATTACCTCACTGATTTGTTAAGCATCAAACACGTCTCATTCTCCTGCATCACATGTCTATCGGCACCTTTCTAAGCACAGGGACCTTGTGGTTTGTCTATTATTATTTGGGGGTCAACCTGAGTCGTGACACTTCCTGAAGATATTTCATATTAAAACTCTACCAGAAATCTCTGGAAGATATCACCAGAGGAAGCTGCTGAGAAAAAAATGTGCTTGTAATTGAATTAATCTTCTGACCACAAACGTCTTATAAACTTCGCACAGCTCACTAAAATAACTCTCATAACTTGACTTAAGAACAAAAATACATATTATATTATATTTATTCATCTAGGATGTTTTGTTGTGAGTGGCAAGTTTTTGGAGATGCAGAGAGCTAAAGAGAAGTCTGCCTTCTCTCCAGTGTAATCGGACTAGATGGCACTCAGCTTGTCATTTAAGATGATCCACAGACCTTGTGGGCAGTTTCATGTAGGGACTGTTTTAATTCTACCAAACGATACCGTATCACTGCACACAAGGGAGCTAGCATCAGCTCGTAACAGCGTGGTATCTAAACACTAATGACACCCTCCTCGGCTGTGCTGTCACGTTAGCTTACTTAGCTAGGCTCTCATCCATGAGTAAGATGCAATCCCCCTTTTGGCTGATATGGACAGAGAGCCTGGCATCTCTACATGTCTGTTCTGGAAAAACAAACAAACAGACGTTTGTGTGTGTGTGTGTGTGTGTGTGTGTGTGTGTGTGTGTGTGTGTGCGTGTGTGCGTGCGTGCGTGTGTGTGTGTGTGTGCGCGCGTGTGTGTGTGGTCAGAAGTTGCCGTTTTCATTGAACCTCTTGCTGCAGCAATACAACAGAGCAATAACATCAAAGGAATCCAGAGTGACAGTTCACAACACGAAATAAGCCTTTATGCAGATTACATTTTACTATTTCTACAGAACCCAGACAAATCATTAACAAGAAACCTCAATTACACCCCGCTTCTAAAAAGAATACAAGACCATTTCAAATGATGGACAACTCCCCCACTGTCACTAATAGGACGGATTGCTACAGTTAAAATGATAACCCTACCCCTAATTAAATATCTCTTCTCTATGCTTCCCACCACCCCAACAGACAAATGGTTTAAATTCCTCGACTCCTTAACCAGCCACTTCTGTTGGAACAATAAAAAGCTAGAATCTCACTCTCAACATTACAGGTGAAGAAATGTCAAGGCAGACTAGAAGCACCGAATTTCTCTATTTATTTTTTAGCAAATCAATTACAATAAATAGTCAAATGGCCTCAACAACACAAACACAACAACTCATGGATAGAACTAGAAAACTTCCAATGTAATTATATCTCAACTTCAGATCTAATTTTTCTGCCTGATTCAATTAAAAAGCTCAACCTCTTCAAAAATACAGTAATATCAACAACCCTGTCAGCCTGGTGGAAAGCTAATATAATCACTAACTCATCACTAGCACCCTGTAGGCACACCCCCATTTGGCACAACCTGGGGCCTCATTTATAAACGTTGCGTACGCACAAAAGAAGGCGTACGCCACTCTCTACGCACACCGCGGGATTTATAAAAAGAGAACTTGACGGGAAAATGTGCGGTCCTCCACACACACTCTGACCCATGCGTACGCACATAACTGGGGTAAGGAGAAACTGTGCCACTGATGGCAGAAGAAAGAAACGGGAGAAACTGTGTAAAACTGATCCTGATCGTGTAAAATAAATAGTAATTTTACCTCTCATGAACAGTTTATTTGCAAGAAATAGATACAAAAAAAATCTACAATGAATAAACAAACATACTCCCTGGAGTGCACATAGGAAACATATGGTTTAGGACAATAGTAAGACAACAGTAGGACAAATTATGTTTATACTGATATGAATGCCGTTTAATATATTAATATCCGATATCATATAGCCCATTTCATTTCATCTCTGTTTTCAATGCATAACGCATAAAACACTTTGTAACTGTGTTTTGTTGCCCTACAAATAAAGACTATTTATCTTATATTATTAGTCAGTCAGGGTACTTCTCACACGTGTAGCAGATATTACCTAATAGATGGCATATAAAGGCATGTATTTACAATGCATTATGGCGCACAATGGCTGCTTTGGCACTGTTGGAGGATGTGGCAAACGGAAGGATACGGAGGGAGCGGAAATTCAGAGACCAGCAACATCCACTGGCCAACAGTGACGAGTGACTGGTGAGCCGTTTCCAACTCCCACGAGCTGTCATCTTATTGGGCCCAGCGTTAGAGAGGAGCACCCGCAGAAACCCCGCAGTGCCAGTTCCGCTCCAAGTGGTATAATTGGTTTGTCGCAGCAGTACATAATGTTTCCTTATACGGTGAACAGGCAAATAAAAATGCGCAATTTGCAGCAATGTCCGGTTTCCCAAATGTAATCGGTGCCACTAACTGCACTCATGTTGCTATAAGAGCACCGAGTGAGAATGAATTGGGCCGGCATCGGTGTCCCCCTCCTCCGTCCCACGTCACTCAGGAGGGATTCCCCGATGATCCCCGCCAGTTTTTCATCCAGCGGGGTGAGCTCCGGTTGGCCCGTTCGCCTTTCTCTCTGCTTTCGGCGTGCTTTCAGTCATGAATGAATATTAATTAGGGGCGTTTCTATGAATATTTATGGCAACTATGGGCGTTCTATGACCCGCACACAGGTGCGCCACATTTAGAGTGGAGTGTGATTTATAAAGGGAAATCGGCGTAGGACGTGCGTGCGCGCTGTTTTATAAATCAGGATATTTTTGTGCGTACGCACTTTCTGTGTTTCGCGCGTACGCAACCTTTTGACGTCAATCCTACGCACAGTTTTATAAATGAGGCCCCAGGTCATCTTATCTGGCAACACTCCCATTCACTTTCCAACATGGCAACATAAAGGCATCACTCAACCTTCATCACCTGTTTGAAAATAAGCAGTTCTTAACTTTCACCATACTAACCCAGAAATACGGACTTGGAAAACACCAGCTCTTTCAGTACCAACAACTTAAATCCGTCATTAAGAATAAAAATCAACATAACCAACAATCCACTCACTCCCTCAAAAATAGGCGAAGAAATCATGACGATCACAGACTCAAAACAATTAATCTCTAAATTCTACAAACCATAGGCGGCGGGTGGGCCTGACGTTTGGGAAGGCTGCCTGATCACACAGCGCAAGGATGAAACTGCTGATCATTAAATATATAATTAACTATATGCAATAGTCTCAGTCAGTAGCGTAACATCATGGTGATGGGCCCAATGCAAATATTTTTTTTTTGTGCCCCTAAACACAAGCGCATGCTCGTGCGCACTGCACGGCACACACACACACACACACACACACACACACACACACACACACAAACACACACACACACACACACACACACACACACACACACACACACACACACACACAGCCACTCAAGAGAACTGCTATTGCAGGGGTAGACTGGTCATCGGGAGTGCCGGGATTTTTCCCGGTGGGCCGATCAATAATGGGCCGATGGACGGCCGTTTTTTATTTCATTTTATTTTCTTTTATTTTATTTTATTTTATTTTATTTTATTTTACTTTATTTATTTATTTATTACTTTTTATATTCTGATACATAATGCACGTTTTTCTTCTTCGCCTTTTTCACGTATTGTGCTGCTTTCTGGTCCGTGTATCATCCGTCCATTCAATTATTCTATTCAATCTGGCAAACGAAAAACAAAAAAAACAGTCAATATTTCGTTTTTCTGTTTTTCTGTTTGGCCACAAAATGGAAGATTGGAGTTTATTTTCCTATTTTGAACTCAAAACAGAGCAAACAATTATTGGGAAAACCAAAACGAAATAATAAATCTCTTTTCGTTTTCGGGCTTATGTTTTCGAGAGGCACCTATCTGCAGTCAAGATGGCCGACAAGGGCGCAGCCATATATCCAATCCATTCCGGAAGTCCCAACCGGAAGTTGCTTGATCACCAAAATAAAACCAAAATAAAAGCCGCTATTTAACCGATCCATACCGGAAGTCTCATGCGGAAGTTAGTTAATCACCAAAATAAAACCAAAATAAAAGCCCAAACAATCTCTCTCAGCGTGCCTATTTTTTTTAAAAAAAATTGCATTTGCTATCAAGCTTGGCAACGTGCTGCAGTGTCGGGCGCCATCCTCGTTGCAAGACTCCAGACCAAAAGCGCGAGAGAGAGAGCTCTCAATAATCATATAGCCTACTATGTAGGCTAACAGGGAAAGAATGAATGTATGGCTTTATTACACTGCAGGGATCGAAATTAGCATCCGTGTCCTTGCGCCTGGTGGGTGAATTGAATCAGTTTACCAGCAACTGTGACGGATTCATTCCAGTCAGATCTGATCCAATTAATCTTAATGATCTATATCTTGGTTAAGGCGTAACAGTGCGCTTTACACGACCCAAGAGTTTGGGTCAAATTATGTTTCTGATTCGACCAAAGTGACAGGTGGACTTGAGAAGGCCGGAAATCCACAACTAATTGAACGGCTGTAGCGTCATTTGGACCGCTAGATTTTAAACTCTATAATCTCTCATGTAAATACCCGATTGAGTGATGAATGCATTCATTATGTCATGATGTATTTTTCTTTAACGAAATTACACCAAAATGTAGCATTTTAACAAGTTCAATTATGCATTTATTAATAACATAGTAGACCGTTATTTTTTTTGCATATTTACACAAGAATTTAATAGAGAAAAGTTAGAACAATAAAAGTAACTTATTTGATTATGAATGATTTTTATATTAATATATAAGTTAAAACAATACATAATAACCGAAAAAGATGGAAACGAGCTGATCTCAAACAAGCAAAGAGCCGTTTTGATCACTGGTCACAGTCTACAGATGACCTCCGCTCTCCTCACAGTTACACACGGGCTTGTGGCATTTCAAGTGTCCGAGGTTTGGTTCCGTTTGCAGCTCTTTCGGACCGGCACTGCCTCCGCGTCCGTGTCTGCTGCTGCTGCTGTGGTCGCTTCCGCTGCTGCCACCTTGTGCCGACTGCCGCGGACGCTTTTGCCTCCATGTATTCTGCCCTCAGCTCCTCTGCAGCTGCTGCAGGACTTTCCCCCGGGCTCTCCTGCTGCTGGTGCTCCCTGAATAAGATGCGGGCATTGATCCCAGCCACGTCGAGGATGTTATAGAAGACCGCCACTGGCCATCTTTCCGCCTTTGATGGAGTACGCCCTCGCACCTGGTCCGGGACGTCCACGCCGTACTTGGTGTTGTTGTAGTAATCAGACTGTGGTGTTGCCTTCGCCCCACTGAAGGTGTCCACACCTGTGTGCAGATGCTCAGGATGCAGACATTCTTCCTTGGCTGGTACACAGTCAGAGTCGGATCATTTCAGCACCTTCGTGATGTGAACAGCTCCGCTCGCTGTCTCATGGAGGGAAGAACTCCCGTTTTTGTTTGCCCATGGTGCCAAACAAGCTATTTAATACAACTATATAATTATTATCTCACGAGTAAATTCACAAAGAGACACAGCTGGAGACCGCTGACACAGTTAGAGACAAGAGAGACAATGAAAGCAGCAAACCACGCGAAAAATGGAACAATGAAACCCCGCAAAGTGCTGTGCGGTCAGTTTGACCGCTTATGGCCGAAACAGGTTAATATATCATATTTTGTGTAATTTATATAAAAAACTATTCCAAGTTAAAATACAGACACTTTTAGGGAAAGGCATGTAACAGCAGTAGCCTATTGCATTTTTTCATTCAATGTTATAAGTGTTGTATTGTCTCTATAGGCTAAGTGTTGATGTTTTCCTCAAAAATAAATTAAATGTCAAGTAAACTTTATTTAACATGGTAGATCCCTTTGTATTGTTTTTCATATGCAATTACGTTGCAACATTTTGAATTGGGACATTGAGATTAATGGGTAATGGTGGTCAGGACTTGGTGTTTAATAGCTGAACAGTGGTAGTTGGCCCATATCATTTCCTGTTATAGACTGACAACGGCCGCCCACCACAGAAAGGAAAGTTGATGTGGCCCCCACCGAAAAAAGTTTGGGGACCCCTGCTGTAAATCATTGGTGGTGATACAGTGCAAGGCCTGTATTGCCCAGATATTATACAG
Organism: Diplodus puntazzo; assembly: GCA_963678695.2. Classification (NCBI taxonomy): domain Eukaryota; kingdom Metazoa; phylum Chordata; class Actinopteri; order Spariformes; family Sparidae; genus Diplodus; species Diplodus puntazzo. The sequence goes on along the minus strand of OZ023171.1, from coordinate 5,128,167 downwards.
GATCTTGTTTGCAGGAAGCTAGCATGCTCTCTCCGTCTTTAAATGGCCGAGCCTGCTCACCAGAGGATGCTTTCATTAAGCACAGTACAGACTATCCACACATTGTTTGCTCAAAAGCATATAAAGAAACTAAGCTAAAAGACATCAGTCCAGCTAGTCGTTTCCTCACCCACCAGGGATCTTCAGGGATGAGGGGGGCATGATGAGCAGCAGTGGCCACAGACAAGTGTGATGCAACAGAACAGGGAGTTCCTGGGTCTGGAGATGTGTTCATTTTTATGTGTAATTAAATTACAGTGTTGGCCTTATTTTTCAGTTCTAGCGTGAATGATATGTGTGAGCAGCCCCCCACATACACATATATACTCACACACACACAAACACTGTATTTGTGTTTAATAACCGTAATATTAATATTTACAATCAATATTAATTGTAAATCAATGAAACAGTAGCATAAATTAACATTTACCATGTACTAATTTGATAGTAAGTATGACATTTGTTGTGACCGTTTTACCAATTCTCTATTTAATTTGAGAATTCAGTTTATTTATTCTTAGTTATTCTGCAGTCCTATTGTTTGTGTGTGTGTGTGTGTGTGTGTGTGTGTGTGTGTGCCCCCTATCACCACCACACAAGCATAATATTCACATTTTTAGTCATAACGTTGATATTGAAGCTAAATCCATGAAATGTTAACATTATAAGTTAGTGATTATTATAGGCTTCTAACTACTGAGTAAAGTCGTGGCGAGACAATTAACTAATCAATTATACCGTTACGATCAACATGTAAATGCACAAAATGCATAGAATCATGTTATGTGTTAACCATACAGTCTATGGCAGGGTTTCCCCTACATGTAATTGACTGTGGCGCACCGCCACGGCAAAATAAAAGCCGCCACACCTTCAAAATTCAGGCATAAATAAATCCAGTGTTAGAGAAAGTAAATATTTTACCGTCGTCTTCCACCTCAGTCTTTGACATTAACTAGCATGTTGGATATTTCGCTTGATAATTAGATAGAGGATTAAAATGGTCACTTAGATCAGAGTCCTGCACGGGTCACCGCATCCGACCAGTTTTCCGACACAATTTACATTCCGCACCCGAGCCGAGCCGCTGTAAATTGATACCGACGCTCGAAGGAAAATTGGACGGACGCAATTTTTAAAAGTGAAAGTAAGACAGCGTAGAGGGAATGAGTTCTGGGAGGGCGCAAGCACGCATGAATGAGCTCATATTAGATATAAATGCTTATCATTTGTGTCGCTAATAATTACTGATGATAAGTGACGCCTTGAAAATGGCAATCGTAAAACCCGACCCGCCTCTCCAGGCGTCCGACCCGATCCGCATCTGTGTCCGACACAGTACATTATTTTTCACCCGTGCAGGGCTCTGACTTAGGTAACTCCTCTCTTGAAACAAATAAATAAAATAGCATTTCTTTACAATATTAGAGTTCTGTGACATGAGTATAAAAATTACAGTATGATGACCCAAAATGACCCCCCCCCCCCCGCCACAGTCTCAGAAAATACTGGGGGAAACGCTGTATGGTGTAACCGTACGTGTTTTTTAAGCTTTTATTTCGGTGATTAACTAACTTCCGCTTGAGACTTCCGGCATGGATTGGATAAATGGCGGCTTTTATTTTGGTGATTGACCAACTTCCGGTTGGGACTTCCGGTATGGATTGGTTAAATGGCGGCTTTTATTTTGGTGAGTAACCACAACTTCCGGTTGCGACTTCCGGTATGGATTGGATATATGGCGGCGCCCTTGTCGGCCATCTTGACTGCAGATGGGTGCCTCTCGAAAAGATAAGCCCGAAAACGAAAAGAGATTTATTATTTCGTTTTGGTTTTCCCAATAATTGTTTGCTCTGTTTTGAGTTCAAAATAGGAAAATAAACTCCAATCTTCCATTTTGTGGCCAAACAGAAAAACAGAAAAACGAAATATTGACTTTTTTTTTTGTTTTTCGTTTGCCAGATTGAATAGAATAATTGAATGGACGGATGATACACGGACCCTTTCTGTCAGTCAGTATCACACTGATGATCGCCATGGCTCCGGTGCAGCAAAAAAAAAAAATAAAAAGTACGACTTGAAATTCAAACTTTCTGTCGTAAAATATGCAGAGGAAAACTCAGGAGAAGCAGCCGCTAGACGTTTCTCTGTCGACCAGAAGAGAGTGAGAGATTGGCGAAAAAATCAAACGGAGCTTCAGCATCTGTCCGAGGAGGACAGCAAAGGGCCAGGCTGCCTGCTGGAGGGAGGAAGAAGGCTAGCGAGGAGCCTGAGATACACATGCGGGGATGAGTTATCAGCAAACGGACACGCCACGAGAGAGTGTCCTGCAAAATGATCAGGGCGATGGAGAAACAAATGTCCGCCACCGTGAGTGACAGCAGAGATGAGGAGCTTGCAGCGAGTGCTGGTTGGCTGAATCGTTTCCTCCGCTGCAACAACTTCACTTGCAGAAGGATGCCAGAGAATTCACAGAGAAGCTGGCGAATTAATCCCGGATTTTTGAGAGGAAGGAATTAAACACCTGTACCAAATTGCTGCCTGGTCTGTTCAGTGATTGAAACAAATAAACGGTAATAATAAAAATTCCGGATTCCGGTCGGTGTGGCTGGCCGCTTTTGAAATATTTTCATTCGGTTTTTCCTCCTTTTTAAAAAAGGCTCTTTTTGACTGTCACCATGGCAACACGTTCTCATATTTGTCAACATTGTGACCGCTGCAGCGACAACCTCACACACGCTAAGGTTGTGCTGCAGCTGAGGCCCATTCATAATAGGAAATCATGTATAATAATATGCACACATTATGTGCATATTATTATACATGATTTTCACAATTTTCCAGCATAAAATTTGGGAAGGCTCAGCCTTCCCTAGCCTCCATTACCCACCGCCCATGCTACAAACCTTTATCAAACTCTGATAACTCCATAACAATCCCGACCTCAAAATGGACACTGGACATGGACTTCTGGACACAAATCTTCAAAAATATCTTCTCTATGACAAATAACACAAATTTAAAAATTATACAGTATAAAACCATCCATAGAGCTCACATCACCAGAAAACAGAAAATACAAAATAAGAGCTTATCTGACACATACCTCTGTTCACAATGCACGTTGGGTTACACTGATGATTACTTCCACGCCACCTGGACATGCCAACCAGTTCACTCCTTCTGAACAAACACTCACAACAACACTTACCAGCATACTGGGTTGCAGAATCCCATCATCCCCATCCCTCTGCCTACTAGGAGTCACCACACATACCAACATCCCAACAAAATACAGAAAACCGCTACTCGTATTTCTAACTATCGCCAAGTAAACAGTCCGTCTAAACTGGAAATCAAAGCAATCATTTTATATCAACCACTGGACAAACCTTCTCAACGAATTCATCTCAATAGAAAACATGGCAGCCACATACAAGAACAATATATCAGCCTTCAACAAAACCTGGAACCCTTTTCTCTCTTCCAACAACTAAAATCGTTTCCCTCCCTGGAGCGGAACTCACGCACATCCCCACAAGCTCATTAACAACAAACAACATGACAAACAGATGTAAAACACAGTCTAAAACCAAAATAAATAGATACAAGATAAATAAAAATGAATAAGGGTGGGGGGAGGGGATGTATACGTGTGTCTGTGTGAGTATGCGCTGGGTATAACTTTAGTTATCTGTTTTTTACCATCTCCATTACTACCAATCGAAAAGCTACTGATATATTATTCCCTCTATGCATACTGCTTTGCTCCTTTTTTTCTGTTATTTTGCTTATTATTATTGGTTGTGAATGCAGAAGGCATTCACAACATATGTTCTTCGTTTTCACGGAATTCTTTAATTCTGCAAGCATTCACACTATTGTTCTTCTGGAGTTTATTAGTGTGAATGCTGAAGGCATACCATACCATTATTTTAGTGATAGCAGTTACTGTTTTGCAAAGAGAAGTATGATAATGTGAGGTGAGCCTCAGCTGAAATCACTGTTAAAACAGCTCTCACTGTCGGTTACCAGGACTAGCTCGGTTACCATCACTCACATGCACACAAACGCACACACACATATAAAGCCATGCTTAAGCACACACTCACATGCACACAATCGCACACGCACACACACACACACACACACACACACACACACACACACATTAAGCCATGCTTAAGCACATACTTACATGCACACAAACACACACACACACACACAAATGCAGTCAGATATGCATGTGTAAGCATGCACACATGACCAGACGTGTACAGACAGACAGACAGACAGACACACACACACACACACGCATATAAAGCCATGCTTAAGCACACACTCACATGCACACAAACGCACACGCACACACACATATAAAGCCATGCTTAAGCACACACTCACATGCACACAAACACACACGCACACACACACACACACACACACACACACACATTAAGCCATGCTTAAGCACATACTCACATGCACACAAACACACACACACACTCAAATGCAGTCAAACGCACACGCACACACACATATAAAGCCATGCTTAAGCACACACTCACATGCACACAAACACACACACACACACACACACACATTAAGCCATGCTTAAGCACATACTCACATGCACACAAACACACACACACACTCAAATGCAGTCAGATATGCATGTGTAAGCATGCACACATGACCACACATGTACAGACAGGCAGACAGACACACACACACACACACACACACACACACACACACACACACACACACAGTATATTTCTTAACATTGAAACTATATTTAATGATTTTCTTTTTTCTGTCATTCAAGTCGGGAACTCCATTCAAATAATTAAATGTTTTAATCATCGATATATTGAGAATTATTGAATTTCTCAGTCAGATTCAGAGTATTTGATTCATTCTCACCGTAACATCTCTTCTTACTCCATCAGCTGCTTTTCAACACAAATTTAAGCTAGCATTGCAGTTTGGTTCAAACCTTATATTCGATTTTTCATGCTTCATTCTCACCAAACTATTAGGAAGCTTTATTCTCTTCAGATGAGACTTCAAATAAATTAAAGCAACCAATTCAGTTTGGCCTCAGTTTTTCGACCAATTCTACATTATTTTCAACCCAGGAACTGTGTTTAAATTTATTTAAATATTCCCAATCATCGACACATCGAGATTTATTGAATTTCTCAATCTGATTCAGAGTCTTTGACTCATTCTCACTGTAACATCTCTTCCAACTCTATATATTTTAATGCTTCATTCTCACCCAACTATTACAAAGCTTCATTCTCTTCAGACGAGACTTCAGATGAATTAAAGCTACCAATTCAGTTTGGCTTTAGTTTTTTAACAAATTCTACATTATTTCAGAGTTTTCAGATATTGTGGACATTATTCAAAGTTTTCATAGCCAGCAGTCTGCATTTAGCTTCAGCTGGTTCTTCAGAACTTGCCTTTTCTAGTTTATTTATTTATCTATTTATTTTCTGTCTTTTTGTTAGTACACTGTGTATGTGTGTGTGTATGTCTGTGTACATTTCTCTTCTCTTCACCCTAACCCTCCACCTTCTTTTCCCCTTTTGATGAATTATCAGTATTATTATTATAATTTTTATTTCTTTTTTATTATCATTTCTTTTTTGTTTGTTTTTGTGTTTCTTTGTTATTATTTTCTCTGTCTCATCTCGTGCCATGTTATGTATACGTATGTTCACATTCACCACTTGTACTGCAAGTAAAAAATATATAAATAAAAAATATATATAAAAATGTTCCGTTCCGTTCCGTTTTCCTCCGCTTTCTCCTTGCGGGTCGCGGGTGATGTTATACCCCCATTTTATACCCCTTTTTCAAGGGTGAGAGGGGATTACTGGGGCCAAATCCAGTGACTCTATGGGCGTAGGCAAGGGTACTCCCTGGATGAGTCGCCAGCTCATCGCATAAAAATGTTGTTTTTTTTTTTTTTTTAAAACACCTAACAACCTGCAATTAGTTATAATCACAAGCAAGCTGTTAGCCTGAGGTAAGTCTGTGTCAAAGGAATCAATATCTGGATAAAAAAGGCAGCTGGTTATAAAGAGGAATGGCCCACACTGCTGCTGCTTTAATGTTGGTGGGGAAATATTAGTCGTTACGGTCAGGGGCGCCACCAGGGATTTTGGGCTCCATGAAAAAAAAATCTAGTTGGGCCCTTGTATAGGTTGCCCATGTCTCAAAGGGCCCCCTGTCAGTGCCGGGCCCTTGGAATCGTCCTAACCTTTCCCCCCCTGGCGGCGCCCCTGGTTACAGTCACAGTCACACACGTTTACTTAACCTGACATGAACACTCACACTTAGAAGGTGCCCAGGACGACCACAGTCAGACCCGTCCACTGACTAGTCTGCTCAGAACTTTCCTCACAGGATAGATTGATGAAGCAGCCTTTGGTTCAAAAACTTCTCCACACATCTTCTGCAGAAGTTGTTCTGGAAATGTTTTTTAAACTCATTTTGTCCCTGAAGCTAGCAAACTGAGATTCGCGAAAACATTAACCCAGTCAATGTTAGCATGGAAACCAGGCTCGTTCAAGCATTATTTTACGACCGCCAACTGTAAGCTTTTCTGTAAGAAAAAAAAAACGCTGAAATTGATACGCTATGCTAATGTCAAAAGGTTCTTAAAGGTACAATATGTAAGAAATCTAAAGCAACTGGCTGTAAAATCATCCTAATATGTCACAGAGACTCAGGAATAATGTTCATATAACATACTGAACTCACCAACAACAACAGTGCAGCCAAAATATTCGCATTAAAAAAAATCTTTTGCAAACGCAAATCACATTGATGTTTTGAAATCATGTTTTGGCATGTGGCGCCACCCACCGCCGTCTACAAATCATTGCAGTCAGTAGAGTCTCAGTTGCCGAGCAACCACAGGTTGCCAGTTACGACTGAGCTACAATGGCGGAGGCAACGAAATCTAAAAGACCTCGTTATGAATCACAAAAACACCAAGATAAAATTCAAGGCAAAGCGAGGGTCTATATAGGAGATGCATTTGAACGGTGGAGACAGTTGAAAGCTGAGAGGGATTTGAAAATGGATGCAGAATCGGCTACTCTTCTCCCAGACAGGTAAGTTAAGCTTGGCTAACTAAGTTAGCATCATAGCTTAAAGGGGATTGACATTTCGAATACTTTGAACTGTCGAGTAATAACGCTATTCATTTAGATCATAGAAACAAATTAAGCAGCACAGCTAACGCTAGCAGCATTAGCACTGTCCTGGTACGGGCATCCGGTCTCCAGCGTGCTGCTGTCTAGTCGATGTCCAGTCAATGTCCAGCCGTTATCCGCTTTGCGTCCAGCCACTGTCCAGTCGATGTCCAGCTGCTGTCCAGTCGATATTGTCCAGCCGCTGCTGGCAAACGCGCCTACAGCGGCTGGACAATATGAAATCTTACATTTGATACTTAGCCAAATTCGAGTCCTCTTTAGGTCTTTGTATATTGCCATAAACTATATAAAGTTATAAAAGGGGAGGCAAAAATGAGGGACAGTTCTGTCAAATATCATGCATAACGTTATTCCATCTGATATGTCCATCCCTAGTCAACAGCTAACATAACCATAAATAATAATACATCTTGATCTTTACTGAGAGAACAGAATTGTGTGACCGCTCTGGCAACCTCGAGTCTGGAGGGGAGGCGGATACGACTCGCCGCAGTATTTTGAATTTGAGTGTAGTACCTTTTTTGGCCACATTCTTATATATGGCGCCTTTGAGTATGTTCTTTTGTTGCCTGCTGTGTTTTATTTGCATGAGTTTGTTGGTTTGTTTGTTAATACATTTTAAACTCTTGTACCTTGAAGTTTGGCTCTTTTGGTCTCAGTGTTGCTCTCCACCCGATAAAAGAAGAATCCACCTTTCCCCCTTACATCAATATTAGAACTTACACTTAAGTTAGCTGTGACCCTGGTATTGATAGCAGGATAGTGCAAATTGAAGTTACTCTTAAGGTTGATTGTATTCTCCACACTTAATCTGTAGCCATGGCTCATCTCTCAGTCTGTCTTCACTGCATTGTGTTTTCCTCTCTGTTGAATCATTAATAAAGTGTGTCCAAAGTTCTGTTGTTTTTCTCAACCAAACTCTTTTTGGGTTGAAGCCATCATGTTGTTGTCACTAACTAGCGGTCAGTTTGGGACAGCATCACCTTGGTTCTGAGAATCTGCTGTCAATGACAGGCATGGTTATATCATATAACCATGCCTGTCTGTATATAACATGTAATATGTTATATACAGACCAGACGCTCAACCGGGGGAAAATATCCTGCAGTCTTTTAACGACCAACGGCCCACAACAATCTTTTTTGTTCCGTCTTGTCTCATCAACGAAAAACTAAATATATTTCGTGATAATTTTAACTTGTCAATGTCATGGACAAAAGGCCATTAATGTACATTTTTCATCAGAGGAAGCTGGACCGAGATAGGGATCCATGTGGTGCTCAGAGTGGTGGAGCAGTAAATGTCCAGAGGCAGCGAAGGAGTGTAGGCTTTGACTGTGGTCTGCAGCTACAGTGGAGTGTTGCTGTCATGGTCTTAATTGGATGTGAGCTGCAACAGAGAGCCACTGTAGTGAACAGAGGCGTGGGTGCAGGTGGGTCAGGATCATCTGCAGAGGTCTAATGGCAAATTCACAAGCTCTCTGACGAGGAGGGAGCTGCAGCAGAGCAGGCAGGAGATGACTGGAACTGTTTGTTAACTGTGTTTATGTTCTCAAGTGCATCCTGGCTGAATACAGAAAAAGACTCGTAAATGGATGATATGAGTATTATCATTCATTTTCACCAGTTCCCTGAGTGGCAGGTGCTTCGCTGTAGTCTCACTGCCATGTTAGCGTCTTGCTATGTGATACCGGTGCAGTTTGGGGGATTTGCATTGATCACTGCCTGTGCTCCCATCTGCTGCTCTGTAAGCTTCACAGAGAATGATAAGACACAGAGAACTGACACCAAAATGAATAGCATTTCAACTGTTTTCAGTCAGCATCACATTCTTATTCTTTGAGTGAAATGAAGCTAACTGTTTTCACCATCCTCAGTGATATTTATCCTCTTAATCAAAGTGTCTCCCTGACATGCAGCCTGTACAGACCTGTTTTGCCATTACAACGCTGCTCTTCTGGCTGCCTGGGAGCAATTTCCTTTTCTCCGCACCCACCTCAGCATCCACCTGCAGGCTCTGGTCACTTCACGCCATATGGGGGATTTGCATTGATCACTCTCTGTGCTCCTGTCTGCTGCTCAGTATAGTTTACAGGGAGTGACATGACCGAGAACCTAGACATAAAGATTTACTGTATTTACCTGTTCTCAATAAATATGAGGCATCTGCCCCAAAATATTTATTCTATTAAACTACATTACACTGATTGTAACTATAATAAAAAAAGTATAGTTTAGGATATTCCTCTGGATATTTAATGTGTATCCAGGACAAGCAGTGTAAAAGCTCTTTCAGAGCCCTTTCACTGAAAACCAGGCAGATTAGTGTAAACCAACATAGTAGTTATATGATATTAAAACCACAAATATGAGCTAAGAGAGTCTAAAAACCGTTTGACCCTAATGACTTCCACAGTTTTATGAAAATTTCGCCAAATCCATAATCCTGCAGACAAATGAGCGGCACTGAAAATATAACCTCCTTGGCGGAGGGAACAAACGCGAACTGTGAGATCGTGAGAGATGACTAACATTTGCCAAAAACAAGGTCCACAACTTAGGAAGAGTAGATTTTTATTTGACATTATAAACTTTAGCAGTGCCTACCAGTCCAAGAGAGAGAGCAATATCTATATCTCCCCTCAGTCCCCTTTCTTCTTTTAGTGCTCTCCACCTTGGCAAGTCAACCCCGATACAAACTCTTGTTAGACCGTTTTCCTTGTTCTGAACATCTAATTGCTTTTTTTCCCCTCATCTGCTGTTATCTGTCTTTCCTTTGTTTGTTCGGCCATGACCGTTCAACGCCAGCAGAGACCAGGATAAAGAAAATGGTTTTGTGCGTGCGAACCACTTACTCTCTCTGGCCGACCAACAACCACTCACTGCTGGGTGAAGGTGGTGTCATAAGCTGTGCGGCACTAATGACTATTTTCAGCAAAAGTCACATCTACACCGAGTGTACATCTTTACTATTACAGCAAATGCTAGGGCTTTCATTAGTGGGCCATAGGCTCAATAATTATTGTGGTAACTCATCCACGATTGATAGTGACTTAATACATATTTATATCCATGAAAATCTTCCAGATTATTACTTAAATACAGAATCATCAAACCCCTACAATTGTTTATTTTTCCGCTATTTTAGGACAGATTTGGCAACAACACATACATTTTGTAGCATTTAGTAGAATGTAAAATCAAAGCTGAACATGTTCACTTAAAATCTAAATTCAAATTATATAATAGTTTACTAGTGTTAAGTGAACTGATGACTAGCAAGCAGGCCACAGAATGAAAAGTTACGAAACTTCTTAATCGTTAGTAATTAATTAGATATTTTGCTAAGGAACAGCTACCATGCTTCCTCACATATTTAAAGTTATGCAGTGCTTTTTATTAGAGCCGATAAATCAGATGGCCCATAACGGCTTGTCTCAAATATAGAGTCACAGTCAAAAGTTTCCATCCACTTAAAACAAACATGTACATCATGTCAGTCTTGAGGTTCCAGTGATTTCTACAGCTGTCATTGTTCTGTGATTTAATGAGAGGAACACACACTACTTTGTCTCAAAACCATTCATGAAGTTTTGGTTCTGAAAATGTGACCAAATCTGGTGGATCATAAACATACATACAGTAACTTAAACGATCAATTTAGGTGTTTATAGTTACATAGTTAGGGCCCGAGCAGGTAGACCTGCGAGGTCCCTGTTGTTTTTGGAAGGAAAGAAATTTTCTTCTCCAAGTTTGACTGCAGTTTTGGATGCCTGATCATACCCAAAAACTCACCAAATGTGGAATATATGTTACATCTGGCGAAAATTGCGATCCTGCATTGTCATTGGGCATGGTCGTGACCTGCGGGCTCTGTAGCGCCCCCTAATGTTCATCCCCGCCTCCCACAAGTGCGTAGAAGAACGAAATTCAATGCGCAGATTCCTCATGAGCAGACGCACCAAAAATTCTTGGGGGGACCATACTGTCACTCCAACAGGAAGTCAGCCATTTAGATGTGTGGCGGCGTTTTTGTCCAATTCATGCCTACTTTGAAAATTATCTTGTCCTAGAGCTTAAACACCACAGTCTTCAAATTAACTCAGTCATTTTCTTCATGCCTTGAAGAACAAAAGTTATTGAAATCATTCAGCTGCGCCAAACTTTAGTGGGCGGTGCGGTGGACACCATTTTTTCCTCACGCCGTCAAGCATCGAGGCTTTATAACTTCAACATATAATTTTCTATCCACACCAAACTGCTAGCAACTGTAGAGGCTGTCTGCCCGAACAAATCCCAGCATCAATACTTAGTCTGCCATTTTGCTTTTGGCCGCCATTTTGAAATATTGCCAATCTTCGTACTTAAATTATCTCCTCCTACAGATGTAACACCACCGACTTCAAAGTCACTCAGTAGCATCCTCTGACCTTGAAGATGAAAAGTTATGGAAATCTTTATCCTGCGTCATACCTGCTGGCCGCATTGGAGCGGTCAATTCTAATCCTTCGCCGTAAAGCATCGTGTCCTCATAACTTCTTCATACAATGTCCTATTTTGGCCAAATCTCTCAGGAATGCAGAAGGAGTCGCCCTGATGAGACCTGTGTAGTCATGGGGCGTGGCTGTGACGCGTGGGCTCTGTAGCGCCACCTATTGTGATGCCCCGCCTCCTACTTGTCACATAGATGGACGAAAATTGGTACGCATATTCATCATGAACAGACGCACAAAGAACCCATTTGGATGTATACTCTCAGTCCAACAGGAAGTCAGCTATTTTGAAATTTGGCTGCGTTTTTGACAAATTCATGCCTACTTTGAAAATTATCTTGTCCTAGAGCTTAAACACCACAGTATTCAAATTAACTCAGTAGTTTTCTTCATGCCTCGAAGAACAAAAGTTATTGAAATCATTCAGCTGCGCCAAAGTTTAGTGGGCGGTGCGGTGGAAACCATTTTGTCCTCACGCCGTCAAGCATCGAGGCTGTATAACTTCAACATATAATTTCCTATCCACACCAAACTGCTCATAACTGTAGAGGCTGTCTGCCCGAACAAATCTCAGCATCAATACTTTGTCTGCCATTTTGCTTTTGGCCGCCATTTTGAATTATGCTAATCTTCGAACTTAAATTATCTCCTCCTACAGATGTAACACCACCGACTTCAAAGTCTCTCAGTGGCATCCTCTGACCTTGAAGATGAAAAGTTATGGAAATCTTTATCCTACGTCATACCTGCTGGCAGTTGCGGAGCCCGCCATAACAGTCCTTCGTCATGAAGCATCAAGTCCTGATAACTCCTTCATACTAATTCCTAGCTCGGCCAAATCTAGAGGGAATCTAGAGGGAGTCGCCATGAATAGATCTGTGCATCAATACTGTGTCATATCCATAGCGCCACCCACTTTACACCCACTGGAAACATGAAGTAAGGTTTATCTCAGTCAATTTTGGCGCCCTACATGCATGTACATGAATGAAAGTTGGCACGCATGTGTGTTATGACAAGACGCACAAATGACTCATTTACACCCACACTCTCAGTCCAACAGGAAGTGGTCAATTTTGATTAGAAGCACATGAATTTATGGTGTACGTGATGCAAGTCGCCACTAGATGGCATTGTTTTCTCTCAAGGCACATGTATCCTATCTGAATAACCTCTGAATAGTTCCATTCCATTGCAGGAAGTCAGCCTCATATTTATCAGATTTTATTGAAACTGCAAAATTTGGCTGCACGCTACTTAATGGAATAAAAACTAGCAAACAAAGCAGAACTTAGATCAAAAGCTTGACACTGATAGACAGCCATAAATACATTTTTGAAAGAAGGCAAGTGAAGCATTATTCTACACTCATTTATGTGCAGTGATGACAATCATAGTCAGATCTACATGTCATTTGCCGGTAGTTTTGTGTAAATTGCACATTACAACAGGGCATATGTGAAGGGTAATGGCTTGAGCCACATAATGGACAAGGCAGTGGTAGTAAGCCACAGCACACAATTTTCAAATAAGCCAATTTGCTAAGATTGCCATTTGCGTGTTGTGTCTGCCCTGTCAATGTTGCACTAAATAAGATGTGTGTAGTTGTGATTCTGCCCAACTTTTCCGCGATGAACGAAGTGGCTTCCCCTGCGATATGAAACGACTGAGTGAATTCTTTGGTTAAACACAGCTACTGCAGGACGCTCATCAAACCTGGTCACTTGACCGTTGTCCCTTTCCAAAAGGAAGAATCACATCTGGCTGCACTCCACTACCTATCTAAATCTGTGGCATTCCACTTCCATCCTCCCCTATGATGCACTGCCTTCCTGCCTTCACAGTGACAACAGAAGGCAGTGTCTTAGCTGCACCTGTAGTCGGGTGGTTAGAGTGCATGCCACATACGCAGTGGACCCGGGTTCGAATTTAGGGCTGAGGAAGTTTACTGCAAGCCACAACCCCCCCTTTCTCTGTCCCACTTCCAATCTATTCCCTGCAAAAACACAGGTGTCCATGCCTGAATTCCAGACAAAGGCAAAGAGAAGGCCGTAACACTTCACACAACATAACAGTGCAGAATCGATTGTCAAAACGTTCCTGATTACTAAATGTTTTAGAAATCATTCACCTGCAGTCCATTTGGATGTCTGTGGATTGCAGGAAGTTGTTCTGACTTCACCTGAAAGAGCTTAACACTGGCAGGGGCAACCCATCGCGTTACAAACACACGTTGGGGACGAGGCTGATATTCATCCTCCGCGTGCACTGTCCCAAACGCAGGCGGTTGCCGCCTCCGTGAACAACGATCAAGCAATGTGGCTTCAGCTGCGGCGCATTTGGACGGCAGCATGCCCCAACGTGCGCGGACTGCGAGGGCCCGTTCATCACTGCTCGCAGTTTTAAATACAATTATAATTGTGTGATTCAAATGTTCTTTGTAGCATGGCCTCTTAACTTCCTCTGATAATTCTGATTGATGACAGGTTGATAATAGGGCTCGTATTCAGCCACTAACACCAAGAAAGTCTTAAGAGCTTGGCATTGATCTGAAAGAGCACATTATTGACTGGTAAGTCATTTGGAGCCATTTCAAAGCAGCTACAGGTCCCAAGATCAACTGTACAACAATCTTTGGTGAGTATAAAGTGCATGGCACAGTTGTGTCACTGCCACAATCAGGAAGAAAACACTAACTATCACTTGCTGCTGAGAGAAACCTGGTCAGGATGGTCAAGAGTCAACCAAAAACCACCAAAAGCAAGTCTGCAATGAATGATTAGCTGCTGGAAGACAGCTGTCAGTGTCCACAGTCAGGTGTGTTTCACATCAACATGACTGAGAGGCTGCCGTGTTAGAAAGAAGCTCTTGATCCAGACACAGCACCTTAAAGCTGGACTGAAGTTTGCTGCTGATCACAGGGACAAAGTAAAAACCTTCTGGAGGAAAACTCTGTGGTCACATGAAACAAACATTGAGTTGTTTGGTCACAATGAGCAGCAAGATGTTTGGAGGAGAGAAGGTGACACCACACCTACTGTCAGGCATGGTGCTGGTAGTATTACGCTGTGGGGCTGTCAGTGGATCTGCTGCTCTAAAGAAACTAAATGGAATAATGAAGAAGGAGGATTATCTCCAAATCTTCAGGAAAACCTAAAATCATCAGCAGACTGGCTCTTGGGTACAGCTGGGTGTTCCAACAGGACAATGATCCCAACACACATTACAAGTGGTAAAGGAATGGATCAAACAGGCTGAACTGAGGTTTTGGAGTGGCCTTCCCAAAGTCCTGACTTGAACCCCGTCGATAACACGTGGACTGTGCTGAAGAAACAAGTCTGTTCCAGGAAGACAACAGATTCAGTTAAACTTCACTGATTATGTCAAGAGGAGTGGTTAAAGATTCAGCCAGAGGACGACCAGAAGCTTGCGGGTGGATACCAAAAGCACCTAACTGAGGTGAAAATGGTCAAGGGACATTTAACCAAACGTTACAATTACTGTATGTGTATTTATGATCCAGGAGATTTGGTCACATTTTCAGAAGACCTATAGTAAATTATTGAACCAAACTTCATGAATGTTTTTGTGACAAAGTAGTTTGTGTTCCACTCATTCATCACAGAACAATGAGAGCTGTAGAAATCACTGGAACGAAAGACTGCCATGTTGTACATGTTCGTTATAAGTGGATGTAAACTTTTGACCTGACTGTATTTACATTTACATTTTGGGGCATTTAACAGACACTTTTGTCCAAAGCGACTTACAGTAATTCATATATACACTGATGGTGGTGGCTGCCATGCAAAGTGCCAACCAGCACATCAGGAGAAGTTTGGGGTTTAGTATCTTGCCCAAGGACACTTTGACATAAACACCAGGGGAATCAAATCAACCTTCAGATAACAAGACATTGGCTCTACCCCTGAGCCACAGCCCCTTCAGCCCTGTATGTGTCAATATGCATGTTTCTCTTGTTCTTTGTTTTGTGAGGTCATTCAGAAAATGACCTCCTCTTACCTACCAGTGTGTATTGGCCCATACTGTACTGTTCACCATTTGTACAAACATTACAACTGAAAAGTATGACATCTAGCCTCCAAGGCAGCCTCCAAGCCTGAGATACAGTAATTAGATGCTGGCACTTTACCATTGTGAGGTTTGCAGACATCCCAGTAGAACAAACCAAGCAAAAACAGATGTTGTCATGAAACTTTGTTTCTTTATTCACACCATTTTCTACTCCAGCTATGTTAGAAGTTAACATAAGTGTCAATCCTCTAATTCCTATGTTGATCTCTCATTCATCTGTACACACTATATAAAAAAGTCAAGATTATAATATGTTTAGAAATCCAAGAGGGTTGTGAGGTGAGGAAGGTTCAACAGTTGTTGAGGGGTTCTTGCTTTACAGTCCCTACCCTCACTTCCAGCCTCCTCCACCTTCACTTTGACTCCTTTTTTCTCTTTTTTTCATTAAACAAAAGAACATATTGAACAAGGCATTTGTACCAGAGCTCAGAAGGGGGCTTGGACATTTGTAAAGCGCTCTGACTGTACAGCTCACGCAGAACACAACCAACATGTCATATACAGAGCATGGTAAAAGAGGAATAGTATACTGCTTGGGCACAACACAAACACAATACAATGCCATCTGACAAAAAAGTACCATTGAAAAGAAAAGAAAATTATTCTCTTCAACTTTTTTTAAGCATTTCATAGAAACAAAAGAGAAAGATAAATTGCAAACTTGGAGTAAACAAATAGAGAATATATATACAGTGAGGTAAAACACATTGGTCTTTAAAAGGAGGTATTTTCTTTTCGATTAAGTGACCTTTTTAATATGTTAATTATGTTTTTTAAGATACTTCTCAGCTTTTGGATGACATCTATAAAGCAGGTAATGCAGACATTGATGCAGACACACAATCACATGCAGTCTTGTCATTCGAGGTGAAAAGTAAAAGAAGTCTTGTCAAACTTAGGCACCAAATAAAACATGATAAAGCTTTCTGCTACCCTTGTTGCCACAAAGGCCTCACTGCAGCATTGAACCGGAGAGGAAAACTGTCTAAACTAGGCAACGCCTGAACCCTTAAGTGACCCAAACCACTCCTCACATCAACCTTAACACTTGACCGTTGAAGATGCTTCATCAGAGACCATCGTATAACAGGTCGCTGAGATGATGGAGGGCAACCAATGAACGCGACAATCTTTCGACCCCAACGTGTTCCTTATCACAGTGTGTGGATCATGCTAGCATAGATAGGTCATTGAACCTGTGTGATCCAGAGGGACTGATTGGGCAGACATGATTGGCCCAGAATTTGCATAACAAGAGAAAGAGATAGAAACAGACCCGTGCGGTGGATAGTTGCATGCTTACAAAGTTGCTGCCATGACCCTTGGGCTGAGTTACGCAGGTTGTGCTCGGATTGGTTGGAGACTCTGAGAGGGCCGATACATTCACAGCTGTGGGAATTGATCAGTGCGTGGTTTGAAGCGGTAGAGCTGCTGGCATAGTGTATGTTACCTCCCTGTTTTGGCACTCCATCAATGCACAAAGAGCAGAAGAAACTGCTTGTTTTGGACCTTTCTTGGCATAAGAAGAACGGTATGAAAAGGCTGCATATTTGACCAGACCTAACAACCACAGTGCATCTCATTTGTTGGGTTTGAGTCACAAAAGGCCTTAGCACTGCTCTCATTCACAACTTTCAACTGTGTTGACTAGTGAACTGAGGTTTAAAGTTGCATGGTGGCTGCATATCAACAGTGTACAGTGACCTCCTCCCCCTTTAATCTGAGCTAAGGACAGAGAAGGCAAGGTGAGATTCTTAAAGAGGAGGTACAGCGTTTTCTTCATGGCCCACATAGTGATTAGGTTACCAAAGCAAACACTGTTGGGGGAATGAAGCATTTACAGGTTCAGTCCCAATCATTCCAAAAAAGTAAGGACAGCCTACAACCCTGAGGCTGGAACTGTATGTTCCAACAGCCGCGTCACAGGCAGAAGCTTTTGAATATAGCCACAGATAGAGGAAGGGTGAAAAGCATGCCCTCAGTGAGACGGGCAAGACGAGGCCATCATTTAGATAGGGAATTAACAGAAAACACTTTCAGTCTCTCCTTAAAGACAATTCGGTGTTTATTGTCATTGTGGGAAATAATCATGAGTTTCTCCAGGGAGAGCTGTGTGAAGCCTGATAAATGTTCTCCAGTGATGTCACGTGAGTCAACGTCAGTTGGGGCTGAACATTACAAGTTTGAAGATAAATGACTTGAAAAATATCAGAGATGTGGCGTTAGAAAGAAGTGACCTCTGCAGGCTGCCCCGCACCTTTGCTGCAGGCAAGAGGCTCAAGGCTATATCAGCAACTACTAGCATAGCACACAAATTTTGGCGATGCAGGCACCATGTTTTGACAAGGATAACAAATGTGTCTGAGAAAAAAGATACCATCTCTGGTTCTTCTGCAGCAATTTTGAACTCTTCATTGTGAGTCTTCCAATGTTGTGGGCATGGAATGCTAATCTGATAAGTCCTTCTTATAAAGTGTCAGAGTGTTGCAAACAAAGCGGTTGTTGGATCACGTCCAGGCGGTGTCCAACAATTTCTTGGAATCTTCTGAAATGGTTCATCTTAGAAGTGACAAAGTTTAAATCTCCCCAAAGCTCTCTCTAATCACTCTCCACAAAACCTACTTCTGTTAGTTGCCCTGTGAATGTCTTCGAGGAGAGACTGTCTGAAAGTGTGAGCCGTTATCCCCCTTTGTTCCGGTCATTGTGTTGTACTAACTAGTTTTGTTTCAAACACACCACAGATCCAAGTTTAGAAATGTAGACAAATATGGAGCTGAGAAGCTGGGGTACCGGCTGCAGTGAAGTTTGGCCCTTGTAGCTACGAGATATCTGTTTAATCAATTCGAGAACATGGAATGACAAGAAAGAAAGGCAAGATAGAGTGAAGGACAAAAAAGACTGCTGTATAAAGACCAAAAAAGAATAGCTGGGTGCAAACATGTCATTTTACAGTTAAGTCATCTTGGGTTTTGAAAAGAAAAATTACAAGGCTGCTGGTGACTTTAAGACAGAATGAAGGTTGTCCTATTAGAGGCATACCAGAGGTGCTGCTGAGTTGAGCTTTTGTTGTTGCTAATGTCCCAGAGAATGACATGTCTAATGGAATACACACACGCATGCACGCACGCACGCACGCACACTATACAGTCTCAATCCTACACAATTGCCCAGCAGGGCTAGCCAGGACTTACTTAAAGGGATACTTTGAGATTTTGAAATTTAGCTTCCCCCCATAACCCACATGGCTTTGAAAGATGGATCCTTGGCCCCAGTTTCCACTACTAGTTTGACAACTTTTGTACAAATTTCATAATTTAGCATAGTCTGTCACCCTTTTTGTAATCAACATAGCAGCGATATCCACTTTACTTTCTTCAAATATCAGGATAGCTTTCTTCTTTTATTAACTCCACTAGATATTTACAAGTTTGATCTGCCACTGCTGACCATTTCTACATATTTAAGAATACTTCATTCACAATAATGACTCAACAGTGGAACTTAATGCGTGGGCACATCACAACTTGTCTGCTTTTCGTCAAACTTTTGCTTTTTTTTTTTTAAATAACAAAAGGACGAAAAGAAATCAGTGAATAAAGCCTGTAGCAACTGATTAAGCAATTTTCTTTTTAAATTAACTTAACTAAATGTTTCGTACAGTTTAAAAGGCTACAGGATATCGCTGGTGAAATGTTTTTATTTTAGCCAACTAAATATACAGATTTAATCTCAGAAAAATGTAACAGCATTAATAAATCAAGGAAACGGCAATTAACTCAACAAAAAAAGCTTTCCATAAAAAGGTAATTACATCTTCACTTTTAATCATTTCTATCTCCGCTTAAGGTCCACACACAAATTTGTTTTGGAGCTTTCGACGGAAATGCAGTCTTTATCAGCAGATGGGTTTACTGTTGCTGCTAGATGTTCAAACATTGAATTTTTCTATGCGGTTGTAGGGCTTTCTATCGGTGGCACTAAAGGTTTCATCATTCTCCCTTCCTGCTGCACTGAGGTTGGTGTTTCCTTGTGGGGATTGCCAAATATTAAGTATTAAGTATAAATATCAAAGTATCTAGATACCCAACATAACTGTACATATCCTACATTCACATAATGGTCTATTCCATATGAGTTACCTGAATGAGCTTCATCCCTCTCTTGAACAGGTGAGTGAGTGGACCTTGAGCAGAGACTGTTTTGCAAACTGCTGTTTCTGAAGTCAAGAATTAATTATCAAGCTAAAACAGATTTGTATGTTTCAGCTTGATTTGAATTTTGTTTCTCAGTGTTGCTGTGATTGGTTTAAAAATTCTATCCAATGAACCAAAGAATGGTGTCGCCACATAAATTCAGATGGACTACCTGAAACTATCATGTCAACAAAAAGTGCCGTCTGCAAATGGCTTCCTCTGAAAGGCAACCACTGCCCCTGAAAAGGCATATTGGAAGTGCCATTTTGTGGGATTCAATGCTCAATAATTTTTGCGAGTTGCAGTTTGTGTATTTTGACAGATTATTACATTATCCATCTCTTATTCAATATCAGTTGCAATTAGGGCATCAACAGGGTTTTTTTGAAAGATAGAGAAGAAGAACTTTTTCTAAATGAATATCTACCTCAAAAGTAATTTGATGCGTTTGCTCTCCAACCCCCTCCTCTAACACTCGGGCTTCTAGTAGAGAAAAATATGACTCAATGCATTTCCAACTGTGTTGCAAGTGTTGGCATCAAAGTAGAGAGAACAAGCAACTCTGATGCTCATCGATAGATTGGCACTGTGGTTTTCAACCATCATCCATGAAGGCGGCAGCTTTCCATTCTAATTAAACACTAAACTTATGATTGAACTGATCAGCACTTTGAACTAGAGAGGAAGAACTCATCAGTGAAATGAGCTGCTGCAGTGGGGTGCATGTCCATAGATGGTGGCTGACAACAACTCTTCAACATACTTCAGCAAATCTTTGAGAGGAGTGCCTACCAAATGAGGATGGGCTGGGTTGCATCCAAGCAACATGGCACAGAATGATCAGATTCAGGCAATCTGAGGATATTTACATCCAACGGCAGCTCTCACCTCAACTCGGAGAGCGAGGTGGACAACTAATTAGCAGCACATTAATACATTATGTATCCATAAAGAAAAGCAATGGAGAAAGACAGACTTACCAACATCTAAATTGCCACACAGGTAAACCCCACGGTGGTTCAGAAGTGCTGAACAATCCCGAGGGATTTCTTAGAGCAAATCACTGGCAAATTTTATTTACTGAATGTATTAATTATTCATTGTCTGCAGTCATTTGTGCATTTAAACTGAATGGAGACTTTGTTTTGACCTGTGCTCTAAAAGACAAGTGCTTTAGACGGAACTTAGACACTAGCAAATCTGTAAAATCAAATGGGTTTAGATGTATGGCAATTTTGGCAACAGGACAAACACTTGGCTGAAAACAAGCGTTAAATCAGGTGCTACATATATTTTTTGTTTTTTGATAGAATAATGACACTACCTTTAACATAGTAATTTATTTACTATATATATATATATATATATATATATATATATATATATATATATATATATATATATATATATATATGTGATTAAAAAAACAATAAAACAAAAAGGAAAATAAAATAAGAGTGGATCCTGACTCTTATGCGTTGGTCCCTTAAGGCTTGCTAAGCTGAAATGACAAAATTGTCCATTTTACACATATTTTTTTCACCTTTTGTTTTTCGTAAATGTACATTCTAGTAGAAAAAGACCTTGCCACACAAAAAGAAAATAAAATACACAACCTGGAAAACCTATGGCTTAGTAAATATCCGTTTGCTATATTTAAATGAATGTACCTCATTTTTGTTGATTATCCTACAAAGAAGAAAACGCTTGAAACTTGATTTGCACTGCTGCGCTGTCAATGGCGCAAACATATGAAAAGAACAAAAATCAAAAATCCAAGAGTTTACATTTATAGGGCAATATCAGTAATGCTTACAAGTCTTTTTTAGGCTCTTTTCAGAAGCCGCTGTGAGCTTTTGTGGCATCATCTTTCCAACAAAACACAGTTTGAGGTGCTGGAGCTCAGTTCCCAGACACTGTCCACCAGGAGGAGAAGCTGTACAATGACTTGTTGCTGAGGTGGGGGGTGGGTTGACGAAATGGCACCAGAGAGTCGGCTGGGTTGTGGGTGCTGTGACGTGCTGTGTGTTGCTTTCCGTCCCTACTTGGGTGTGCATAGTAAGAGCTTGCTGTATGCTCGCCATGGCTTCCACAGGCATTCCCAACACACACGCGCTCAGAGCTGCATACAGGCAAGAGCAAAACACTCCACAGCAGCCGACATGAGAGGAGTTGGGTTTTTAAAGCACTGGCACTTTCCGGTAACAGCTGGCTTGGAAGGCATGGTGGCAGCTGATTGTTGGTGTTGTTCTTGCTGTTTGTGGTTTAGCAGAGCAGAGTATAGAAAATAGACACATTTATCTACTGTATATTGCATATGTTGCAGCATGTTCGCCAAAAAATGAATGAGGTCATTATGTCCAGTTTAGTTTTGCAAAAAAGATCCCCTGCCACCAGAAAGAACATTAAAAAAAACCACAATAAATTAAACTGACCTGTCCAACTCCCTCCCAATGCGGAGGGAGACGGGGAAATAAAACAGTAACAAATTAAAAAAACAGGTGCAAAACTGTTGCAAAGATGAGAGGTTCTGCTAACAACTCAACTATATGAAGAACAGATGAAGACAATGTTTGTCTGGACCCCACAGGGCAGCTTACAGACTGTCCCATAACCCCCAGGTCCTCGCTTCAGTTCCTAATGCTACTTTATAATAACTCAAGAGTAGGGCTGCAAACAACTTCATCCCAGAACTGTTTACTTTGTGAAATCATCTTTACCCTCTGAAGTACTATTGGTAAAGGATTAGCCACTGTTAGCTCCGAGATTCAGCGGAATTAACAGCCAGTGACTGTCTGCTCATTTTGCAACTGTTTTCGAGCAGCAAACCAATGGCCAAGATATCAATAATCACTGAATAGGGAAAAAAAATCCTCAACTTTCATGTATTTCACCAAGTATGTTTAGCAAAATGTGCAGTGCATTAACAGAATGGAAAACATTTTTCATTTCTTTGGGTTAAAACCAGTAGTTGATTATCTACTCTCTGACTTCCAACACATTTTACAATTTTTGATAGGAAACTGCTCTACTCATTCTTTGTACATGGAAGCCACAAATGGCTATAGTAATTTCAATTTTATAAGAAAACAAACTATTTGAGGACTAAAATGTAATGTACCCTCAATTAAATACTGGCATTTACACACCACCAAATTTATAGCACAGAAACAATACATTTTGTCTAATTTATGTCTTAAGTTGATATGGTGAATTCTCTTCTTTTCAAAAAGCTCAGATAAGCGCTTCCAGATTTTTGGCCTTACACAACTGTTTTTTATGTGATAGGACAGGAGTCTCTGTACCTTGGCATGGAAATAGAGATGTTTTTAATTTAATTCCGTCATAAAAGTAGAATTTTATGTTGTGTGCTTATGAAGGAGTTTCATGTTGTCAGTCAAATATAACAAAATCCAGTTTCTATTACTCCAAAGTTCAAAAGTGGGCCATTCAAAAAAAACTTCTGTTGTCCAAAGTGGAATCATAAGCATTCACTGTTGACTTGAATTAAACATGATAGCCATTAAGACAACACTCAATATAAGAGTATCCAACTTCACAAAGTAAACAGCCTGAATCATCATTTTCATTTTAGTGAAGATGTCATAATGTTTTAAACTGTTATCAAAAAGATTTGAAGGATACAATCTTTAGTTATTACACCCACATTTTGGATTTGTCTGAAGTCACAGCAACAAAAAACTTGATGTGATTTTTTTTACAACTAAGTGCTTTAATTAGTTGGAATAGAATTCAGAGTACGATTGGCAGACTAAAGGGTATGACCAGGCTACCTGGTGTTATCCGTATTAAATATGTGAACGCTAAATCTAATAGGACAATGGTCCAATGGAAGGTTTACCTTTGCACCTTGAATTTATAGTGCCTACATTTCACCATTTCAGTTCTAGCAGCCTTTAATTTTAAGGCAATTTCAAGCATTATTAAATCAGATGAAGAGTTAATTATTTTAGTGCTACAAATTAAGTGGTGAGAAATTTCAGCAATATTCAGCAGTGACTGAATTTTACAATTAGATTTATCTATAAGGCATTTCTTTGCTACCATACATGTACTGAATATGAAATACAGTACATTTCTCTTGTAATGAGTAATGTAAGCTCCTGTATTGGTTCACCTGAAAACATGACACGTGTAGAAGCATTACACGTGGTTACATTCAGATATGAATGTATTGGGCTGCTGACAGATAACATTAATAGGATGACTCCAAAGATCCAAGTTTTTTTTAAACACATTTTTTTGTTGGAGATGAGAGGAGATATAAATATTCCATGGCAAAATACATTATTCCAAGATATAAATGAGCAATTTGCAGCCCTACTGAAGAGTAGCTCAAATCTTCTGAAGTAAAGATTGAAATGCTATTATACAAATGAGGGGGTGATGAAAATGATGATGATGACGACAGGAGATGAGAGCGAAGCTGCGGTAGCTCAAAGGCCCCCCAGATGGTTCCCTGTCTGGCCTTTTGTTTATCTGATGGGGTCTGAGCTCCTGTTGGTGGGCGTGTGATGAGTGGTAGAGGCGGAACTTGAGATGAAAACCAGTTGCCCCAGTGGGTCTTTCAGAGTTATCATGTGATGAATGTAGTAAAGGAAGATGGAGGATAATGAGAGGAGGCTTCCTTTGATGCCTCTGTTATCCCCTTCAGACACAACCATCCTTCCTTAGATCTATCCATCCAGCCCATGCATGTATGTTTGTCAGCTCGATGCAACACATGCACATGTGCGCGCACACACACACACACACACACACACACACACACACACACACACACACACACAACCACACACACGGTTTCTCAGTTTCAGCTACAGGACTCATCAGTTTATGGGATAGAAAAAGAGAGCACAAGGGGATAAGAAGTCCTCACTTCTCATCAAACCAAGAGGGGAGAAAAACTTGATGAATAATAATGAAGACAATAATGCTATAATGCTTATGATATGGATGCGAGTCAGAGGTGTGTGTGTGTGTGTGTGTGTGCGCGCATGTGTGTTTGGTAGTTGTGTCTACATCTTGATTCCCTCCTGTTGGCTGAGCTGAGACAGGGTTTTCTTGATTCGGAGAGCAGTGAGACGGGCGGCACTGTTGGCATACCAACACTCCCTCATTATCTTCGCCATCACTCGCAAGGCCTGCAGAGGAGATACGACAAAGGTTAATATGACTAGATTACAACATGATGTTTGAACAGTTGAGAAATAAACTTGGCTGCTGTTCTGCATATAAATAAGACATATGCAGGTTTGTTGATGTAGGTTTGGATGGGTCAATCAACACGTATGTGAAAATCTGAATGTCACCATGATTTGTAAGGTTCTGACCTAAATTCATTCTCCCATTACATTCACAATCAACATGATTCCTTCGCAGTACAATACTTGTCAATTTGTCATTCTAACATTGATCACATCCATACATAATTTTGAATCCATGTCCTCCAAAAAATATTGTCTGTCCTAGTTTCGTTGAACTACATTTCCATTTTTAATTTGGATCTTCATGATCTGTTATCAAATCAACAGCTGATTTTCATAGGGTCCAACAAAACTTAACATTCATCTCATTACTAACTTTGGTATGTCTTCCATTGAGGAATTGGTGAGCCTGTGAAACTTAATGGGAACCCTTCCATCTTTTGAGCATTGTCCCTTAACTTCTCTGCATCAAAAAAAGACTGGTGGTGCCAGAATTCATAAGTATAATTCTGATAAACATTTTGAATCACACAGTAATTCCTACTTTTTTGTACGAATTGTCCTGATTGTCCAGTTTTAAATTCCTTTTGTTCACATTTATTTCCTTATTTGCAATCTCAGCAGTTGAGAAAAAAACAATAGACCAATTGAGAAAAAAGCACAATGCACTATCCTTATTCAAGATAACCTGTAGCTAAACCGGAAGTTAGCTGGCTCTCTTGGTGAGCCCGGTATTGTCATAGCATGGAAGTAGGGCTGAAACGATTCCTCGAGTAATTCGAGTACCTCGATTACAAAAAATGCTCCGAGGATTTTTTTCTGATTCGAGGAATCGTTAATTTAATTGTAGTTCAAGCGGCCGCACGGACTACTTTTCAATGTGGCACAACGTGCTTGCGTCACCTACACAAGGGAAGACCGGGGAAGAAAGGAGGAGGAGGAGGAAGCGGACGTACAGGTGTTTGACTGAGGGAGCGGGAAAATGGCAGAGGCGAGGAGAAATAGCGACGATGAAACAGAAGAAAAAGGCGATAAAAAAAGACAGAAAATGTTGAAAGTGTGGGAGCATTTCCGACTGAAAAGAAAGGAGAACACCGTGACGTGTATTCGTTGTAACACGGCCCTTGCATACCACAACAGCACGTCTTCCATGTTGCAGCATCTCCGCAGAAAACACCCGGACTCGAGCGGAGGACCGGAGACAAGGTAATATTAACGTAGCAAATCAGTGTGATCAACGTTAATGTATTTTACGAACATAAACGCCAGCCTTGCAGAGTGCTAGGTTTTCGTTAATTATGACTGACTACTGTCAAGTTTGTGGTTAGTTTATTACGAGCGTGACGACATGACTTCATAGAGAGAGAGAGAAATAGGAGGGTGGCTGTGGCCTTGATATGGACTTACTTGTTCCAAGTTCCTGTTTTTGTCTCCCCTCCTATATGCCAAAATAGCATCTTGTGTTTTACAGTTATGTACATGTTATGCACGACATAAAGGCTTATTTTGCCTTCTTTCTTTTTTATAAATGCCTTATGTTTTTGACAACTTAAAAGTAATGTAATTTTATTTATTTTTGATATCTTGAAATTAATTTAATTTTATTTATTTTTGATATCTTGAAAGTAATTTTATTTATTTTGATTTGTGTTTTATTTATTCTTATTTATGTTAGCAGTTGTTTCAAGACCAGAAAATACTTGCTTGTGAATTTAAGAAATAAAAACTTTTGATTCTAAAAAAGGAAACCAATTGGTCATTCATTATTAAGTGAAATATGTTATTTTCTCTTGTGTATTCATAATTGCTGTTTAACCAAGCAAAAATACGTTTTATCCGATTACTCGATTAATCGATGACATTTTCAGTAGAGTACTCGATTACTAAAATATTCGATAGCTGCAGCCCTACATGGAAGTAGAGCTTTTTGGCTTCAAAACACCAGTGATCAGCTTTCATGGGAATGAACGGGCTCCACCTCCAACACTGTGTCCAGTAATAAAAGGTCTTCATAGACCGCATCCCAAATTCCTTCCTTATTTACCCGCCACCACCAGATGTTGATAAAGCGTCATCACTTTGCACAACGGAATTTAGCGTGTTCACCTGGGTCTTATGTTTAGATCAAAGCCAAGCTGAGGTGCTCTGTGGAACTAGCTCAATTAATATAGTATCAGTAGGTGATGCACTAGTGGCACTTTCAAGGGACTTAGAAACAGAGTGGACTTCTTATTTAACATCTAATTCAAACCACAATAAAATGTCAGCACCAGTGTCAGGACAGAACAGCTAATAAATACCAGTTGTGCTTTCTTAAAAGGTGCATTAATTAAGGTTCCATCACTTCCAAGGTGTGAAACTGGTGAAAATACATTGCTTTCACCTGATATTTATCAGCCGTTGTTTCCTAACCCCTCGACAGAGTTTAAAATTGGCACCCGCCACTTGCCAAATGTGTGTAAAAATATGTTTTGGCGAGTAAAACAAATAGGTCACGAGCCATTGGAAGGCTGCTGAAATTTGCCGACTTTGCATTATAACTTTCAACATAAATGCCAAACAGTAAAACAGACACAGTTTACAGCTACAGCAGATCTACTGATTGCGTTTCAAATTTGTCCCTCGCTTTCCACCGTCATTCAGCATTTGAAAATGTATCAAGTTGCGCAATAATGACCGGCCACAACTGTCAACATTTTTTGTGCCTCTCGAAAGTAAAGAGCTAGAGCTACCATGTTGTGGCATTCACACGGTTCACCGATTAAGCAGATTATGAATGAACACAAAGTTCTAGCCACGACAATAGTAATATTGAAAATGGATGTTGCTGCAAAGAAGCTACATGTTGTACAAAGTGGATACTCCACACACATTAAACCCAGCAACACAGAAGATCTCTACCATCAGCAATGTTTCAAGCAGGGATTAAAATTAACTTTTTTCACCACTGTCCCAGAAATGTCCCAAAAATCATTTTGAACTGTCCCGAACCGTCCCGAAAATCTTTTTTTTTTTACATTTTGAGTTGTTACTTACTGATAATATAAGAAAAACACAATATATTATGTTTATAACAATAAATACATTTCTGTAGAAAATAAGAGATGTTGATTTTGATTAATAAAGGACAAACAAATACATTGTTGATGTCAAAAACAACAGCATACTAAACCCTAAAATAAAATTAAAATAAATCTTCCAATGTCTAACATTACACTGACAGAAAAACGTTTTTCTAAATATTAAAATCAATAAAATATTTTAATGTTTAAATGTCAAGCTTTACTTTAAGTACATGGACTAATAGACTATCTGTATTTTTATAACAATTAATGGAAATACAGTATAGCCATGTCAATAACAGCATATTGAATAGAAGGTTAATAATGTGCAGTGATTGACTCGCTTGTTAAAACGTCTCTGATATCTGAGACGTCTCTGACAGACTGATATCGTCAAAAAAGACCCTTTGGAAAGAAAAGGTTTCCGACTCCTGCATTGACATGTCTGAATGTGTGGGACGTTAAAGTATCAATCGTTATCATAGTATCTTTCTACCAAAATTCCCACAGTTTCTTAGCTTCCTAGCTTGCTGGCATCGTTAGCCACTAAAAGCTTTCTGCCCCGAGACTCAATGTAGCAGCTATCGTTGCCGAGAGAGTGGTGATTCTGTAGCGTTAGCTTACGTCAGGCTCTGTGAGAAACGTTGTTTCGCCATCACTCTCACGTCGCACTGGCTGCCTGGGCTATGTCCTGGGGCTGGCTACACTCTCCTCTAGGCTTCAGCCAGCGCAACATCGTGTTGAGTGGTAGTAGCTACCACAGTATCCTCGTCTCGTCCGAGCTCGAACGGTAAACAGCGCGAGCGCAACAGGCTGCAACATTGTTGCCACTTGTGTCACAGAACAACATAAACGCAAGCGCGCCAGTCAGTCCTGTTCCATTTACCTGTTCACATAGATCTTTTGCCACGGACCACCATTCTGGTTTGCAGAAAGTGATGAAAACTTTTAAACAGAAAAATGTAGTCAGCCAAAATTCTTGTCGTCCCGAGGTCGGCCCGAGTTAGACTATTGATCCTCCCGATGACAATTTATTACGTCCCCGGGACGACGGGACGGCATTAATTTTAATCCCTGGTTTCAAGGTAGACACCCAAAATACGAGTCAAATGTGAAATATGGTAAAAAAATCAATAATGGCCTGAAAATTGTTTTTTCAGACTATTATAATAGTAAAAACTTTTGACCGTTTGACTATAAAATGTCATCACTGCATCATATTATCATATATAAGACATCTGTGCAAAATGTTGTCATTATTAGTGAATGAATTGTTGGGTTATGGCCAAAAACACATTTTGTGAGTTGACATTTCTGCCACATGTAAAAAAATTCCGTCAAGTAGTTCCTGAGACATCACGTCCCTGAGAATGGGTTGGACCTATGGACAGACAGATGTACAACCTGAAAACATAATGAACACCACTTTACCCTGCAATGCAAAGCAAGTCAATATGAAAACGTATAAGTTATAGAGGATGGACCTGTCTTAATGTCTCAATATTGAGCCTTAAATAAGGTTTGTGTCTAGGTTCAGAAATGTATGTTTTTGTAATCTGTTATAATCCTTGTCAATAAAACTTAGTTTTGAACATACTTTAGCTTTGCAGAGTTATAAAAGAACACTTCTTTTGGGAAGTACATTGGGAGGTGAAAGCTAATGGAAGAAAAGGGAACCCTGAAAATCAGTCCTCTTTTGAGATTCCACTAAAAAGATAACAATGTAGAGAATACAGCCTTCATGGTTTAGTTAACACACAAGGTAGTGATTTTGCCAAGCTCACTGTAAAAAATATGTGGGCAGAGACTACAGGAGCCGTTTTAAAGTCCACATACTGCCTTTGGTTCAGAAAGCTCTGATTACCCCATATTTAGAGGGAGATTTCCCAGGATCTTCTTTTGGGCAGAGTTGTGACTATATGATTGTTATGCTACAAACAAGCTTTGTGTATGACCAACCAAAAATTTTAACCTTTAAATGAAACAAAAAAACAATAGACTGGATGCTGCCGGACAAAAAGGTGGCTGAGGTCAAAATACAGACTGAGTTCTGCCATTGCGTGATGAGCATTTATATCTAGCTTTAAGATGTGTGTGGACAGCAAATCTGGCTGGTTATTAAGCGTTTGTAAAGAATACTGCAGAGGTAGAGAATATGTGATTGCATAGGCTGACTCAAAGCAAACTGACAAGAGCTGAAACTGAATCTACTATCATGCAATTGTATTTTTGTGGACGAAAAATGTGCATACAATAATGTTGAGAACTTTTAAAGATAACAATCACTCCTAAAAGAGATGCAAACTGAAAAATCTCAGTGGTGAAGAACATTGGATTTCTCATGTGCACATTATTTCCAATTCATGCTCTCAATCAGTTATTTGTGCACTTATTATGAATTTTCACATTTCCACACACATCTGTACAAAACAAATCAATCTTAACAATAAATCCATAAATCCAAATAGCGTATTAAACCTAAATTGTTCATGGTCTGATAAATGGGTCATATAGTATGAAGGTATTATTGGTGCAAAAGGTTTGAGCACCTGTAACAGTGGAATTTGTAGTTGTGTACAGTGATTGTGTATGTGTATCAGTAAATGCATAGTCACATACTCTATGAGTTGTGTACTTGTAGATTTTTTTCTCTCCACAAATACAATGCAACAATTACACATTCACCAATTCTTAATTACAGGTGCACAAATCCTATTTTACAAGTCACAGATTAAAAAACTGACACGCTCACATTTTGCACCAATTGTTGTAGTATATTTGGTGCAAAACATATTTGTGCACCTGTAATAGAGAGTCTATAGTGCAAAGGCGGGTGCTGATCTGAGATCGACTGATTCCACAGCCAATCAGAGGAGAGGGGCTTTTAGTCCCACAGCCAATCAGAGGAGAGGGTGGATGTAGCATATGCTAAACTAACAGCAGCAGAGACAGCGTCTCCTGCTAGCTAGCAGGCTAACGATTGTTCAGCGATGGGTCTCGCTAGCACTGTTTTGTAAAAGTGGACATGTCAGCTGGCAAACCTCGAGCAAACATGACAATTTGTGTTTCTATGCTTTAGCTCCTGTCCTAGCAATGAGCAGTCATTACAGTGACTCCCTTTAGCTTCACTGAAGCTAGCGTTGGCTAGTGTCAAGCTCGTCAAGCCAGCCGTGGTTCGCGTTAGCTTGGTCAAATCAGCCGCACGTTGTTTTTTTAGTGCGCGAGGCATCATTATCAAACTGAGACTGATTCATACCCAGTTAAAAGTTCCTTACAGTATGTTTAAAGCAACGGTAAGTAACTTTTTTTTACACTAAGCAAACAGCTTCAGAACAACGTTGACGGTACAGTGTCTAGTAAAAGAGTGAATGGTTTCTGTCATTTGTTTCTGCTCTATGTAACATAGGGATGTAACGGTTACCGGTGTCATGGTAAACCATGGTAAAATTCCCAACGGTGAAGGTCACCGTTTAAGTTTTAGTTACCATGGTAACCGCCGCGGTCGATAACCAAGGTGTGGAAAACTCACAAGATACTTCCTAAGTCTCCCTACACAGGCGCAGCGCCCAACGTGTGCTTGATATGTAGTGAAGAAGACATGGCGGAGGGAAGACGTCATAGTAGAAGCCCTCAAGGCATTTATCCGCCTTCAAAGGGAACCAAATCTGAAGTCTGGGCATAGTCTGGCTATTATCAGAATGCCCAGGGACAGCTAGTCGAGGATGGCAGCCCTGTCTGCAGGAGCTGTGTGGAGACAGTTGTTGCGAGCGGCGGCAACACATCCAATTTACGCGACCATCACCCTCAGCTGTTCAGTGAATGCAAGGTAAGCTTGGCTTAAACTTGGGTGCATGATGTATGTGTATGTCGAGTTTTCTCTGTCTAATTTGCTGTTGTCACTAATGCAAACTGACCAGATAGTGGTATAACTGAACAAAGTTGATCTGTGATTTGGCACGTTATCTGAACCGCTTATTAATTGTAGATTTAACTTTTTAAAGTCGACCTAATAATTCCCCAAATATTGCTGCAGAGCTGCAGTGAGGAGAATCTGAGACAAACAGGTACTGGGTGGACTGAGTTAGTGAACGCAAACTGACTGAGATGACTGACTTTCATCTCAGCTCCGTTCACCTGAGCAGCGTCTACCTGTGGCTCAGCAGCCATCTGAATATGCCATCTGTAATATCAGAAACATATAATACTTGAATAAAGAATAACATAAAATGGTGAATATAGCTAAGTAATAAGTGTCTAGATAGCGATAACAGACAAAATAGAGTATTCATAAGTCATTTAACAATAATCCTTTTTGTTTTGATCTAAAAAATTATCCAACCTGTTTCTCACAAAAGTGGTATGATCTAAATTGTGATTTTTGTGATCTGTTGGTTGCACCCTTAGTATTAAGTAACAATGACGGTAGTAATTAATAATGACATGTTCTATTCATTTTTTTCACAGAGAGGATCTGCTGGCCAATCGAGTGCTGCTGCCACTACATCTCATTCTACTGTATTTAAGGTTTGTTTTGCACAGTTTCGATACATTCTTTTATACTTATTTAATGTTGATTTTGCAGTGTTTTATTAAGGTTTTGGATTTGGACTATTTTAATAATAAATCTACTTTACATATAAATCTTGGTGAAATTATTTCAATTGATCAGTGTTTTTTAAACATTTTGAAGACATTTTAAAAATACCGCGATATGAAATTTTCATACCATTACATCCCTAGGAGACAGAGCATCTGAGCGGCGAGAATTTCCACTCCCCGCTTACGTGGGTGTTCGCTCCTTTGCTCCATCGCTCAAAGTTATACCAGACAGCTCCGCTCAAAGACCGCTCTCCGCTCACCTAAAATTCCATTCAGCTCTGGTGAAATCGCTCCATGCTCGCTCAAATTTAAAAGAGGGGGCAATTCCTGACGTTGCACCTATATGACCTGTCTGCTTGCTTTGCGAAATATTTTACAAACTCCATCTCTCAGTGAATGACCTCTGATGTAAGCTAACCCCTGAAGGCACACGTGAGTCTGGACTTGTGCATGCCCTAGACTCATGGAGAGCGGTATCGGAACGGAACTGGAGCAAAACGGAACCATCGCTCTGGCCTTTGGATTAAAACCCACACTGCGCTCCGACTATATTTCGCACGCTCCGCTCCCTCCGCGCTCGCTCCGCTCACATGCCCTGCTAGGAGAGGGTAGAATCACTGACGTTACATCATGTTTACTTCAACATACACGTTTCCAACACATAACACTGTTATAATGTAATGAGTTTTTTTTGTAGTAGGCACCTACATTATGTCTGATAAAATGTTACAGAACTGGGATTTATACTGACAACTGTGGTGTTGTGCTCAAAAACTGTGGGGGGCGCCAGATCGCACATCATCACAATTTCTACTAAATGTTGATTTAAGGGGTCTAATATGTAATAACCTTATGCTATTTTCAATTTGAAACAATGAATTCTGAGCCACAATGCAAAAAGACAGCTGCTAGCTTGCCGTCCCTCCCTAACTAACTACAGAAGACACAACTACCTGGAACTTTACCTACCGACAGTAGTTTGATGACCCAAGTACAGTAAGTTGCTTACAGTGCTTTGATAAAAAATTCAAAAGTCACCCGTAGGACTGCCAAGTCCATAAAGGAGAGACAAAATTTGTAGAACGTGATGACCTGTGATTTTTGATACAGTTAAACACTGGCTTGTTTGGGGTGAAGTATAGAGCAGCGCTGAAGCTTTTTATAAGCAGAGTTTGTATTTACCCATGTTGGACACTATCAAGTAGTGTGACCATTAGTCACAAGTGTTGCTCTGTAGCCAATAGCAGATATTGCTTCTCCTCTTCACTAAGAACAACTGAGCTGCCAATCATTTCCTCTGAGACGCTGTGTATGCCTACATATGGACAGTTCACACCATGAAAGATGGCTCATAGAAGACCACTAACAATGAAAACACATCAAACAGTTACAGCTTCTAGGGGTGTCACTATTCTCCAAATCCTCGATTCGATTCAATTTTCGATTCTAAGGTCACAGTTCGATTTGATTCTCGATTTTTACATTTATTTTTTTTAAAGCACAGGTTGCTATGCCATTTCTAGACTAGACTTTTATGGAATATAATATCTGACCTTTGTTCGCAATGTACCACACTACACTGTCAAATTTAAAACATTTATTAACAATACGTTACAATAACTTATATCTTCAGTCAATTGGAAACTTAAACAAAATAACCTGCCTAGTTTCTACAGAGCTTGCGAACTGTGGCTTTTTTATCGACAACACGAACGTCGTCAACATTACTCACTGGAAATCCAAAATACTTCCACACAATGAAAGAGGAGGGGGTTCAAGTTCTGTTGATGGGTCTTCAGTTGCCATTGTTGTAAGAGTGGCATAGCTCCTTTCAGGAATAGGGCGGTGCGTGAGGTGTGTGTGCGTAAGGTGCGTAAGGGGTGAGTGGGCGAGCGAGAGTGAGGGAGCATGCGGACAGTGAATGAATGGGAGAGGAAGGAGAAGCCAAAGGAGTAGCAGTAGTAGTGACAGCAATAAAGTGTACAATATAGTCTGCAGTTTGGCTGTGAATAAAGGCGACGGCTCCTCCAGATACAGCAAAGCTCCCTGGTATTATTTCCCGACCAGCTTAACACGTGAAAGGGGTTCACCCCGAAGGTCAACACAAACTTCGGCCCTGGAAGACATCATCTCCCCTGTGCTTCCCGACCACGGTCCAGGAGCCGAACAGGAATGGTGTAACACCATGCTATCGTTTGACTGGCTGGAGCTAACAGCTCCTGGCTTTAGCTAGTAGCTAAGTTAGAGGAGGTTGACTCGCAGCACTTCAACAGGTGTGTGGTTTATTCCGCTTGGCAAGGCGACCGGACGTGTCATGGCGGTGTGGCAGCATAGACGATTCCATTTTTTAATTCGAAGTTCGAGATTGTGACTTAATTTCGGTCAATTTAAAATCGAAATCATGACACCCTTCACCCTTACATAGCTTCAGTGGGCCAGCAAAATGCCTATCAATCATGGTATTTTAATATGATTATAAAGGTTTAACATATAATAATAATAATATTATATAATAAACCAGACGTTCTCCAAACCTTATGTTCATGCCTCTGCCTTCACATCGCTGCTGAGATTTACTCGAATCAGGTCAAATTAGATTAAAATGACTCCCAAAGCAGTAAACAACCCAATACCACAACTGTGTGCCTCTTTGTGTGTGCAAAATACTGTTAAAACTGAAACCAGAGGCGGGATACAACACACACGCCTACTCTTTCCACAAGCTGAGTGGTTGGTACCCCTCTAATGAGTGGGCTGTGTATATGCGTGTGTGTATCATACAATTGAGCAGTGTTATTGAGAAGAACTCCAGGGCTTCAAGGTTCAAACTTACTGCTGGATATAACTGGCCTACTTAGGCTGAAAATAACAGAATTCTGGACCTTGGTAGGACAAGATTTCTCTGTCGATAAACATAAGTCAAGAGACTGGGAGTGTTGCTGTTCACAAAAAACAGTAGAGTGGTGTACTCCTACAGACACTTGCTCTAAGTTGTAAGGATTATACTTTTTTTTGTCCTACCTCACAGCTCTGCCAGCGGTTGGGAATGTTGGGCCGAAGCTTCTGCTCACAAACCACCTTCCTCATCTCCTCAACTGATGGATCTGACTGAACCAGGTCATAGTAGGGCAGCTGGTAGTCCTCATGGATGCCTGACAGAAAAAAACCTTATGTTACAACGGCTCCACATTGAGGTGGCCGGCATGTTACATGTATACATCAATGTGTCTGATAATGCAATAATGCACCTTCCCTTCATCCATGCAGATACTGGTATGTCAACATTTCCATAATTAACTCTTCATTATTACTCATCATTAATCTGTCAACCTCCCGTTCTTTTCAATGAATCTCCCCCCCCCCCCACCCCACCCCCCCACCCCCACCCCCACCACCACCACCACCACCACACCCCCACCACACCCCTCTCATTTGATCCTCACCTCCCATAGAGCAGCGGCTGGCAATCTCCCAGAAGACCAGGCCCATGGCGTAGATGTCAGCTCGCTTGAAAGACTCAAAGTGTTTCATGTTTATGGAGTCGTCCAAGACCTCTGGCGCCATATACCTGAACAGAAAGACATGAACTGTTATCACACTATTTGTTGGTTATAAGCTAATTTTTGGACAATTGCAATTATTGTTACATAAGTACACAGTAGGGCTGCACGATACTGGAAAAAACTGACACTGCGATATGAAAAAATACAGAAATTTTCATCAGATGACCTGAATAGCACTTTATGTTATGCTGCACTGCTGCCATCTTGTTGACATTAACCTGCACTGATATATGAGCTAGATAAGTACAAAAACTTGCACGAGCAGACTATGACAAGCTGGTATTAACTGTACCTTGAACAGCACTTTGGTCTTCTGACATTTTTTTTTACATCCAGAGGATAATTTTGCAAAGGTGGAAATAAAAGAGCAAAATGTTGGTGGACAGTAATCAGTTGGGTGTTAGGCTTAAGCTTCTTAAAGCTAAGGTGACTTTTAGAGTTGTAAAAACAAAAAATGAAGTACGCTTCTCAAAATAGATTCTCAGAAAAGATTTGGTTTTGGTTTCCACATCTTCTGACTGTCTGACAAAGAATTCATACCCTTGCTCTAATGTAAGGGTGTGAATTCGTTGACAATTTGCATTTGCTTTAAAGACGAGTAAAGTCTGCTAACAGTAGTCCGACTGTAGGCACCTCTGCAATAGCAGGGCACCAGACTGCTATCAAATGGTTGCATTTTGCAACCAAAATTTGAGACAGTGCAACTAAATTAGCAAAATTTTACATTTAGTCGCATGTGCGACCAATGAATTTGCGGTTTTTGTTGTACGTGGAAGGAGCAAATCAAAGAATCTGGAGAGGGGGGATTGGCGAACCGCTGCTGCGGCGATAAGGGCCATTGTAAACGCCAAACACCTCTCTAGTTCCCAAGCATCCAGTGTGAACGACTAGCTACACGGCTAACTGAGCTAACTAGCAAAGGGAGGCTACAGTTTGCAGCAGTTTGCAGTTACTTTGGTGATATGCTGCCCCCTATTTGTTATATTATTATTTTTTTGTTTGTTATTGTTTTGTTTAATTTGTTATTATACATTTGGTAGATGTGTACAAATGTCCAAACACTGTAAACCTGTAGACACTATTAGACAGATGGTGATGTAAAAATCAATAAATAAAGGCTAATATTGTACATTATCAGTCATAACAGCTATCTCATCCATGGTGTGAACAAAAGCCTTTCATTCAGTTCATTTTATCCATGCAGCCCTCTGAAGGCAGCAGGACAGATCTGTTTTGTTAACTCTTAAGCCTCCACTTTGATAAGAGTCACATCGAGATTAGCACCCAATACAGCCTGTGGTCCACTGAAGCTGAATGGATTAAATCATGTGAAAAGAACTCCAAAAACACCCCCCCAAAAATTGACCACAATAACTGACCACATTCGTTTTCATCCCTGCTTACAAAGAAATCAGATAAATCAATACACACTAGATGTGTGGGGACTGATGATGTGTAATGAGCTGGATTAAACAGTGTAATCAAATATCTTTCACTCTAAGCATAAAAGATAAAGTCTTAATTTAATTTCTTTAACTCATTGATGTGAAAGTAAAGAATGGAAGCCTCTGTTAACAAACTGCTGCATCATAACAATTAGAAAGGGAGAGCACCACACTGTAAACTGAAGACATTAATAGATATTTGCTAGGAAACATAGAGGATGCAAAAACATGTGTCAAACAGCAAGAGAGCAGCCTGATTAAATCTTAACAGCAAGCAGTCCAAATTTGAATTCATCATAGACAAAAGATTATGTACAAATGATTCTGGGCGGCTGTGGCTCAGGGGTAGAGCCAGCGTCCTGTTATCTGATGGTTGCTAATTCATTTCCTAACCCTAACCGTAAACCTGCATGTTGAAGTGTCCTTGTGCAAGATGCTGAACCCCAAACAGCTCCTGATGTGCTGGTCAGCACCTTGCGTGGCAGCCACCACCATCTGTGTATGAATGTATGTATGATTTACTGTGAGTTGCTTTGGACAAAAGCATCTGGTAAATGCCCTAAAATGTAAATGTAAAAGATGGACAATGTCATACTATGGTCGCTTTCACACCTGTAGTTCAGTTTGTATAGGCCAAAGACAAAAATGATATGTTAAAGATCTATTTCATTGTCTGACATATTACATACAAACCGAGAGGAGTAAACATGAAGTCACATGGACTGGAAAGTAACTGTTTTGGACATGTCCTCCTGCATGTACAGATGCATAATATGAGCTATTTTTCCAGACAATTGAGGTTACAGATGACTACGTGATTTTCATGGGCAATACCAATAAGATTGATTTTCTTCACAACCTTCTTCTTCTTCTACCAGCAAACCAGCTTTAATGATATATACTGCGACCTCCTGCATCAGAGTGTGTAGATAGTTTATCGGCCCCACATATATTATGCATCACTACTATCATCATCACTACTACATGATGCCATAGAAGGAATCAAATTCAGCTCACTGTCCGCAAGTCATTCTGTATGTACTGAACCTCATGTGTTTACTTACTGAGTGGATGCTGTGCTTCATGTACTGTGTTCACATAGTTACTTGACTATCTTGAATAATTATATATAATGATTAAGCAGACACTTCGTGTATCTAATACAAGTTGTGCAGACTCCTTTTCACATTACAATGAACTATGTCTTTAGAGGACAATATTCATTTTTTGTTTTACCTTGAAAGTAGATGCTGAGACAATGATTAAAACCCCCACTTTTAAATGTTGTCGTAATTGTACAAACTCTAACAGACATATAACAGAGCTCCATAACAGCTACTAAAAGAACCTGGTGAAGAGGCTCTCAACTATTTAACAGCACTGCATCTGGCCTTACTGGACCATTTCCTCACTGATCAACACCACTGCCATCTCTGGCTTTAACACTGACATCCTTTAAGATGGATAGCCAAATTATCACAATCACAGTCAGGTTATGTTGCATTCTGACATCCTCATTTATGAAGCATCTGAAGTTAAAGTCTACTACAACTTATACTACTACTCCTACTCCTACTGCTACTACTATTACTAATAATAGAAAGCACTTTGTCTATCTACAGTTTATAATTACTTTGTGTTAGTAAACATACATTGCAAAGAGTTGAATGAAAAGATCAGTACTGCTCACCTGTCTGAGTAGTGAATATGAATTTAACCGTACACAAACTGAATGTAAAGATGGCAATTTAATATTCTAACATTTCGTGGTGGGGAGCGGTTGCCAGGCAACCAGTTTGTCGTTTTTACAAAAGTGAAAACTTTAATTTTACATGCTCTTTCTACTTAATGTGTTATGCTTGATTCTATGAGAATCACAAAGTCAGCAAACGTAACATCTATCAATGTAATATCTATCCCAGGTTTACTAACCTGAGCTAACATTAGCTACTGCTCAAGCAAACCCTATATGTGCTACAGTATGCAAGAGGGTATTTTACTGCTAGCTGTATGATGTGTTATTTATAAAGAACTAAAAACCAATGGTGTTGCTTTTCAAATGAGGAATGAAGGAGATTCTGTGATTCTATGATCTCTTGATATGTAAAACAATTTTAATGTACAAAAGGCTGAAGTGTCCAAAAGAAAAGGACAGACCATAATTTAGTGGTACCGACATGTCTGAACAAAACTATACAATGATAATGAAAGCAAATTTCAAACAAAACAACATGTTGTCCAATTAAGTGGAACTTTATTGTTGGACTGATTTTTGCATTTTGATAGTAGTAAAACAAAGAGAAAAAAAAAAGCAATGCTAGGGTCAGATCATCACTATGCAACTTGGATTTCAGCCAAGGCCAGACCTTCTGTCTGCACTGACCGGAGGCTTGCTGAATCATTTAGTAGCACTGTGATACGCCTGCAGCATCAAACCACCACAGAAAAACTAGAAGATACCACAGAGAAACTTGAATTACCACCTTGTGCATGTGTGGCTTTGCCCACTTGTCAAGTTGCAGTCTATGTCCATGTCTGTCCAGACCAGTGTTGCCACAGTTACCTTGAAAAAGTAATCCGATTAGTGATTACTGATTACTCCTTCTCCAGGTAGGAAGAAAAAGATGTTCTGTGAGGCAGCACGGCATTGATAGTAGCAGGGATCATGTTAATTATGGTACGAAATGAGGGCGAGTCAAGACTTGCTCCGTAAACTTAACTGTGCTGCAACTTAAAATTCGACGTCGTGTTTTCTAAGCTTGATAGTACTTTGTCGCCAGCAGAGAGTGTACAACGAACCTTAATATTCTCATCTTTAGCTAACAGGATCTCAAGATAATGACTGTATTTCCAGCTCGAAAACGCGCATCTCTCTCCTCTCTCCATTGTTGTTTTTGTGTAGCTGCGTGGTGTAACACGTGAGTTGTCCTCATACTGAAAACGTGACTTGTCGCGTATGTGACATCACTCCCCGAGACGCAAGAAGAAAGCAAAAATATATATTCTTACTAAGGAAAACGACAAAAATAAGAGTAACGCACAGTGACTTGAATAAGTAAATTTAATCTGATTACTGGTTTGGAAATATTAACGCGTTCGATTACTCGTTACTGAAAAAAGTGGTCAGATTAGAGTAACCCGTCACTAAGCAACGTGTTACTCTGTAACGCGTTACTAAGTAACGCGTCACTAAGTAACGCGTTACTTCTAGTTTACTTCTAATCTGACCACTTTTTTGACCACTTTTTTCAGAAACGAGTAATCGAACGCGTTAAGTAACGCGCAACTCTGCAACGCGTTACTTAGTGACGCGTTACTCTAATCTGACCACTTTTTTCAGTAACGAGTAATCGAACGCGTTACTATATACTATAGTAACGCGTTACTCTAATTACTGGCATCACTGGTCCAGACTTAGTTTACAGAGTGATGACTTTGAGGGAAGCTAATAAGGAAAGTATTTAGTATGTCTTTGGGTGAAATGGAAGTCATCACTATACTGACATGTATGATTCCAGTGAATAATTTCCAGTGGGAAACATGCCTGTTCAATTATAACATTTCTACACCAAAATTAGAGTGTATGTGCATTTTGTTAACATGGGTGAAAAAAATAGGCGACTGATTCTTTTCCCATTCTAAGGAGACAATTTTGCCTTCCTGTTTTTTTTCTTGTGTTTCATGTTTGTTATCACAAAATGGAAATGGAAACATATTAACAAGTCCACATCCTTAACTTCAACACCACTCACAACAGAGTTGTAGGCAATAAACACCTGCATTGATTTGATGCGGGAGTAAATGCCGTACATACCAAAAACAAAAGCAAGTGTTTGTCGGATGTTAGTCTAATGAGAATGGGTATGAACAACCACTTTTATAGGAGTGCAAAGAACTAAGAGTGCTTGGTCATGCTGGTCAATGAAAATTACCTGAAGCTCAATATCAAAAAAACAATTAGCAGGTGGAGGACTACTGCTGTATGAAGAGGGAAAGAGCATTTGAAAGAGTGCTTCCTATGGCGTCAATGTTCTGCTCACTTTAAACCCTTGGGGTTAGACAGTAGAAGAAGAGATGTGTGGACAGAGACTGAGACAAAGGGAGAGTGGAAGTGAGAAGCTACCAGTAGTCTGGACAATTACTAGCTGGGTATAAAGGAAGAAATGACAAATACCTATATATGTGGCTTCTGTGTCACAGTATCATCTACCCGCTTGACTTAGAGATTTTTCAAAGTCAGTTATTTAACAATAATTTAAAGGGATTTAGTTGGATATACATGTTTCTGTGAGGGCTGTGCCGGGATTACATTGTCATACTACAATCATCCTTCTATATTTCTATAAAATCTACAAGTGAATATATCTCTTATTGTAACAAATTCAACATGCAAGTTGACACATGATTTATTCAAAGGTCAATGACAACATAAACAATGCTATCAATGCTAGTTTGAGCACCAACTGAGACTGTTTCAGCCCTCTGCCATGACTTGGCTAACTTAAAGTGACAAGATGATTGATTATAACCAGAGATATCCTGATAAACCAGAGAGCTGAAATAGAGTCACCTTGTTTGAGTTTAAACAGTTGAGGCAGAAAGCCTGTCACTCTAATGGCCTGACTTCTTTATTTACACCCCTATTCACTGTGGCAACTTTTTCTGAGGCTCAAAGATGTGCTGTAAAACAACACAACACCTGCTTATGGTGACAACATTGCACCTGCCTGCAGAGCTGATTTTATCCAAAAAGCACACTGATGTCACAGTGAAAGATGGCCAAAATGGTCGCCATAGAAAGTTCCAATTACCTCTTGACAAACCACAGCTGACATAGAACAAGGAGACGTATAATCCTGAGTTATCTGCTTCTGAAGAAATGTAACAAAAACCTTTTAAAAAGGGTATGTGCAGGACATGGCTACCTTTTGGTTCCCACTCTGTGGTTTGGAGCGATGTCGATGGTGTCTGTGGCTGAATCATGGCGGACAGCTAGACCCAGGTCAGCGATGCAGCAGGTCCCGTTCTTCTTTACCAGAATGTTCTTTGACTTCAGGTCTCTGTGGGCAATAGCTGGCTTCCCTGGAGGCAGAACATCATACATTTAACAATAGCCCTGCAATAACAGAAACTTCATAAGAAACACTAAGCATTCTATACATAAATTATGTATGGGAAATGTCAAAAACAAAAAAAAATGACGATAATAGGGATTTGGATTTGACTATTAGAATTTGGATATCATAATACAGCTTCTTTGAACCAGGGCTGGCTATGAAGTAACATTTCTTTTGAATCTTGATCAGTACCAATGGGAATGGGAGTTAAATAGGAAGCAGAACACCATGATACATTTACATTTAGTGATGCTAAAGGGAAAGTGAAGTATTACAAAGCCTTTAGTGGCTTCAGATGAAGCTGCATGTAATCCAATAAATTGCCTCCAGTGATGTAACTCACTAGCTAAGTTGCATTGTGGTTACGGTAGGTGGCAGGCTTTAAAAGGTGAAAAGAAATAAAAAAAAGGTCATAACTCTTGATCTGCTGTATTGATTTTGATCATTTGTTTTTAAACTGCCCATAATGAGTCCAACAGTGTGTTTTTCCCCTATTAAAGGTTTTCCCAATATGTGTTTTTCCTAACTCGAATCGAGGGTTTAGAACAGAGGAT
Organism: Diplodus puntazzo; assembly: GCA_963678695.2. NCBI lineage: Eukaryota > Metazoa > Chordata > Actinopteri > Spariformes > Sparidae > Diplodus > Diplodus puntazzo. The sequence continues at coordinate 5,084,542 of OZ023171.1, read as the reverse complement.
GTTGTTAACTGTACAGACTGTGAGCCCACTGAGGCAATGTGATTGTTATTTGGGGCTATATAAATAAAATTGATTTCATTTAATTGTAGGAGTACACTGCAGACCAGTGGACTGATTTTTAAAACCAGTATGCATAGCATTGCAATATCATTTATGTTGGACAATCAAATAAATGCAAGTGCACATGCCTGGCAGATTTCTTTGTGCAGTGTTTTTTTCATCTGATAAGCCTTCAATGTATTAATCTGTCCTTACAACCATACTAACTGGATTGGATATCATTGTATCCAGCTACACAAAAAACATGCTTCAACCAACCAGTCTCTGTCTCAATCCTCACTTAAAGGATCAGATAAATGATACCTAAGCATGTTATGCTTCACTGAAGCCACTAAGTTAAAAACTGCCCGTTCATCAAACGCCTAGGACAAATGTAAGTGTGTGTGTGTGTGTGTGTGTGTGTGTGCATGTGCGTGTGTGTGCCTGTGCATGTGTATGTCTCACCTTGCGTGCCCACTATCTCCATGTGGAGGTGGGCGAGGCCGCTAGCTGTGGATAGGGACAGTTTGATCATGCCCTCCACAGTGACAGTGTAGCGGTTCAGGTAGTCAAACAGGGAGCCGTGTTCGTGGTAATCAGAGACAAGCCACAGCTGAGTCCACGTCCCATTATCTACACAGACACACAGGAAGATGAGAGAGAAGATAAAGGGTTAGAGATGAAGGTGGCTTTGTCGTTGTTCCACTCTTTCAGTAGTTGGTAATCTCCACTAGAGTCTGACTGATTTAATCTTATTCTATAGACCCTACATGTCTTAGTTCTGCATATCATAATGTTATTTTCTCAATCATTCAGGCTGATCTGATAGGTCATCACTGCGAGTGTCTGACTGTGTTTGAGGAAAAAAAATTCAACGCAATTTGAACTCATTGGGATTTTTGGGTTATAAAATAAATATATTTCTAGGTTTAAAGGATTTGACCGAAGTGACTGAGAATTTATATTTTGCCAAGGGCTTGATGCAGGTTAGTCACTTTCCAGTGACCACCTTACAGTCACTGAAGAAAACAGCTTAACATGAATTCGTTGCGTTAACGCGTTAATAACGCGTTAACGCAACGTCCTCTTAACGCCGTTAATTTTTTTAACACGCGATTAACGCTCAGTATAAAAAAAAAATTTTTTTTTTAAAATGCGCATTGTATGATTTACGGCAGTCCTGTAGTCTTGATACAGAGGGTGGCAGAAGAATAAGAAAGGGAATCAGAAGAAGAAGAAGCAGGGTTGGAGGTTCGTTAGAAACACGGCAGACTGAAAAGCAGCACTCGCTGCAAACTCCTCATCTCTGCTGTCACTCACGGTGGCGTACATTTGTTTCTCCATCGCCCTGATCATTTTGCGGGACACTCTCTCGTGGCGTGCCCGTTTGCTGATAACTCATCCCCGCATATTTATATCAGGCTCCTCGCTAGCCTTCTTCCTCCTTCCAGCAGGCAGCCTGGCCCTGCTGCTGTCCTCCTCGGCAGACGCTGAAGCTCCGTTTCTCTCACTCTCTTGGGGTCGACAGAGAAATGTTTAACGGCTGCTTCTCCTGAGTTTTCCTCTGAATATATCACGACAGAAGGTTTGAATTTCAAGTCGTACTTTTCATTGTTTTGCTGCACCGGAGCCATGGCGATCATCAGTGTGATACTGACTGACAGAAAGTAGCACACTGCGTGAAAAAGGCGAAGAAGAAAACGTGCAGTGTCAGTGGACACCACTTGCAAGCCAAACAGAGGGCAGATGCAGAGAGCCCGTCGCCCCTCCTCGCCAAAAGCAGACAACCCTGGATTTATTTTCCTGCATGATTTGAAGTGTTGAATAAACATTTTCATAATGCAAGCATATTTGACCTTTCTTATGTTGTTAAATGTATTAAGAACATGAAAAAATATATTAAGGTACATTTAGAACAGAAAAAAATGTGCCAGATTAATTTGCGATTAATCATTTGACAAAATGCGATTAATCGCGATTAAAAAAATGAATCGTTTGACAGCCCTAATAAAAAATAACCAAAATTATTAACAGTATGAACTAATACTGTACAGTTGTTTTGAAATGATGCCATTGGTTTGCAGAGATGTCCACGGAATTTAGCATGCTACCAAGCTAGCTACAGGTCATCCTGTCTCATACTACTACTTTACTACATTACATTACATATTGCACCTTTGAGGTCCGTCTTTGTGTAAAAAAACATCATGTCCGATTGTCCCAGTGATTCATGGTCACACTGTTTATACTGAACATATTATGTACAAGGCTATTTCTATTTCTTACCTTTTTATTATATTGTTTATTTTCACTATTATTATTATTTATTGTTAAATCGAACTGTCCTTGGGCCGCTGTGACACAGAAATTTCCCAGTTTGCCGGACTAATAAAGGAATTCTCATTCAGATGTGTGATCCGATCACAAGTAGTCACCCTGGGCACATTCTAATGCAAGGTGTGAACTGATGTACTTAGAGCTGTCCACTTGTGATAGGATCACTGTAGATACATGGAATGCCAGGTGTATTGCCTCCATGTAAACTGAAATTTAACCTCTAAATATTGTTTGAGGGGTGTTTGCAGATGGTATTGAAAATCAATGTCGACAAATCATCCAATGTGCAGACATGTCTTTACAGATTACAATAACTACATCATATTCTTCATCCCATAAATTAATAATAATAACAATAACAATAACAATTATTATTATTATTATTATTATTATTATTATTATTATCAACAACAACAACAACATACAATAATAAATCAGTAAAACTGTAATGAACACACTAAATCCATTTACTCCTGGGTCACAGTGCTCCCAAGTGTGTGCCAGTGCGCTTGCACATGTGATGCTGGAGTTGTTAGACTTTGTGTTAATGTGCTTGGCCTTCAGTGTGAACTGTTACTCCCCCACACCGTCTACCAGCCTGTCTCTTCACTGTGAACACTCGCCTGCACTAACCTCCCCTTAAGCAGAGCTGCTTCTCTGCTCCGACAGCTCAAGGTTCACTCCTAATTAAAGCTGCCCACACTGCCAATTGCAGATGATAAGCTCAGCCTGGTGAAGATCTATGTTTAGACTTAATACACTTTCATGAAAACTTCAGCCTTACAATTGTGTCAACTATTTTCATGCAATTTCATTCAAGTTATTTTTGGATCTTCCTGCTGGCTCAAGTCTGATGTTTATCCTATTCTTCCTCACTGTATGATAATCCTTACCTTTTTTCCACAGATCTATGTGCAGCTTTATCTTAATCCAGCCTCCTAGAACACCTCTGGAGGTTTCTCACCTTTGTTGTCAGCTGCAATGAAGCCCAGAATGTTCTCGTGCCTCAACATCACAGTCTGGTAGATCTCAGCCTCGCGGAACCAGGAGCGTTCCTCACGAGAAGAGAATATCTTCACGGCCACCTCCTCACCACGCCATTTACCACGCCACACCTCCCCGAAACGCCCCTTCCCGATGCTCTCCTGGAGGATGATGGTCCTGGCGATGGTCCTCTGTACTAGCAGTGGCAGACCTGGAGATACACAGACAGAAAGAAAACATTTAACAAGGCTCTGGTGTTGAACGTGTAAGTGTGTATGTGTGTGTATATATATATATATATATTTATATTTTCTACTAATGTCCCCAAACAGTGTTGATGCTAATTTGTTTGCTGAAGTGGAGCTCGGTTTGGTCTTTATTTGGTCTGTAACATTTACAATAAGCATATACTCACTGTAACAACTGTGTCAGCCTGCTAGTTTGGCAAACGGATCATGAGGAAACAGAAAATGATAGTGGAATAAACATTTCAACAGACACCACACACATATTCTAACTCAGTGATAACAGCCCACACACACACACACACAAACACACAACACAACCACCCAAACATTCACTGTATCGGCCACACGCACAACTGTATATTGTGCAATATCTCTCTATAAAAGCAAGGAATCTCTGTCTGTCTGTCTATGTATGTGTGTGTGCCTCAAATATCTCTGCAGATCAGGATCAGACTGATCTGAGAGTTTCGACATGGCTGCTGCTTGGTTCAATGGTGTGCAACTTTGCATTTGTTTGGACTGCAATGATACCGTTAATGAATTATTTCATAAATGCTTTACAAATTCCATGAGCATTGTCCACCGGAGCCACCACAGTCACGTGCGCACCAGAGCCAATCACTGCAGAGCTCAAGTCCACGACATACCTTAAGAAACAAGCGGATTTATATCTGCAGCGGCGAGAGCTGGACCGGGATTTTGTTGACTGTTGTGGATTAACGAGACTAAACAAGTCCGGACCGTGTCTGTTCGGGTCTGAGGAGATCCAGAGATGCGAGGACAACAAAGTGGAATCGGAATCTGTGGATGTTCGTGTGTAGCTAACTGCTAGGTGCTAGCCCCCACGGCCCACCTACCGAGTCGACGGACCGGACGCACCGGCACGTCCAAAACCGGACTTAGGGTAAATAATGTCCGCTATGCTTTTTCGCGAACATTGCCGTCACGTTTGCTTTGTGTCTGGTGCAGGAAGAAAAGGTAAAAACAGGCTTTTGTCACGAAAGTGTTCAAGCAGCAAGTTTGGTTGTTGAGGAACAGGAAGTTGTGGGAGGGACGTCGGCGGTGATACAGACAGCGACAGAGATAGCGAGTTTTGAGAGTTGAGAGATTTGTGACATATAGCGTGTTTGGAGTGTATAGTTAGTGTGTTATATAGTGTTTGGTGTAGTGTGTGTTAGTGTGTAGCGTAGTCGTTCTTTGTGTTGTGAGTCAAAACAAGGAAGAGACTGCTAAATGTGGAGCAGGCAGGAAAGAGCTGAGCCCTGAGCCTGAGGCATTGCCTGCATTTAAATGTAAATGGTTACACATAACTTTGTAAATTTCAAAAACTTATGCACAAATTTAGCAAACAATTTATATTTGCATTATAAGTAATGCAGTTGGTTCATTAAACATATTTGTGGTTTTCACAGTAAAAAATCAAATTTTTTCCTACTCTGATTTTATGTTATTTTGTGATTTTAGGTCCATAGTGTATGGAGTTAGATTTGTGTCTTTAGTACATGTGAGAAAATAAATGATCTGAGAGAAAAAAAAATGTTTGAGAGAAAAAATTATGACATTGATAGCAAAAAATAACAATATTTGAGACTAAAAAAAGTTTTGAAAGTATTTTCTCATAGAACATAAAAAAATATAAATTTGACATTTTTAAAATTATTTCTGAGAAAAAAAATCTGTCTCAATACTTTTTTTAACTCTCAAATATATATTTTTTGCTATCAGTGTGAAAAGATTTTCTCTCAAAAAAGATGTGTTTCTCTCAAACGTTTTTCTTCTTCTCTCTCAAAACCTAAGTCTTTCTCTCTCTCGATGCAGTTTCTTGCTCTCATGTCAGGATTTTGCTTTCACTGTGAAAATAATGTCATGGGCGGGGCCAAGTTCCTATTGGACAGTCGGGTGGCCGGCATAGATTCACCGGCATAGATAAAACAAAACTTTTTTAGTCTCAAATATTATTATTTTTTGCTATCAGTGTGATAATTTTTTCTCTCATTTTTTTTTCTCTCAGATCATTTATTTTCACGCATGTAAAAAAGACATAAATCTAACTCCATAATAGTGTTAATATAGTATGTCAAAATGAAAAAATAACTGTACAGTCACACATGTGAGGTTGTGCTGAAAATAATGACACCAAGCAAGACAAGGTAAATAGTTTTTAAGGAGAAATATAACGGTATAATCAAAAGTGGTCAAACAAGGCAAGGTAAATAGTTTTTAAGGTGAAATATAATGGTATAATCAAAAGTAGTCAAAAACAGCCAATTATATCCCTGACGTCCCACCTTCAAACACAACCTCATTTGGCCATCCATGAAAAAGCTATTTAACCTCCCACTTTTCTATAGGAATACATGCTTCCTACGGGCATTGCACTAGTAGTGTAAATAGCTAGAAAAACTGAATACAGGTCTCTCCTTGGCAGAGTGATGGAAGTGCCAGTCTCCACAGAGAGGTGCTAATTTATGGCCAGCATCAAGAACAGCCTCAGCCAGTGCAGCACATGCAGTTAGTCTGGGCCAGCCAGTATTCATAATAGATGTTTACTTTAAGATGTGCGCAGCTAAAGGTTCTACTACTGTATTAGACGCATAGACACAGACCTGAGACCAGCAGAATACAAACAACACCCTTCCTGGACCCAGTATGAACTTATATATTTCTGGCCTGTCCCAACTCAAGTCAGGAACCAAGTAGACCTGTGGAGATTCCTACACATTGCTACAAGTGCTGCACTGTGAGTCAGAGATGTGCAAGCTGATGCAACTTGCAGTCTGAAAACTTCCTTTAGCTGATCTGTAGCTCAGACTGCAGTCACTGCTATGCTGCACTCTGAGTAGTATAGTTTAAGTTTGACTGTAAATAAACCTTTGGAAGAAACTATACACAATGCAAAGCAACATCCCCAATCATTGCTAAAATATACAGCCATGCAATTAATGAAAATATTATTGAAATTGCAACATGGCCATAAGTTTAATATCCAAATTGCAAGAAGTTGCAGTTTTTGGATAAAAGTAAAAAATGACAGCACAACATTATAATGGTGTACTGTAATGCTGCATAGATGCCCTGTGTTACTAACCTAGTTCTAAGGATGTAAGAAATCGTGTTTTTTTTTTGGTAAAAATTTATGTTGTTAACACTCACCTCCCACTAGTTACTACACTTCCCCACTTCAGTTTTTGTGTAGCTTAAAACAAACAAGATATTATCCACTCATTAGTGAGCTTCAGGTACTGGTAGGTGGATTTTGTTACCACTGGACAGAACCAGGCTAGCTGTGCTACCATTTACAATCTTTATGCTAAGCAAAGGTGGTGTCTTGCATTAACTTCATAATTATTGCACAAACATGACAGTTTATTGATCTTCTCATCAAGTACTTGGCAAGAAATTGAATACATGACTATCTAATCAAGCAACAAAGCAATATACTTGCAATAAGGCACATTTGCTGGATTCAGTTACTGATTCAAAGCCTGGCTGACTAATTAAATGTACATGATTGCATCTCTCTTCGCCCCACTTCTCATCCTCACAGACATGTTGTTGTGTTGTGTTCCATCATGAGCCCATGATATATTTACAGCTGCAGATATCACACTGTCCCCTTTCAGGTAGGTGTGGATTAGGGATGTAACAGTATGAAAATTTCACACCGCGGTAATTTTTAAAATGTCTTCAAAATGTTGAAAAAACACTGATACACTGAAATTATTTAATCAAGATTTATATTTAAATATATTTATTATATATTAAAATAGTCCAAATCCAAAACTTTAACAAAACAATGCAAAATCAACATAAAATAATTATAAAAGAATGTATCAAAACTGTGCAAAATAGGTCATTGGCTTTTTGTGATGAGGCAGCCTGTTTTTGAAACGTGTCCTTTAATGTCTGTGTTACAGAGGTAGAATGAGATGTAGTGGCAGCAGCACTCGGTTGGCCAGCAGATCCTCTCTGTGAAAAACATGAATGAAAATGTCATTATTAATTATTACTGTCATTGTTACTTATTACTAAGGGTGCAACCAACAGATCACAAAACTCACAATTTAGATCATATCACTTTTGTGAGAAACAGGTTGGATAATTTTTTAGATCAAAACAAAAAGGATAATTGTTAAATGAATTATGAAGACTCTATTTTGACTCTTATTTCTATCTAGACACTTGTAATATTCACTATTTTATAGTATTCTTTATATATAGTCTATTCTACAAATAATCCACAAGTGTTATATATTTCTGATATTACTTCTATATATTGGCTGTCTGTCTCTCTGTCTGCCTGCTCGTCTGTTGTCAGTGGACTCGGTCAGTCTGATTGGTTAAATGTCTGCTGAGCCACAGGTAGACGCTGCTCTGGTGAACGGAGCTGAGATGAAAGTCAGTCATCTCAGTCAGTTTGCGTTCACAAACTCAGTCCACCCAGTACGTGTTTGTGTCAGATCCTCCTCAATGTAACTCTGCCGCAATATTTGGGGAATTATAAGGTCGACTTTTAAAAGTGAAACCTACAATTAATAAGCGGTTCAGATAACATGCCAAATCACAGATCAACTTTGTTCATTTATACCACTATCTGGTCAGTTTACATTAGTGACAACAGCAAATTAGACAGAGAAAACTCGACATACACATACATCATGCACCTGAGCATAATGTTAGCTTACCTTGCATTCGCTGAACAGTTGAGGGTGATGGTCGTAAAGTGAAAGTAAGTAAATTGGATGTGTTTCCGTCCCTCGCAGCAACTTTCTTCTCACAGCTCCTGCAGACAGGGCTGCCATCCTCGACCAGCTGTCCCTGAGCATTCTTATAATAACTAGAATACGCCCAGACTGCAGATTTGGTTTTCTTTGAAGGCGGAAAAATGCTGTGAGGGCCGCTATTATCACGTCCTCCCTCCGCCATGTCTTCTTCACTACATAACAAGCGCACGTTGCGCGCAGCGCATGCGCCGCGAGTTTTCCACACCATGGTTATCCACTGCGGCGGATACCATGGTAATTAAAACTTAAACGGTAACCTTCACCGTCGGGAATTTTACCATGGTTTACCGTGACACCGGTAACCATTACATCCCTAGTGTGGATATATTATTTCTTTCAATCCAACCCCAAACACACACTGTCTGCCCAGATTGTCCAGGAACACCAGGAACCTGGGGTGCAGCATCATACCTGATCCAGAGCCTGAGGTTGTCATGTCATAGATGAGGTCCTTCAGTGTTGTTCCAACAGTTATGAAGGGGTGGTCCATTGAGGGGTCTTCTTCGTTGGGCACCCGATGGTGGTGGTGATGATGGGCCCCGGCCCCTCCAGCCCCCAGGCCCCTGTGGCTGTGACAAACATAGAACGCCAAGACCAGCAGCAGGCAGAGAACACACACCGGGCCTGCAATCACTGCTGCAAGGGCAACAGGGCCGAGAGGAGGGGTCTTTACTGTGGGGACTGAAACAGCAGAAACGACAGACACACAGAGGAGGTGAGAACATGTGAAAGATCAAAAGGCAACATATGACCTGTAAATACAGGAAGTTATAACTGGCTCTGACATTAACGTGAGGAATCAAAAGAGGTCACAAACTGTGGGAAAGGTTCACTTGAAGCATACTGATGGCCGGCGAGTGGCAAGGCTAAAGTACTAGCCACAAGCCAGGAAGCTAACTAGCCAAGTGGTGCGGAGGCACATTCCATCTGCTTGGCTGATGGGAAATTTGGCCTGTAGCACAGACACAGACACACACAGACACATGCACACAATCCAAAGAGGCAACTACAAAGCTGTTTACTGAAGTGGATGTAGGAAAGGCACCTCAAAACAGAAGGGACAAACGTACTACAGAGTCTGAATCATCCTTAGATATAACTGTCTTCGTGTTTTTGTGTCTGTGTCCTGGGAATTACTGTCTTTGACTGACTGCAAGTTGGGGCAGGTTCTTGTCTCGCTGAGCATATGTAAAAAAAATAAATAAATAAAAAATACACATCTTTATATATTTGTAATCTTTGCCACCAATTTCGACCTTTAATCTAATCGGCATTAATGTAATAGAGTTTGAATAAATACAAAATCTTCTTCTGTATTTATATACTCAGCCATTGACCTACTTGGGGGTCTTAAGTAGAGATGCACCGATCCAGTTTTTTCCGATCCAATCCCGATACCGATACCTGGACTGAGCCAATCGGCCGATACCCGATACCGATCCGATACCGTTGTTGAATTAATAATAAACTGTATACCTTCCACCATGTGAAAGGGACTAAAGGCACCAGACTTTCCTAACTAAGACAAAATAATCAAACAGTTACCGAACATTGTAAACATGTGTAATGTTAATAATAATAATAATAGTAATAATAATAATAATAATAATAATAATAATTAAAAACTGCGAGCAGTGATGAACGGGCCCTCGCAGTCCGCGCACGTTGGGGCAGGCTGCCGTCCAAACGCGCCGCAGCTGAAGCCACATTGCTTGATCGTTGTTCACGGAGGCGGCAACCGCCTGCGTTTGGGACAGTGCACGCGGAGGATGAATATCAGCCTCGTCCCCAACGTGTGTTTGTAACGCGATGGGTTGCCCCTGCCAGTGTTAAGCTCTTTCAGGTGAAGTCAGAACAACTTCCTGCAATCCACAGACATCCAAATGGACTGCAGGTGAAAGATTTCTAAAACATTTAGTAATCAGGATTGTTTTGACAATCGATTCTGCACTGTTATGTTGTGTGAAGTGTTACGGCCTTCTCTTTGCCTTTGTCTGGAATTCAGGCATGGACACCTGTGTTTTTGCAGGGAATAGATTGGAAGTGGGACAGAGAAAGGGGGGGTTGTGGCTTGCAGGAAACTTCCTCAGCCCTAAATTCGAACCCGGGTCCACTGCGTATGTGGCATGCACTCTAACCACTTGACGACAGGTGCAGCTAAGACACTGCCTTCTGTTGTCACTGTGAAGGCAGGAAGGCAGCGCATCATAGGGGAGGATGGAAGTGGAATGCCACAGATTTAGATAGGTAGTGGAGTGCAGCCAGATGTGATTCTTCCTTTTGGAAAGGGACAACGGTCAAGTGACCAGGTTTGATGAGCGTCCTGCAGTAGCTGTGTTTAACCAAAGAATTCACTCAGTCGTTTCATATCGCAGGGGAAGCCACTTCGTTCATCGTGGAAAAGTTGGGCAGAATCACAACTACACACATCTTATTTAGTGCAACATTGACAGGGCAGACACAACACGCAAATGGCATTCTTAGCAAATTGGCTTATTTGAAAATTGTGTGCTGTGGCTTACTACCACTGCCTTATCCATTATGTGGCTCAAGCCATTACCCTTCACATATGCCCTGTTGTAATGTGCAATTTACACAAAACTACCTGCAAATGACATGTACATCTGACTATGATTGTCATCACTGCACATAAATGAGTGTAGAATAATGCTTCTCTTGCCTTCTTTCAAAAATGTATTTATGGCTGTCTATCAGTGTCAAGCTTTTGATCTAAGTTCTGCTTTGTTTGCTAGTTTTTATTCCATTAAGTAGCGTGCAGCCAAATTTTGCAGTTTCAATAAAATCTGATAAATATGAGGCTGACTTCCTGCAATGGAATGGAACTATTCAGAGGTTATTCAGATAGGATACATGTGCCTTGAGAGAAAACAATGCCATCTAGTGGCGACTTGCATCACGTACACCATAAATTCATGTGCTTCTAATCAAAATTGACCACTTCCTGTTGGACTGAGAGTGTGGGTGTAAATGAGTCATTTGTGCGTCTTGTCACAACACACATGGGTGCCAACTTTCATTCATGTACATGCATGTAGGGTGCGTAAATTGACTGAGATAAACCTTACTTCATGTTTCCAGTGGGTGTAAAGTGGGTGGCGCTATGGATATGACACAGTATTGATGCACAGATCTATTCATGGCGACTCCCTCTAGATTCCCTCTAGATTTGGCCGAGCTAGGAAATAGTATGAAGGAGTTATCAGGACTTGATGCTTCATGACGAAGGACTGTTATGGCGGGCTCCGCAACTGCCAGCAGGTATGACGTAGGATAAAGATTTCCATAACTTTTCATCTTCAAGGTAAGAGGATGCTACTGAGAGACTTTGAAGTCGGTGGTGTTACATCTGTAGGAGGAGATAATTTAAGTACGAAGATTAGCATAATTCAAAATGGCGGCCAAAAGCAAAATGGCAGACAAAGTATTGATGCTGAGATTTGTTCGGGCAGACAGCCTCTACAGTTACGAGCAGTTTGGTGTGGATAGGAAATTGTATGTTGAAGTTATAAAGCCTCGATGCTTGACGGCGTGAGGAAAAAATGGTGTCCACCACACCGCCCACTAAAGTTTGGCGCAGCTGAATGATTTCAATAACTTTTGTTCTTCAAGGCATGAAGAAAATGACTGAGTTAATTTGAAGACTGTGGTGTTTAAGCTCTAGGACAAGATAATTTTCAAAGTAGGCATGAATTGGACAAAAACGCCGCCACACATCTAAATGGCTGACTTCCTGTTGGAGTGACAGTATGGTCCCCCCAAGACTTTTTTGTGCGTCTGCTCATGAGGAATCTGCGTATTGAATTTCGTTCTTCTACGCACTTGTGGGAGGCGGGGATGAACATTAGGGGGCGCTACAGAGCCCGCAGGTCACGACCATGCCCAATGACAATGCAGGATCGCAATTTTCGCCAGATGTAACATATATTCCACATTTGGTGAGTTTTTGGGTATGTTCAGGCATCCAAAACTGCAGTCAAACTTGGAGAAGAAAATTTCTTTCCTTCCAAAAACAATAGGGACCTCGCAGGTCTACCTGCTCGGGCCCTAATAATAATAATAATTAATTTAATTTAATTTATATTGCGCCTGTCAGGGTACCCAAGGACACACGTAACAAAGTGGAACAAACAAAACAACGAATGAATGAATTTAGCGCCCGTCAGTCAGCACGGAGGGAACACTAGCACCGAAGTCAGTAGCACCGTCTGTAAACAAACTAGCGTCTGGAGGCTCCGTGCACACAGCGGGGGCGACCATCCAGCATCGCTGCGAGCCGGGGAGTATTGAGTATGTCGGTTTGAAAGTTAGCGTTGCTTGGCTAACAGCTGACCGGTGAGGCTAACAACTGATGGCTGGGCTATTAGCTAATCAGCGGAGAAATGTGGCGTGAGTACATGTAACGTCCTGCAAACAGGAATACAAAATAAATCATAGCAGCTGAACCTGAGAATAAACTAATAAAGAGTTGGTCAAACAACAACTTGCTCTTCCAGCATGCGACACACTGACGCTGATGGATGACGTAGGATGTGCTGCGACGGCGAAAAAACAAACAAAAAAAAACTGGATCGGCTGGTGGATCTGTTTCATTTTAACGATCCCCGATCCAGCCGTTTTGTCAATATCGGAGCCGATATCCGATCTTAATATCGGATCGGTGCACCCCTAGTCTTAAGTAAACATCACTGGGGATCCGAGATTCACAGGGTAGCTTATTACTGTGTGATGGATGACGGCGGGGTAGTGAAGACAAATCATAAGTGGTGCTTCCAAAAGGCTTTGTGAATTAGAGTACAGAACAGTAAAAATCCTATCCAATTGGTCGCGTGACAATAATGATTAAATTAAAATCACATGTATACTTCCACACAAGTATTTTCATCCATTTTCAAGCAAGGAATCTTTAACTACAATTCATGTTAAGAAATGGCTCTTTAGCATTAAAAAAAAGGTCTACATTGCATAAATGGTGTGTGATGACTGATTAAACATGGAAGTGCTGTTACAGAAAGATTTCTAACACTAGTCTGATATTTGGTATCTGGTGTGCAAGGATGGGTGGCACCACTGAAGAACAGCTGAAGTTGGAAAATAAAGATATCAAGTGATAGAAATTAATACCGATGTTGCAGTGAGCCGTTTGTCTCTGTGGCTTAGTAAAAGCTTCTACTCCACACATCTCTGTCAATTCCCCAGTCTTATGATCAGTGTAATTATTTACAGATGCAAAATTAAATTCTGCTATGCATTTTAGATTACAGTCCAACAAGGCCAAGACACACACACTACCGGAGCACACTTTTTTATTACACTTCTTTATTGTCACTGGACTACTTACTGAATATTTCATGTCATCACCCCCCTCCCAATATTAATCCTGTCCAAAAGGGGCTTCAGTGGGATTCTGGCATACCAATCACCGTGACATTCAAATGATGTTGTCTACTTAAAGTTTTAGTCCATATCCAATTTTTTTTAATATATTTGCTAAAATTGTCATTATAATCAGACAGTAGAATAAAATACAGATCAACTGTAAAAGGCAGACCAGAGGAAAACTGCAACAAAACCTTAAAGGTCCCATATCACAAAAAACACATTTTCTCTGGTCTCTACATATATAAGCTGGTCCTCCCTGAGCCTGCCAACTCCCAGAATGAGGAAAACAAACGATTCCTGCATGGTCTCTGCAGCCCACCCACTGGTAAAACGGTGCTCCTACAGGCTGTTCAGATTCAGATCCTTTCGTTACGTAACGAAAGGAGTCATTATCATAGGCAGGCCTCCTGTGCGCGGTGATGGGAGATATCCAAGAGGGGGGGCCTTCATCCCGGAGGTGAAGTTCGGTGTGTCCAGCGGAGAGACAGCAGTGTTTCGCAACGTTGTCGCTCGGAGCTAGACAGGCAATTGCTCTGTTGTTGGTTGCATACATCAACAGAAGTGTCTATATTCTGTCCCAGCTACAGAACAACAGAAGAGACAGTGGTTGTGTTTAATTTTTAACGACAACGTGCTGTCTGCGGTTCGTGTAAGTTTTTATGTGTGTGCTAACCACTTCACATCGGACTGCTTCAGTAACGAGGGCCAGTACAAAGCTGGCTTTGCCTCGACACTGACCCTCGTAAAAGGATCAGTCCCAACCATACCGGACTCAGCACCTGCACCCGAGCCACCGATAAGTGTCGCTGCGGTTTGATAGTATTTACAGTTGCTGACGAGTATGGTGAAGTCAGCTGGAAACTGGCTAACTAGTTAGCTCCACTTCGGTCCGCTATGCAATGGCGTTTGAAGCGAGTTTGATGTTAATAATATTACGATGGAGCTTGGTTGTCTGGAAACGTGCAGACTGGAAACAGAGACGATGCGAACAGTGTCCATGAGTTTGGAGACTGTGTTGGAGACAAACACAGCTTTCGCTAGCTGTTAGCCATTAGCTACATGGCAGTAACTGTAACAACACGTACAAACAAACTAACATTATTCAGACACACTAACCATTCTGAAACGTCCTGCTGCAGCCACAGAGTCTGTACTTCTTCAGGAGCCTCTCCTTCTGGGTCTGATTCTGGGTCAAACTGGTTCAGTTGAACGAAAAAATCTCTGCGAGCCACAGTGTTACATCCACCGTAAACATTAGCGCATGCTACCGTTAGGGAGAGGATTCCCCTTATGCTGAGAGTGACGTAACAGTCAAGGCTCCCCAAGTAGGTGTTGACAGATGGAGCTCATTAGCATTTAAAGGTGCAGGCACAGAAACAGACTGCTCTGAATAGAGCTCAGCAGAGCGACTTTTAGACAGCTGGAATTCAGGACCACGGATGTGTCTGTTGCACCTCTGACAGCTGTGTGAAATTGATGAAAAACAGTATAGTATGGGACCTTTAAAAAGGACAATTCTCTGACGAAAAGTAAAGACACGGGTGATAGTGCTAACTCGCTAATGCTAACTATACACAGGACTATGGAAGCTATTCAAGCTAACATCATTGCTGAGATACAGGCGGTTCGTTTGGACGAGAAGAAAGAAATCAACGAAAACAATTGGGACACTCAAGAGCAAGATGGCAGACTTCCGAGGAGAAATAAACCAATAACTAAATAGTATCGTTTCCGAATTGAAAGAAATAACAGAAAGAGCTCAGATACGTGCTTGAACTTCAGAAATCCATCCAAGACCAGCTAACGGACCTGGAGGCACGTTCACGCAGGAATAACATGCGCATCCACAGTATTCCCGAAGGGGCCGAGGGGGATAATATGAAAGCATTCCTGGAAGAGTTTTTTAAAAAAAGAGCTGGCCCTCCCCAACACCCCTCTTGGCATTCAACGCCATTTAACCCAAGGTCAGTGCTTGTCTACTTTCTGGCTCTTACAGGCTCCTCTGTGGGGAGGGGCTTTGAAGGCAGGGCTGCAGCGCAGCTCAGAGGAAGAAGGAGAGACCTAGGAGCTGTATCATTCAAATTCAAAGTGCCCTTTTTTCTCATAACTCCAGACTGCAGCTTTAACTGTGGTTATCTTGACAAACAACTCTAACTTTCAAGTATTGCAGAGGGCGAAAACCATCATCTGAAGAAACCTATTTCTAATTGTATTTAATTATATTTTGTCACTAGCCTTTTCCCTGAACTATATGTAGGGTTAGAGGGATTAGTTATACTGCTAAAGGAATCACAACCCATGACAAACTTTATTCCAACATCTCATTTAGCTTCAGTGATGTCTCCACAAAACAGTATTTTGACAGCTGAAAAAAAACAGTTGCAAGGCCTTAATCTGGGAAAACAATGTTCTTTGCTAAACCAGCAGAAAGAAGACACAGTAGTGAAACAGAGAGGGTCATGACATGTCAGACACTAACCCAACTATAAAGGTGCATCTCAAAAAATTTAAATATCATGGAAATGTATTTTTTTTCTGAGATTCAATTCAGAAAGGGAAACAATTTACAGCTCAAGAAAATCAAGAATCCAGCATATCTAAACTATTAAAATATTACATAAGCCAATCAAAAAAAAAAAGTTTATAATACAGAAATGCTGACCTTCTGAAAAGTATGTTAATTTTTGCACTCAATACTTGGTTGAGGTTCCTTGGAGGCCATCAGCCTGTGGCACTGCTGAGTATGGCTGTAACGACACACGTATCAAAACCGAAATCGCGACAGTCAGATCCACTAACTTGTCTCGCGGTGTGAGAAGGTAGAATCGCGACACAAGTTCCTGTCCAGATCCAGCCCTATGAGTAACAGTAAGTAGCCCCTTTCACACAGAGACGCCGCATTAACACCACAGGTGGTTCACCAATTCTCCGCCGATGGTTGTTCACTCAGAGAAAAGCACCGCTGGAGTGAAGACGAACCAGGGGAAGACGCATAAAAGCCGCAGCCGCGGTTCGCTCCGCCGATGGTGATTCACACAGAGCGAAAGGTCTCCGCCGTACCGCCGTGAATTCACACAGAAAGCGGCGCTGCGGCTCCCAAAGAGGCGTGACGGTAGCATGTACCCCCCCGTCAATCTCGTGGGACGGAGGCTGTTTTCCGAAAGTTCACTGAAGTCTCGGTCCAGAGGGCTGACAGTCGTGGAGATGCGTTTTCATCACAAACACTTGGTAAGTTAAAGTTTTTTGCCGGTGACAGACGCGGTTTTTCGGGCAGAAATGCCACGAGGAGTCGGTAGGACAGGCGGGAGGACGGATGCTTCTCCACAACATCTGTGGTATCATTTTCCTCATATAAGTTGCCAAAGACAGCTACAGTTACTACGTTACTTTTGTTTGGTTCTGTAACGTTGCTTTGTGGGACATTTCTGTTTATTAAGTTGAGTGAGGGACCTGTGCAGTCATCAGACTGTAGACACACCCTCCATACGCGCAGCTGGCCCATCCATTCACACTGATTCAGTTTCCCAGTACTGCGCGCTGATACTATCAGACGAATGTCATATACAGAAGTTATTGAAATGTTACATAAATAAAATTTTTAATTTATTCTAAAATATCGAGGTTTGTATCGAACCGTGGATCAAAAATCGTGATACAAACCGAATCGTGAGTTTGGTGTATCATTACAGCCCTACTGCTGAGGTGTGATGGAATCCCAGGTTGCTTTGATAGCGGCCTTCAGCTTGTCTGTATTGTTGGGTCTCAGCAAACCAGTTACTAACCCTGCTGGAAAAGGAAACCTGCATTTCCATACACAGTACGCTATGCTGATTTCCTTTTCCTTGCACATGCCCACAGTGCCAAATCTACTAGTAACTGGCTTGCTGACCATGGTATTACTGTTCTCATCTAATCATCAAAATTCAAAACAGAAAAGCCTTGAAGATGTTTCACTTTTTGAACTTTATGGAAAAAATGCATTTTTCATTATATTCAAATTTTTAGAGAGGCACCTGTACTTGTACAACATAAAAATACACAGACAGCATAGACCAGTCCTGCCCATTTTGTCATTTAACGTCTAATAATAATAATAATAATAATAATTCATTTTATTTATATAGCACTTTTCAATGACCCAAAGTCACTTACAGAGATGAAATCACAAAAAGATAATAAAAACACAAAAAGGGCAATGACAGTCAGGGGGGACAAGCGGGAGACAGCACAACGGAGAACAGAAGCAATGGTGGAGTGTGGAATGGATGACACTGTTACAGACAAACGGACAAAACGGGTACAGCAGCAGTCTAAAGGTGGCAGGGCTGGATTGAAGAGGGGTGGGGGGCTGATGGGTGAGGAGAGTAGAAGGAGGGTGAAGAGAGGCAGGTAACTTCTGCTAACTGTGTTGCTTTACAGGTACAATTCAAATTCATTTATAAGGACTGCCTAGGTCTTTAACACTGTCAGTAATGTGTGGCAATGTATGACCTGGTCTTCGAATATCTGTGCAACTGCGACTTTTCAAACCAATTGTAAGAAAGTCAAATTTTTGCTTGTCTTTTGAGTTAAGGACAGATGCCCTCTCTACTAATTTAAACTCTGATTTTTTGGTGTCCTTGACAAGTAGGCCTACACTTAATAACCAGTTGAAAAAGAAGCCAGTGTAAGACGTGTTCTAAAAAGAACATCCTGGTGAAAATACTACCTTTGTCAACCTTCAAATGTTCAATTTTGGCAGTCAGAAATATGATGGGTCTATAGAGTATGTATTGTATACTGCTTCAGTGTCACCTCCTAGAACATCCTGCCTGTTCAGATCAACAGCAGAGGACATGATGATGGTTAAGGAGTGATTACAGAAGTTCTGATTGGTGATATTTGAAGATTATTTTGGTAAAACAATAAGAAACAACAACATGACATCAACATTGAAATTCCCTGGAAGCTAAATACAGCTGCCATCAACAATAAACTTTTCCGAAAACCTTACAAGCAGGTTAAGGTCATTATTTCTTACTCTACCCAAATGTCGGAGAATCAAATATGTCTGGACAAGTTGCTTTAGCTACCAATGGCCATATTATAGGACCTCAGGGTGTAGTTGTGGCCTTTTGATGTGGGGTTGTATGAGGTACTTATCCCAAGTCAGTCAGTGTGTTTACATGCACAGCTTAGTCAGATTACAGCCATAGTTCGACTATGCTGCTCAATCAGACAACTGCAGTTGTCGAGTATACATGCCGGTGAGAAAATCGAATTACTGGCTGAAGCATGTCATACCCCGGTACGATAGGTGGCGTTGTGCCGATTTCAACTAGTGGTAATAGAGCCACCTCCGGCTGACCTCTTTACGTCACCAGCTGCCTCGGCATTCGACAAAGATGCCTTACAAATAGCGAGGAGAAGCTACATCTTTGTACATTTCGTATAGGGTGTACATGATTATTACACAAACTAGATGCACAATGGCGCTCTTGCTTGCAGTGATTTCAGAGGAAAGCCGCAGCCGCCATCCTTCTACTTCCGGCTCACGGCCCCGGGAAATAAGTCCCGAGCCTGCGCAGAACGCAAAATCCGATCCGATCTGATGGAACGTATACATGCAGGAGTAATGCGACTATCAATTGAATAATCTAGGTGTGTTAATCCGACAATGAGAAATCCGATCCGGTCCGATTTTAATCAGACTAAGGTGTATACATGCATCTTAAAAATCCGATCATAGTCGGACTAACCCAGTAATTCGGTTTTCTTGAATGTAGAGTGTGTTGCCTGCAGTACATGACCATCATAACAACTATCATTTTGAAGTAAACTGCTACATTTTGGAAAACAACAGTAAGAAATATGGCTACATCTTTACACAACCATAGATCCAATTCAAATTTGGCAAAATATGTGTGTGTGTGTGTGTGTGTGTGTGTGTGTGTGTGTGTGTGTGTGTGTGTGTGTTTACCAGGAAAGATTTCTAGATCAGGCTCCTTGTTGCAGAAGTCTGTGGTACAGCACATGGGGTAAATGCCGTTTCCATGTTTGCTAGACGGGGCACAGATGAAGGGTCGGTCTCGTGGGATCAGTTCGTTTTCGTTTACACACTGGCGCTGCTCTGTGGTCAGCCGGCTGTCTGACTGGCGGATGGCGACGAAACAGACGCCATCCGTCGTGCAGCTGGAGTTGGCACTGCAACGGTCACAGTAACACTGAAGAGCTGGAGGAAGAAGAGAAGAAAGGGATGAAGAGTTAGAAATGAGGCTCAACTTGTTTGTTTTTTTGTTTGTCAAGGTAGGCTCACATATGTTTGAAGCAGTCAATCCCAACCTTTTGTTCCATTTTACAGACAAAAAAGTGAATCAATCAATCAATCAATCTGAAATTCATTTTTTTGTCCTCTTTAATGAGTTTATCATTGCACATCCCATGGGGGAATCCATTAGTTGTGGTTTTACAGTGTCAAGTTACATTTTTTAAACCATTTAAATCTTTCTGTGTGAGAAAATGAAGAATGCTCTTTTTATTTCCTGTGTTTTTCACTGACTTCCCTGAGATTTTTTTTACCACACTGTGAGATTTTTTTTACCACACTGTGTACACGGCTTCCTTCCTGATGTGCGTTTGTGTATGTCTGAGTTTGTGTCGGTATTGGAAAGGAGCTCTCCCTCAAGGAAGAGCAAGACATTGCGTCACTCCAGTAATACTTTACACACACACATACACACACACACACACACACACACATGCACTGACTGACTAGACTTGCCTCTCTCCAAAAGTTTGCTTTGTTACTGGCAGGAGAGACTGAGACAGACAGACACACCCACCACACAGACGCACAAACATGCAAACACACACAGCTGCAGCACAGCTGGTGAACACATGGTTGACAGAAAAATATTTTTTCACGTGAAATAAAAAGTCAGTAACTTCAGCCTTCCATACCATCAAGTGTCCCACTTAAGTCAGTTCATAAAATTAATGATTAGTCGGCGCGCAGGTAGTCGAGCGGTTAGCACGCATGCCACAAACGCAGCGGACTGTTCGAATCCCGGCCAGCGGACCTTTGCTGCATGTCACACCCCTCTCTCTCTCCCATTTCACAAATCTATCCACTGTCTAAATAAAGGTGTTTATGCCTAAAAAAAATCTTAAAAAAATAAATAAAAATAATGATTAGTGTTGTTTTAGTTGCTAGTAACAATAAACAACTATCAAATCATCAATCATATCAAATCAAATCAACTATTTTGATAATAAGTTCCACCATTTCCTAATGATGCTCCCGCCCAAAGAGATATTTGCATTGAAGGCAGCTTTGAGGCCAGCTTTCATTTCCAAAATAATGTCCTATTCATACTCTTATATCCTACATATGATTTTGGTCCAAACCAAAACCAATTACCTTACAAGGGTAACATTTCAAACTGATTAAATTTCTACATTAACACTTAATTTCTGTTTAAGATCAGCTGCTGAAAGCCTTTATTTATGGTTATCGTATAATGTGGACTTTAAGGAACGCCTTACAGTTCTAATTTGCTATATTTCATAACTATACAATACTGATACGTTTGTTGAAAGAGAAAATTACAGTTCACAATTGAATCTGATAAATGTATTGAAATGTGCATCAGGCCTCATGCTGTCCAATTCCACAACCCTTTATCTCCTGGATTGCCAATCAAAGTTAAGCACTAACTGCCGCATCCAACAGTCCAAGTGACACTAACAGCCAGCTGGAACAAGAGCCCAGGCGGATAATGATTGAAAGTGTATTCAGAGTTTTGGTTGATTTAGAATAATTCAGGGGGTTAAAATGCAGTATTGTTTTTCTAATTCAACTAATGTCAATCTAAAAGAACTCTGACACGTCGGGAGAATTTGAAGCATGTGTTGTTATCCTGAGTGTTTTCTTTAGTTTCCAAAAAAGATGCTGGAGCCACAGGTCAGGCCATCTTTAATCACCTTTCAACAGTGGGAATTAGCAGGCCAGACACTCACAGAGCCAGGAATGTGCTTAATGTGAGGAAGTCTGTTTAGCAATCCCTTAGGCTTCAAACCATTAGTAATGGTGTTATGGAAGGCTATGAATAAACCAGGTCACCCTCTCTGTGTTTGTCTCCACAGTGTCCTTGCCCCTAACACAGGGCAGACAGAGCTCTCAGGCTGGTATCATTATGCAGCTCAGAAACACATCATGCATGGTTAGCCAGGTTAAAGCAACACACACCTTCTAAGACAAGACCTCTGAATAATTAACAAGGGCAGGCACACAGTCTGCTCAGAGTGTCTGACATGAACACACACCGGCAGATGGTATTAAAAGTTTGAAAGGTACACTAGTGCAAATCTGCTATATGGCTCAACATCTTTACTGTCGTAATGTAAACTCTTCCACACAAGAAATGATTCAGTAAATTTACAGTGAATGTTACAACATTACTAGGATGAAATAGAGGGGCAGTCTGAGAATGTTCTTACATTATCCAAGTTTTAATGTGACATCAGGCCTTTCCACTCATGGAATTCATGGAATTGTCTAGAGGTTAACTCCAGACAAAATCTGGGAGGTGCATACAAATACAACAGCAAAACAACAACAGCAAGCGTGCGTGTGTGTGTAGGAAAGACAGGAGGAAAGGGAAAACAGATCAGTAGACATCAGACAGCTAAATAAAAGCCAGCTGACAGTGGTCGCCAGACTCACCCTCAGTACAGACAAGTCAGGCAAGTTTGTCCCGCCAACACACGCCAAGTCAACATTACGAGGTTATCCCATCCAGTAATCTTCTGCAAAAGCACCAAAATGAAGTCTTGCCTCTACATCGCCTTTGTTTGTTCACACTGAATCAAGCAGCCCAGCATAAAGCCGCTCCATTCTATACAGCATGCCAGCATTGTGGAACCTAACGAGGTGTGACGAGCTCTTGGATATACAAGTTTGTTGCTTGTGAATGACATGCGGGCTCTGCGTTCATGGTGAACCACCAATCATTCTTGATCAATATATTAAACAAAGCCGATCATCCTAGAATGGTTAATTCTTTCCAAATAGAGCTATTCAACTTAGTGATACAAAAGTCATCCTTCTCTCATACCACAATTTATATTGCCGGAAAGCAAGATATCTTAATGTCAGTTTCTTCCAATACATCATGCAGCCCTAGTTATATAACGTGGCCATGTTTTGCATAAACCCGGCCCTGCTTCGGAAGCAGTATAAATACATTCAGCGCATTAGCTTCAGAGGTTTTTCCGCTTGCTCTCGAGTCTTGGATAGCATCTCTTAGAATAGTTTGCAGCTAGCTAACCAGTCAGCTTAACAGTCACATCTCCTCCACATCGCTCCTGCATCTTTCCTGGATGCCACAGTGTGCAGGGTAACGGCGCCGTTAGCTTATTTAAGTTTCCTAAGGACGACAACGCAGAGAAACGGTGGATCGATTTTGTCAAAAGGAGCTACTGTGGAGAGTTATAAATCACCACCAACACCATCTCTGTAGTGTGCACTTTACCCCCGATAGTTACAGCAACTGTCACCAGGTAAAGTCTGGATATCTGAAGAGTCTGTTGACGCTGGTCAGTGTGGCCGAACCGACCCTCTTGGTCCCCGGCTTGCATCCTCCCGTCCCGCCGACAGCGCATGCTCTCATCTCCGCGCCGGCATTATGTGCCCGCCTGCGATCGTCCTGCTGACAACAGGCGCTCTCATCCCCGCCACCGGCCAGACTTTAGATTCTCTGCCCGGGGCCGACCCTGACCCAAACTGGAACGCGGGCCGGGCCGGGCCGATATTTCCCGTCAATATCCTCGGTCCTTGATCAAGCATTTGTGTATGTGTGTGTGTTTTCGTAATAACTCAAAATAATGACTGTATTTCCAGCTACAAAAGGCGCATCTCTCTCCTCCCTCCATGTTGTTTGTGACGCTGCGTGGTTTTACACGTGAGTGATCGTCCTCGTGCAGAAAACGTGACTTCTCGCGCACGTGACGTCATTCCCCGAGATGCAAGAAGAAAGCAAAAATATATATTTTTACTAAGGAAAATGACAAAAATAATTATTATTATGTTGTTTATTTCGGGCATGTCACTTCATCATCATCACATTTCATTATTGTTCAAATAATACAATACACATGGCCGAAAGGGAAAAGCGGGAGAAGCCAAAGCTTATCTAGTCCCGCCCCCACTAATAGTAACGCACAGTGATTTGAATAAGTAACTTTAATCTGATTAGTGGTTTGGAAATATAGTAAAAGAAATTGTTTCATAGTAAAAGAAATTGTTAGGTAAAAATGTAAAATGCAAAAGATAAGAAAAGATTAGGACGAAGATTTTATCCTGTGGGTAATGGGGGCGGGACTAGATAAGCTTTGGCTTCTCCCGCTTTTCCCTTTCGGCCATGTGTATTGTATTATTTGAACAATGATGAAATGTGATGATGATGAATTGACATGCCCGAAATAAACAACATAAATAATAAATAAAATAAATAAATAACCGCATTATTAGATTACTCCTGACTGAAAAAAGTGGTCAGATTAGAGTAACGCGTTACCGGCATCACTGATTGTGTAGTGTAAGTGCAACATGGAGCTTGAGAACGTCCGTTATAACAGCCCACGTATTAAAAAAATGTCGGGTTTAAATCGGGCTCGGGCTCATAATTACAGTTAATGCGTCGGCCCAGCCGATTTAATGATTTGGCCTCATTCCCTGAGCGGAGTCCATCTGACAGCACAATGATAATCCACAGGTAATATTTTATGTGCACCAATAAAGCTATGACAAGGAATTGTATGTAGACTGGGGTGTTACGTTTGTGTGTAATGTAAAACATGGACTGTGAGGAATGAGGCTGAGCACTATCAGTGTCTGACTCAGAGTCAGTTTCGGGCTCTGATGGTTCAAACAGGTCGGGCTGGGTCCATCCGATGATGTTGCTAGCTTCCATTGTTACTGTAGGTTATTGTACAGTACACGGAGGCAGCTCCCCTCCTACGCGTGGGCGTGGTTCCAGCGCCTCTATCTGAGATGCCCCCAGCGTTTCACAGCAGAGAGAAGTGCTTGTTTTTCCAGGATTTTGAGACCTAATTTTATATACTTGGCAATTTTTTTAATCTTTCAAATTAGGCTCAGTGGTCAATGACACATGTTTCTGTGGTATGACAAACTCATCACACAAATTTATTTCTGCTTTACATGGACTTTAAAAGATAATTCAAATTTCAATTCCCAGTCATAGTCCAACTGAATGCTTTTATTAAACAACTGAACAAAGAATCCAAATAATCACGTGCACTTGTGAAAACTGTGCTCTTCCTCTCATTGGCACAACAAGCATTTCCCTGTGTGACCAGCAATTAGTACACAACACATCTGCAGATATTATGTACAACACCACAGAAAACGTTCAAGACAAAAAATGGCCTTTTAACTAGTGAGCAATGCTAAAAATAAAACACACCAATTACACACACTGTGTTAAAAATACATTTCAGATGATTTAGTTTTAGCTCAGACCTGCAGCCACATGTTGTATGTACCGTTTCCTGGTTATGAGGACAGTCTCCGTTTCGATTTTTGTCTGTGCTGCCCACAGCATTGCAAAATGGCAAGCACAGAAACAAAACAAAGCAAATAACAATCAGTAGTTTTCATGGAGAGTAACACACACACACACACACACACACACACACACACACACACACACACAAACACAAAATATGGTCAGACAGAATGTGAGTGACTAATCTGAGGCGCTGCTTAGAATGATGCCAGACAGACAGCCAGACTAAACATGGACCAAACGTGTGCCCTGTTGTTACCGAGGCTGCTCTTGCCTAATTCAATGTGAAGAGTGTGTGTTGCACTGAGAGGTGGATGTGTTTGGACAGTTTTGAGGTGTAGTAACACAGCATGTACCTGAGAGAAGTTTCTGACTCTCAACAGGTCAGTAGAGGTGTGAACGTAGAGTGCTTTTTCATTGTGTGTGTGTGTGTGTGTGTGTGTGTGTGTGAGTGTGTGTGTGTGTGTGCACGCGTGAATCTGAGAGCGAGCGTGAGCGAGTAGCCCTTTTTACACAGCGACGCTCAATTTTCTCCATAGCATTGGTTGGCCAATTCTCCGCCGACGGTGAGTCACACAGAGCGAAGCATCTCCACCTCAAAGACGAACTGCTGTATAATTCACACAGAAAGCTGGCGCTGCAGCTCCTAAAGAGGCGTGACGGCATATGTCTTGATGATGACGTCAGTGTGTTTTTTAGGGTGTCAATCTAAACCCGCACGCAGTTTATAATCATATGGATGCTGTTATAATGTGTTGTGATCGAGATTCTGACCCACCAAACATGCTGGAAAGTGACCAAGTTACGTTTTTTAAACTGGAAGCTGTCTGACTCCCTCACTTGTGAGGACAGAGGCTGTTTTCTGGGGGAAAGTTCACTCGTCTGGGTCCGGAGGGCTGACGGTAGAGGGGTTAAATTTTCATCACACCTGGTGAGTTAAAGTTTTTTGCCGGTGACAGACGCTGTTTTTCGGGCAGAAATGTGACGAAGAGTCGGTAGGACAGACAGGAGGACGTACATCTCAACGTACAGCTGTGGTATTTGTTTTCCTCATATAAGTTGCCAAAGACAGTTACAGTTACTGCATTACTTTGTTTGGTCATGTAACGTTGCTTTGTGGGAAATTTCTCTTTATTAAGTTGAGTGACGGAGCTGTGTTGTTATCAAACTGTACAATCGACATGCCACTGCTCCGCGCCTCCGGCTTATCCATTCACACTGGTTCGGTTTGCCAATAATATGGTCCTGATACTACCTCCAGAGGCGGATCAGCGCCGGAACGAAATTTCCCCCCTCTCCGCATCTGAAACTTTCACACAGAGGCGGGTGCAGAGAATTGGCGCAGGATCCCCGCAAACGGCAGTGTGAATGGGGCTACTGAGTGAGTGAGCGAGTGTGTTCCCATTCTACATTTTTGATTCAGTAGTCATACGTCTCATCTTTCACGCCAAGCATCTAAGCACCAGGCTGTTCATGTGGAACCTGGTCTCTAATTTTACTTGACTGGTTGATACAATCTGTTCATCTATTGTTTATGTATTGTCCACTGCACACAGTTGTGTTACATTCTGGCTTCAAGAAAACATCCACTGCTGTCGCTCCATCCAGCAGGATGAATAACGTGTCTTTTCTCATTACAATTAATTAAACAAATAAATAAACCAAACACCCCACCATCCCATCCCCACCATACACAACCACACCATCACTTCACAAATCTTCATCATATCCTATACTAACCTAACATCAACTCACATCCTCCCCCCATTATCCTCCCCACCCCATACACACCCCTGCAACAATCACTTCTAATCACCCCATTAAAATATACATCAAACAATATACATCTCATTTATCCTCCAAAATATCCTGGTCCATGAAATCCTCATGTCAGTTCACCATCACACCTAGTACTCTCTCTTAGTGCAACAAGACACCTATCTGCTACACCGTCGATGTTAGCCCTCTCCAGACACACGTACTCTCTATACCACTGTTTCCCCGTTCGTCATCACTCTATCTTATTGTGATAGTCTCTTAGTCACGCTCCGATGCATCTACCGCTGTTGAGAGTGAAGTCTGAATAGATACTATCTGACAGCCAGAGATCACTAATACGACTCACAAGACTGCAGTGTAATCCTCACGCCTGTGCTAACTACTCTATATTTGGTACACAAGTCCGACCCACTGGTGTGTCCCTACCAATGATAGTGCTGTCACCATCACCTAACCCCGCGTGTGTCACAACATGTCACCTGTGATAATAGACACCACTGTCTCGTAGTCCTAGATAAATATACAGAAAGTCTGTTCCCATTGTATCATCTCATGTAACACCCCCCCGCCTCATACTCGATTAGTGTTGCTACTCGCGTGTATTTGGATAGAAACATATGTGTCTGTGTGTGTCTAGCAAACGCGCGCGTACGCGACTTTATCACGACAGAACTCTGAGTGCTTCTCACACCCAAAAGCATATGCCTATATGTCTTTTACTATCTGCACTGTGTGTGCAGTTCGCCCCTTCCTCTAGCAGAGTGTGTAGATACTATCACATTATTACACAAAGACCACATCCCTATATAATGAATAATGCTATGTGACATGTGTAAGTTATAAATACCCCATCCCCATCCATGGAGAGAAAATTCTCACTATCACCTCCCACCACAGAACAGTGATTGCAACCCTTTGTTGAACCCCCCCCTACCTATCCCCCCGTTTTCATCTCTATGATTACTCTAGTGTTGACAACCTTCAAACATTCAATGAGACCACTCTCTAGATCACCCAAACAATCCTCGTGTCACATACGCTGTGCCGCCCACGTGTTGTCTCCTCAACCCTTGTCTACACACCTGTGACTTCAATCCTCACACACAAATCCTCCTCAGATATCGTTCTTAACCTTCCTATCCATGTTAAAGACATCGCTGCACTCCACATCCTCCCCGTGGCCCTCTTACGCTCCGTCACACTCAATACCACAAGTACCTAATTCACCCATTTCCTTCTCTGAATTACACTACATTACTGTACACGCCCATACTCACTTGTGATCCCCATAAACTCTATCGTGCTCCTTTGTGATCTGTTCGATGATGAGAAGACCTCACACCTGTTCTATGCCCCGCTGTGTTATATAAACAGTCGTGTTCTCACCTCGACAGTCACGGCCACCATCTCCAGAGACCACCTCTATCTGATCTGTGGACACCCCCCTGCTCTCCCAACTGTATTCCGCCCATGACATTAGAGATATTCTCTAAACAGTGCGTTGATCACAACCTCTCCCCAAGATGTCTATCCTTTCTATCTTTTCACCATCTCCCCGATCTCTAACCTACCCTCATCATTCCCTCTGTGAAAGTGTCCTACTTAGTTCAGAACTATTGACCTATAATCAACATTTGCCCTCTTCTCCCCTTACATCCCCCCCCCCTAGATTACTACCACATCCAAAACACCGGAGATTGTAGTGTTATCGACCACCACATACACACTGTGCCCGCACTCTACTCATCCCTACACATAGCGATCGTCAGTACACCCAATATCCCTCTCCCATGCATTCACGATAAGTACCCATTACTGTTCTCCAATTCTCCAAATCCTTTTCTAAAGAACTCACTACTGCACTAAACCCTGACTCGCTCTATTAAGACAAGGTTGAAACAGAAACGTCAAGAGCATCTCACGTGTGTGTCTGGCTGCTCTCTAAAACCCTAGAACAAACATATACAAACGTGTCATACAAATGACTGAATCATCCTAGTTACTACTGCACAAAACTATCATGTTAGTTGTAGCATCCTCTGCTATATAGACCCATTTCCCCTCACTCCCGCTTCTCCTCTGTGTCCTTCGTGATCGTTGCCACAGAACTGTCCTCTACACTCTAACCTATCCTTCACTACATGCCGAGAAGTATCAGAGCACCCCACTACGCACTCTAAGTATGTGTAAACAACCCCAATACTGAGTCTTCGTCACCCGAATAGCAGTGTCCATCTACTCATGTAGATACACTAAGTATATTCTCCATCTCTCTCACTCTTCATCAGCAATTATAATCCTAACTGGTTCGTGCCCACTAAGAACCCCACTCAAACAAATCTAGTGTCTCTCATAACAATGACGCCTCACTCTACTGTACATAACTCTCTCGAGAGTAGATATCTGTATGGTCTAATTCCTTTACGCGTCTGTCTCCTCCTTAAAGTAGACCCGCCGCACTTATGTGCCAACTGATATGAATCATAGCACTCTATGCCCAACCTCTCATAAAACATAGATTGTATCTCTAGAGAAAGAGATGTTTCCCCCCCTCCACTACTCCTCACTACTAGTGTCCTCAAGTCCAACGTACCATATCTCCTAGTGTCGTACTTGCTCCACATCTCCTCTCCATTCACAATATGTGGTGTGTTCAATTCAGATTCTGTACCACTATTCTGCTAAGAACACAATTGATCCACGCGACCCACGTCGCGCCCTCGTACCTGGATGTAAGATGTAAGCATCTCACTGTACCCATGTTTGTCGGCATACGTATGACTATGTAACTACCCACCAAATCTAGGAGAGATCACTCACAACGCATGTACCCCTACTTGAAACCATAACACCATGCATGCCGATTCATGTATATACTCACCTTATGTATCATACTATGCATCCTCATGCATGACTCAATGCTCGCAGCCAATCTCCCCCTCCTGTGCTTGATAACAGAGCCCCGTGAGTACCAGACATAAGAACACATACAAACCGACGCTTCTATGACCAGTTCTCAGACTGTACTCTCTGTGTCTATAGTAATATCATCTAACACACGCACATAAACGCGCATCATCCTACACACCAATGTACTCCGAGGAGTGCTAGTCCTCACATCAATCTGACTACTTACTCACTCGATTCACATACATGATCGTGTCCGAGTGATCTCTGCACCTCGTCCCTCTAGTAGTATGTTGTACTACTGTGTGTTAAAGAGCCAACTGTGTGCCTCATACATCCCACACTCCTTATCGACACTTCGTGTCCACCGTATGTACCCCACGTATTCTTAATGAGTACCCCACATACTTCTACACACACACGTTCCATGAACCACTCTGTGTACCATAATGTCTAACCTACACTCCTGCTCCTGCTTAAGATGTAATTCTAAATGATTCTTCCAATGCACGTGTTGAGTCACTATCCGCAATGACTACCCTATGAGTCCTTTGTATCATATTGTCTAGTACCCCGCGCACATCACGTCACTGTGTAGGTTGCCTCTACAGTGTGTACACACTCCAGCCACCTGTTACCTCTATGTAGTCTGTTGACTAAGTTGTATGCCTCTCAGACACCACCTTACAAATTACCCACCTTGTACTCCTGTACCACTACAATCTTCGCTTCAATGTGATCCCTTATACACAATTCCGAGTATCTAATATACTTCACAAACCAACACATTCAATCCGACTGTTCTCCTATAACTTCTACTTCCCCAGCCTCACTGTTCCTCTTCTACTAAGATCCACTACTCGAACTACCCTGATCGTGTCCAAGAAGCCCATCCACCACGCCTCATATGTCCTTTCCATACGCCAGTACGTCACCGTGTTCCCCTCACATCTCCCACAGATATATAAATATAATAGATACCCCATCACGCACACCTTCATCCAGATCAATTAAATCCATTCTTCCTCCACGGCTCAACTACTCATATAAGATTGTATAATTCTAATATCCAGTCATCATAGCCTTCCCTATGCCCTTGTGTACGCATATAGAATCATCCTAGTAGTCCCTGTCATCAAGTGTGTTGTGTGTATGTACCCCCACTATCTACCTTCTAAGTGTCCCTTCACATATTAATAGATTAATATCGTACATCATCATGACAAGCAAATAACGAACACACCCCAGTTCTATCGCATAGGTAGAAACTCCTATCATCACTAATATCGACCATCATGTGTGTCTCAACTGTCACAATTACCCGTCACATCCCTCCTTGACCGACACCTCCTGCACGTGAGCATCTCAAGACAGACACACCCTGCCTCCACCACTATCTCTTGTGTATGTGCACCGTTCTTCTCCATGACTGTGTCTCTCCTTAAGAGTCCTCCTGTCTCACTGCACTCCGTGCTCTATCGTCATCAACCTCCCCACATTATCACACAACCCCTCAAACTTTGTCTCCCCTCCTAGACCAGTGAAGAGATGAGAGTGTATGAGACAGTATAGAGAGACATATATGAGTGATATGAGTATGATAACTAGTTCTCAACCATTGCACCCGCGCTACTTCCAGTATATACTGTTACTACCCATCCTAACCCATCCTGATGACTCCTCTCATATCTATAAACACTCCACTTATGTGCCCCTGTTTCTCCGGAACCCACATACAGACTCTCAACACACTGAGTGTGTAACATACTACTGATCTACCTGTCCAAACCGGTGCTCGTCTCATGCTACATTCGTGTTAGACTTGCTAGTGCGCTTCACACCCACACAGACTAATCTCATAGTATAATGTACATCTACTCCACCCTCCAAAACAGTCACTCACTCACATACTTGTTGTGCGCTCATCTCTCAAGATAGAGCACCTCACTCTAACAGTGCTACACACACAGAAATAATCGTAGATCCGACATCTCCGACTACTCTAATTTTTGATAGCATAACTCAACACGAAACAAATATCAATCATGCTATCACCATGCCCTCCTCCTCTCCCTCGTGATAACCACATATGCTGTCCGCCTCCCTCATATTGTTAATACAACATCCTTGTACCTGTGTGAGTCCACATGTCTATCGCTGTACACTCCGTGAATTGTCTGTGCACCGCTCTAACACCACTCTGTAGAGATGTTATCCATTAACTATAATCTACTTCCCCTAGTTGCCTAACGTCACATATCGCTGTACATCACATCACGCGTGTTGTGCCCACTCTTACATCTACTATACTACACCTCCATGTGCGCTCCACAAAAAAAGTTCCTAGTCCCTACCTATAATCATCACTGATCTAGATACTGCACAATCTACCTGCCATCTGTCATCAAGAACCACAACTCACATGCTCGATAAATGATCGTAGTAATTCCACCCACACTATCAGACTCTGTCTCACATACATACCCAGGACATCTTGCTATGTGCCCTCACACACCTCACACCGTGTCCCACGCCGCAATATAAGTGAGATGTGCAAATCCTTGTGTGTCGCCTAGACACCTCTCTTGTATTCTAGAATACACATCTGTGTGCGCTCGAGAACCACGTCCTGTTGTGTCGTCAACAACTCTGCCGTGCGCCCACACACCGTCAACTCGCCCCCTAGTACTCCGTACCATTCGATGTGTGTATGTCAGGATCTGTCGTGTTGAGTGTGTGTTCTGTCCATAGTCACCGAGATACACCACGCAAGATCTAACTCATCGGCATCGACCGGCCCTAACTCACACCACGTGTACTCACTCTCAGAACTCTATTACTTAACTAGTACTGTGCCATCACAGTCTTCTCTCCCTATTTTATAAAGACTCTCTAGCTGAAGAATAAGTGTAGAGCCCCTCCACACACATCCTCAGAGCGGAACATGTCTAATCCTCTTGCTAGCAACCTGATTTCAATGAGTCTTTCACATGTAACAGAGAGAAGTCAGGCAAACACTGCCACAATAGCCCTAGCTGACCCACTCCACTCCAGTGGATAGAAGATGAGATCAGAGTGTAGGACAGAAGAGACAACTTCCTCTCACCTGAACAATACCGCGAACATTGTGCTCTCTCTGACAAACATTCGTCAAGTGGCTATAGCGAGATACTCATAAGACAATTGAATACACTCTTTTGATAGTGATAACCGCATGTGTCTGTAGAGGACTCTAATGTATGCAGACATAGACACATTTACGTAGATATATCAGAACTACGTCTCATGATGTGTATATCTCACTCTCTGGTGTGTGTACAACCATACGCCAACACAGCACTATCAGTACTGCCCTCCCGATGTCAGTCTACTCACTAAGTGTATCTACAAGACTCACACCGCCACGATGACTCCTGTTGTACGAGAAGGTGAAGCACCGACAGTCTATGATGAGAAAATGTGTGTCTGTTATCTAACGCAACAATGGCACTTACCCCCTGCTGCTCACTGAAACCGATGTGTCGTTCATATGAGAGTATGAGCAGTGCGCGATCCCCTGTATGTTGAGTCGAGAGGTCTCGGACAGGCGGCCTCTGATGGACAGGCTAATGTATGATTGTGCCCCTCCGATCCTCTCTCATACGTATAACGCCAGTCAAGACAGCCACTCACATCTAATATTAATATCGAGAAGATGTCAAACTACATACATAGAGGCCATCGTGTACTCCTGACGACGATAGAATCCAGAGATAGTCTATAGTCCCTGCTCCGAGAGAGTGAACGCACGACCGCTCGCCAGTGCAGATGTGTAGATAAGAAGAGCTGCCACCCTAGCAGACAGATGAGCACCATGTTACCTCACTAGCGAACTCATCCTCCCCAATCGCTCAAATCTTGTGTAGCATGTTATCTATATATGATACACAGTCTCTAAAGGTTCCTGGTACTGATGCCCGTCTCGAGTGAGATGATTGTGTGTGTGATCATGAGTCAGATGCGCCGCGGCTTCGGCTGTTGGTTTGCCATTCCTTGCTCCATGACACATGCAGTCATCTTATCTTTTCTTTAGGCCATTCCAGGCCTTTTGATAACACTCCCCCCTCGCTCCTCTGGGTCACGGGAGAGACACGACGCTTACGCGCAGGTTGTAGATAATGTGAGTGCTGTGAGCGCGCCTATGGATAGAGCGAAGGCGCAAGCGTGCTCTATTAAGGTGGTGAAATCCCCATGCAGAGGGATAGAGAGACCATGAGAGAGGTGTTTACCTTCGTGTAAACCTCCTATATTGTGTGTATGTGTATACGGAAGGGACGGAAGAGTTTGTGGCTGTGAGATCCTGGAAGCAACCCTGTTGGTGTTCGAGGTGGCAGATCGTCGAGGAGTGCTGAGATAGATAGTAGACGGCGAAAGAAGTAATCCAGTGTGAAGTAGACGCGGATTTGTTGGGGGGATGAAGTTCCAGAGTCAGGGTGCTGTTCTGGAGAAGGCTCTGTCTCCTAAGGTTTTGAGTTTGGATGGTGGTACAGTTAGAGTGAGAGTGGAGGAGGATCGGAGGGCTCGGGAGGGGCGATGGGGGATAAGGAGGTCAGACAGGTAGGGTGGGGTCAGGTGATGGAGAGCCTTAAAGGTCAGGAGGAGTATTTTGAAATCGATGCGTTGTTTGATGGGGAGCCAGTGGAGAGTGGAGAGAACGGGGGTGATGTGTTCACGGGACCGGGTGTGAGTAAGGAGGCGAGCAGCAGAGTTTTGGACCACTTGGAGTCTATAGAGCTGTTTTGTCACTGTTGAGTTTGAGGAAATTCTGGCACAACCATGTTTTTATTGCAGAGATGGAGGTTTCGATGTGGTTGAGGGAAGGATTTTGGGTGGGTTTGGTGCTGATGTAGATCTGGGTGTCGTCGGTGTAACAGTGGAAGTCCAGGTTGAGATTGCGGATGATGTGACCAAGGGGGAACAGGTAGCAGATGAAAAGAAGGGGGCCGAGAACTGAGCCCTTAGGGACCCCCTGCGTAACAGGTGAGAGGGTGGATGTGTGGCCAGAGAGGGAGATGAACTGTTGCCTGTCAGTGAGGTAGGAGGTGAGCCAGTCCAGTGCAGTGCCCTCAACACCCTGTTGGCGCAGCCTTTTAAGGAGGATGGAATGGTTGACAGTATCAAAGGCTGCGCTGAGGTCTAGTAATAGCAGGATGTTGAGGGCACCGGAGTCTGCAGAGGTGAGGAGATCATTGATGACTTTGACAAGGCAGTTTCAGTGCTGTGAAGTGGGCGGAAACCAGGGGGTTCATAGAGGTTGTTTGATTGGAGGTGGGTGTGGAGTTGGACAGCAACAATGCGTTCCAGAGTTTTGGAGAGGAACGGCAGGTTGGAGATGGGACGGTAGTTGGAGAGGTTGGCTGGATCAAGGGTGGGCTTTTTGAGGATGGGGGATAGAGACTGATTTAAGAGGGTGTTGAGGTGGGGGATGAGGACAGGGAGGCAGGCCTTGGTGAGAGTCGTTGGGATCGAGAGAGCAGGTGGTTGTCTTGGACGCAGTGATGATGTCCAAAATGTGGGAGGAGTCAATGGGGGAGAAGGAAGTGAGAGAAGGGGGGGGTGGACTGGAAGGGGGAGGGGGTACTGGAATGGTGGTGGTGGTGGAGGAGTTGCTGACGGCGGCAGTCAGGGAGCTATTGATTTGGGAGATTTTATTGTTAAAGGCGAGGAGGAAAGAGTTGCAGAGGTCAGGTGAGAAGGGTGGATTGATGTCCGGCGGCTGGAGCACTTTGTTGACGGTGGAGAACAGGATGCGGGGGTTCCAGTTGGTACTATTGGGGTGAGGGTAGAGGAGCGGAGAAGATGATGCATAGGTGATCAGAGAGTGGGAAGGGGAGGGGATGGGGGTTTGATATGGGTAGGGAGGCGGAGCAGACTAAGTCGAGGATATGGCCTTTGGTATGGGTGGGGAAGTCAATATGTTGGGTAAGGTGGAAACGGTCAAGATGGGTGTGGCTTTAGGGTACAGTAAATTAAAACAACAGTGATAGAGTTGGGGAGGAAGAAGGCAAGGTGTTCAAAGGATGAGATGGATGGGAGGTTGAGATTCAGTTCAGTGATGGACAGGGATTGTTTATGAAGAATGGCAACGCCTCCCCCTCTGCCGGAGAGGCGGGGTTTGGCAATGTAACTGTAGTTGGAAGGAGTGGCTTGATTGAGAGCATAGTAGTCCAGGGGCCGTTGCCGTGTTTCACAGAGGAGGAGTAGATCAAGGTTATTGTCCAGTAGCAGTTCAGATATGGTAGATTTATTGGGGAGGGAGCGACAGTTCAGCAGTGCGAGGGAGATGGATGGAGGAGCAGGAGAGGGGGAGCGGAGGTTGTTGAGGTTGGCAGTACAGCAAGTGGGGATGACGGGGGGGCGAGAGTTGGTCCAGAGTGAGGAGATAGGTGAGCCATGGGGGAGGTGTTGGTTGCAAGAGGGACCAGAACCTAGGTGGATGAAGTGGCAATGGTGAAGGATCCCAGCTTTGCTAGCTGCAGTGACAGCAGCAGCAGGGAGACGATGGTTGTTGTTGTTGTTGAGGCGATGGAGGTCAGCGGCAGTGTAGGTGAGAGGGCGAGGAGTTGGTGGATTAGAGGAGAGGGTCGGCAGTGAGTTGTGTGGAAGTTGGTGGAGTGGGTGATGTTGGTTGCCCCGGACCGTACCCGCGCGGCAGACAGGGCCCATATTGCCATGTCAGCAGTCAGCTAGGCTACCGCTGACGAGCAGGCAGGGAGTGGGGGCTCCCGCCCCGAACGCCGGCTGGATAGCCAGACAGCTGGGCTAATGTTGTTGGCAGGGCACTCAGCTACGTTACGTTTGATGAAGTGGCAGGGAGTGGGGCTAATGTTGTTAGCAGCGCACGTAGCTGGACAGTCACGGGTTGGCACAATCACCACCACAAACGTACTCACCCAGGTCGAGAGCAAGCGATCCACACACTCAGAGACACAGATAGAACCAGTGGTGGTAAGACGGATAGATCCAGTGATGGTAAAGGTTTGGCTGGCTGTTAGTTAACTAGCTGGCTAACACAGCTGATAGTCCAGGAGTGTAGGAACGGATAGGGGAACCTAGCGGAACTGCGAGGAAGCGCGATGGGTGGAGAAGCGCGGACAATTAAACAGATAAACTAGCACAGAGACGAGGGAATAAAACAAAAGACAAAAGATAGGCACACTCGAAAACGTAGAACGGAGACAAGGACAGAAGCGGCAGTCAACAATCCAGACGCCAGCAGTGCTCTTACTCAGAAGACAGCATGCACACAACGGTGACGTGACGTTATCCCTGGTGGGTATGGCAGTGCGGTCGATTTTGATGCTTTGCCACAAATGCAGGAAGTCCTTATAACTCCAACATACACTTTCCCATCTACACCAAATTGGTCACACATGTAGAGGGTTTGGACCCTGAATACTTCTATGCATCAATACTATCGTATACATAGCGCCACCCACTGGACACAGGAAGTCAGCCTCATATCAATCAATCTGACTTTATTTATATAGCACTTCTATAAATAATTATATTATATATTACATAATCATACAAATAACATGTAGCACAAAGTGCTTTACACAATAAAGGCAAGCAATACAAAGCCACACACACACACACACAAACACACACAAACACACACACTCTCTTTCTCTCACACATAACACATGCATACATTTTTGAAAGAAGGCAACTGACGCGCTATCCTACTCTTAGCCATTAGCAGTGCGGACAAACATCATTGAATACGGGTTGTTTTCTCCACATCATACATTACAACATGATATATAATTGATGGGTGATCTCAAGCGCCACATAGTGGACACAGGCAGTGGTATTTCACCTATTCAGATCACATCCAGTAAACGCTAGCACGTTTTGCAGACATCTACGTGCCCGCCCTCCGACAGTGCCACAGCCCAGCATATGTGGACGGCGAGGGCCGGATCATCACTGCTTGCAGCTTTAATTAAATTTCTAATCATTCTTAGTGTTAGGGATGTCCCAATCAGGTATTTTTTACCCCGATCCGAGTCCTTTAATATTTAGTATCTGCCGATACCGAGTCCCGATCTGATACTTAGCCTTAACTAATATTTTCCTGGATAATACAGCTGCATTAAGAAATAAAGTACCTGCATCCAAGCTGTTCCTTAATAGGTTTTTTTATTTTGTTGAAACAAAGTATATACTTTCATATGGCTCTTTCTTATTCTGCATGCTATTACAACACTGGCCTACCACCTTCCTTGTGTTAGCAGGTGGGTCTGTGACGCTGCACTGTGACAGCAGACCCTCGTGTACAGCCAGCTGAAGTGTGTGAGACGCAGCCCACGCTTGGTACCTCCATATCATCCACTGCTTTTTATATATTCTTTACGTTGTCACGTAAAATTACGTGGACGCGTTGCTTGTCTATTTCACACGTGCTCAGCATCTCCTCGATTGCCTGTTTTACATGCTCTGCTGTATGAGACCCACGAAACTAGTGCGCATACCGGCACGCTGTAACTCGAAAGTGGAGTAAACGTAATGGAATGCAGAGATGGTAGGGGATTCCAAAACTCCAGGTGACGAAGAAAACCCTGATCCTCTACCACGGGGATGAGCTGGTTATCCAGAGCGATTAATTCAGTTACCTTCTCTGTATTATTTGTGGCCATGTCGCTGTCTCGAGGATATTTCTCTTTCCTTTTGAAAGTATCCGCGAGTGTTTGCTGCTTCAGTGTCCTTGTCTGTACTCTCGAGTGAACACGTATTTTTTGAGTGTTTGTTTTGTATATGCCGTACGAAATTAGTATTAAATTTAGCTCCACGAAACGGCCATATTGCAGATGTTACATGTCGCTGTTGGACTGCTTTCGCTTTCTAATTTAAGTTATTTCCACTCTGCAGACATTTTATCCACAGGTTTACCAGAGTAACGCTACGTGCGTGTCTGCCTTCTGCCACAAATTGTGCTCTGACATAAAAAAAATGTTTATTCATTTATTTTTTTTTAAATCGGGCTTGGGTCCACGTTCAAAATTGCCAATTCCAATCAGCGGAAAAATGCCCAGATCGGCCCCGATCGCGATCGTACAGATCGGATCGGGACATCCTTACTAGTGTATGTTAGTTTTTCCTCCAGTTCTGTTAAAAAATCTTCAAGGAACTTGTATATTATGTGCCTATTAAGATTAAAATGGTTTAAATTAATTTTTTTTTCACCAACAATTATGCATCATCATCCTCACCATAACTCACGACTTCCATCTTTTAGCAATTGACCTGGTATCTGCAGAAAGCACTACATTTAGCAGCCTTATAAACATGCCCAGTTCTTCTTTTTAAATCAAGTCAAATTTAAGACCTTTTTAAGACATTTTAAGACCATAAAAATTAAAATTTAAGACCTTCAAGACATATTACCAAAAAAAATTCAAAATCAAATAAATTCTGAAAAAATCATTTTATTACAATGAGTTTAGTCATTAACAGATAAACAGGCTAAAACAAACTTGCCTTCAAATAGAATATATTTAATTTCATATTAATTAAAAAGCGCACTGCAACTTACAAATGCAAGAAAAAGAAGCGCACACTCACACTCTCTCACATACTCACCCGCGCTCTCTCTCTCTCACACACACACTCACCCGCGCTCTCTCTCACACACACACACACACTCACCGACTCTCTCTCTCTCTCAGACACTCTCTCTCTCTCTCTCTCGTACAGTAAAGGGAGAAGATCAAACGAACTACGTACATTTTACAAGACTAGTGCAGTGCCCGTAAGAAAATATGTATTCCTATAGAAAAGTGGGAGGTTAAGTAGCTTTTTCATGGATGGCCAATGAGGCTGTGTTTGAAGGTGGAACGTCAGGGACATTTAGGTTTGCTGTGAAATCCGATATTCCAGGGTATAATTGGCCGTTTTTGACTATTTTTGATTTTGCCATTATATTTCACCTAAAAAACTATTTACTTGGTGTCATTATTTTCAGAACAACCTCACATGTGTGACTGTACAGTTATTTTTTCATTTTGACCTACTGTATTAACACAATGGACCTAAAATCACACACAAAAAACATAAAATCTAACAAAAAAGTTAGATTCTTTTACTGTGAAGACCACAAATATGTTTAACAAACCATTTTTATTACTTATAATGCAAATATAAATTATTGTTTGCTGAATATGTGCATACATTTTAAAAATGTACAAAGTTATGTGTAACTATTTACCTTCAAATGCAGGCAATGCTCAGGTCAGCCTGAGCTGCTTCCAGCTGAATGAAGAGCTGCACTGCCTGCTCCACATTCAGCTTCTCCTGTTTTGACTCATTAAACAAAAAAACGACTCCACTACACACTAAACACACGACACCAA
The DNA here is from genome assembly GCA_963678695.2 of Diplodus puntazzo. Classification (NCBI taxonomy): domain Eukaryota; kingdom Metazoa; phylum Chordata; class Actinopteri; order Spariformes; family Sparidae; genus Diplodus; species Diplodus puntazzo. The sequence continues at coordinate 5,044,103 of OZ023171.1, read as the reverse complement.
ACACTTCATAACACACTAACTATACACTCCAAACATGCTAAATGTCACAAATCTCTCAATTCTCAATATCGCTGTCTGTACACCGACCGTCTTTGCCTGTCAATCATCCGCTGACTTCCCACCCACAACTTCCTGTTCCTCTACAACCAAACTTGCTGCTTGAACACTTTCGTGACAAAAAGCCTGTTTTTACCATTTCTTCTGCACCAGACACAAAGCAAACGTGACGGCAATGTTCGCGAAAAAGCGTGGCGGACATTATTTACCCTAAGTCCGGTTTTGGACATGCCGGTGCGTCCGGTCCGTCGACTCGGGAGGTGGGCCGTGTAAGTTGGCTAGCAGCTAGCAGCTAGCTACACACGAACATCCACAGATTCCGATTCCACTTTGTTGTCCGCGCGTCTCCGCATCTCCTCAGACCCGAACAGACGCGGTCCGGTCTTGTTTAGTCTCATTAATCCACAACAGTCAGTTTAGATGCACAGATCAGAACGGGACCGAACCAATGGCAAAATCCCGGCCCAGCTCGTTCCGCTGCAGGTATAAATCCGCTCTCCTCAGACCCGAACAGACTTGGTCTGGTCTCGTTTAGTCTCATTAATCCACAACAGTCAGTTTAGATGCACAGAACAGAACGGGACCGTACTGCCGGCTAACTCCCGGTCCAGCTCGCACCGCTGCAGGTATAAATCCGCTTGTTTCTTAATATATGTTGTAGGCTTGAGATCTGCAGTGATTGGCTCCGGTGCGTACGTGACCGTGGTGGTTCCGGTGGACAATGCTCCAGAATTTGTGAAGCATTTATGAAATAATTTATTCGCGGTATCATTGCAGTCCAAACAAATGCGAAGTCGCACACCACTGAACCAAACAGCAGCCATGTTGAAACTCTCAGGTCATTCTGATCCTGATCCGCAGAGATATTTGAGGCATACACACACACACACACACACACACACACACACACACAGAGATTGCTTGCTTTTATAGAGAGATAGAGGAACATCCTAGACTCATCTAGGCTCAGCAGCTTGAGGTTATCACCAGTCAAGTACCAGTGGAACCGCGAAAGACTAAGAAGTCAGAGAATTAACAGATCAAAACAGAGTAAACGGCAGCTATCCAGTCTCAAATCCACCCGCGGCCGCGGTGTCCGCTCCTGCTGCCCCGGCCAGCCCCCACACACACCGGCCTGCCGCCTGTGCAGCCGCGCAAGAGGGGATGGGAGAGCCCCCGGCGCTGCTGCAGAGGAGCCGCGGACTGCGATCACTCTGAGCAGCATGTGAATTACAATATAATATATTTCTCGCCTTTTCTCTGATGATCTGAATAAGTCGCTAAATGTTTCGCTAGTCGCTTTTTAGAAATAAAGTCGCTAAGAGGGTCTGAAAAGTCTCTAAATCTAGCGAGAAAGTCGCGAAGTTGGCAACACTGCACGTACATTCCAACACGAATATCCCCCAGAAACTACACAGCGAACCAAAGTTCTGCGGCCAGCGTCTCTGTGGATGAACGAGGGTAAAACAGTTATCAGACCTGACTAAATGAAATTTAAGACCTCGAATGAAAATGTGGCCGTTTTTAAGACGTTTTAAGGCCTTACATTTAAGGTTCAGAATTTTAGACTTTTTAGGACCCCGCGGGAACTTTCAAAAAATTAACTATTCAGGGGGCTGAATTAAGGAGTCTCACAGCCTGAGGAAAGAAGCTTCCCTGTAGTACTTTTCTGCTCTTTAGAATCTTATCGCCAGGGCGGCATGAGGTGAACAGGCTGATGAAAATGGGCTAACACTATACTGATGAGGGCCATGAGACATCTACCGGCTGACCCTTGAGTCAAGTATATTTTTTTTCCCAGGTCAAGAATGAACCCTTCAAACCCAAAATAAATTAATCCTATTAATTGTAATTTAACTCATTAACATAGATAGCACAACAATGTTCTCAATAATCTCTCATTTTTGAGGCAACATGGAGGTAAAATCTACTGCAGAACCATCTGGAGGTTCAGTCTATACGGGACCTGTATAGCCAACCATTGCTGCCTTCTGTCATGCCAATAACACTAATCCAAGGAGTACCATTTTATAGCCACATCACGCATTGTAGGATGTGTAGTAGCCAAGCAACAGAGAACAATATATCACAAAGCTGCCCATCAGCAGTTAGGGGCTGAACCACATTTATCCCTCCATCGACCCCCCCCACGCCCCCCCCCCCTTCCTCACCTACTGCTCCCGCCTTATTAACATCCCCCTCCCGTCACATCCTCCCTCCAACCTTCCTTTCTTTTCCCTTTATACCTCCTCTCCTCTCCTCCTCTGACCTCCTTCCTCTTTCCATCTCACCCTTACAATAATAGAAGGACAACGCTGAAGCGTGTCAAGAACAAATATAACAAAATAAAAAAGGAACCTAAAAGCTGCAGACTGCACAAGTCAATAATTCAGGATACAAGCATGAAATGAATTAAGTGTAATCTGCTTGGCTGTGGTTATGTTTGCACCAGAGCCTGGTGTGGGACTGAAACGTGTGCTGCTCACAGCGACTCAGTAAAGACATTATTCTGGAGGCTGTGTTAGCACCTCTGTACAGTACTCCGTACTGGAGAAGTACTGATAATTGCGGGTTGGTTCAAGTTGACCAGATGCTTTGTCATTACAGACCTTCTCCACATAACCAATTAATCTGAATCATCTGAGAAAAGTTTTCTCATTAACTTCTGAAGTGGATTTGCATGAAATGTTAAATTCCTTTTCAAATGACACTGACACATCATGGGAACTAGTTCCTGGTCTGGAGACAATGACGTAAACCCAAATTATTTTAAAAAGGGCTGTCTATATCTAGCCATCTCCCAGTTGGCTCTCTCTCACACACTTTTCACAAGTCTTATCAGGGCAACGTCATGGGCCATTTTAATGATTACCATGTTCTAGTGCAGTCTACTCCTATCTGTTTCATGGAAATAGGGGATAAAAATGGATGTTTGAGAGAGCCAGAGGCTAAGGCATTTAAATAGGCATTTTGAGTGAAATTAGTCTGCTGGATCAAAGTTTGTATCAATAATTAATTACAGGATTTTATCTTAAAGTAGAAATACTTCAGCAAGAGGAGAAATTGAAATTGTCTTTCTGTTGCACTTCTAAAATGTCGTCTGGTGACATGATTAGACCCCCTTTAATTCGATTCAGTCTAGATTGAACATGTCAGTAAATTGTCTTCTGCTACCACGGGAACAATTATGTCTGTAATCAAGTGCCATGTAACAAAGTATATTATAGCTGCCACAGAGAGTCTCATCATTAGGGCCCGAGCAGGTTTTGACCTGCAAGGTCCCTATTGTTTTTCTAAGGATTATTAGGGCCTGAGCAGGTCTCGACCTGCGAGGTCCCTATTGTTTTGCAAATGATTATTATTATTATCATTTTCATTTTTTTTCTTTGTCCAAAAATGATGGCATTTTTCACTGCCTGAACATAGCCCAAAACTCATCAAACTTGGAATATAAGTCACACCTGGCGAAAGATTTTATATTCTATTGTCGTCCTGAATTTCCACCACTAGGCGGCGCTATAATCAAGGAAAGTGCGTTTTGTTGCACATTCAAAAACCTTATGCATTCAGTGAATTGTGCTGAGTCTCGTGGTATAGGCCACACCCATTTTCGCCTACCGTTTTTTTTTTTGCAAATTCCCGAAATGTCCAAAACTTAATTTTTCGAACTCCTCCCTGACAAAAACTTATTAAAAGAATTTTGATAGACCAAACAATACTCAAGTTATTAAATAACAACTTCCTGCAGATTTTGTTCCAAAAAGGAACAATTTCATAACTCCACACTGGTGTGTCCTAATGACATGAAACTCAGGTTACTACTTCCCCATGAACCCCTGAGGCCCTCTGCAAAATTTTAGGCAATGACCACAAGTTGGCGCTCTTTAAATTTACAAAAAGTTCTCAAAAGAATTTTGATAGACTAAAAGACAGCCAAAATATAAAAACAACAAATTCCTGCACATTGAAGGATGAAGGACTTACATTTTTGGCTGTAGCAGCCCTAGAACGACAAGCACTTCAGCAACTCCCCCATAAGCCGCAATCTTAATTTTGAGCCTAAATTTCTGGAGGAGAGCAGACGGTACCTCATTTGTCTCTCGTTCTCCCGCCCTCATTTTTCACTCTCCAGAAATGAAAACGACATGACCGAGTTTAGCCATGTCTCCTCTTACTCAACATATACATATTTTGGCGATAACAATTACAGTTTGTTTTTTTTAAATCCCACGGGTTTGGGAGGCATTTTCCCATTTATTCTTATGGGGACATTTTCATCTTTGGCTCTGCTACCGCCCCAGCATGTGTAGCCAAAGAATGGGACTGTATTGGGTCATGACCGGGTTTAGCCATGTCTCCTCTTACTCATATTTTGGCGATAACCATTACAGTTCTTTTTTAAATCGCAGGGGTTTGGGAGGCGTTTTGCCATTCATTCTTATGGGGACATTTTCATCTTTGGCTCTGCTACTGCTCCAGCGTGTGTAGCCAAAGAATGGGACTGTATTGGGTCAGCCAGAGTGCGTGACATCGTCGCTAGAGTGGAGAGCAGCTGGAAAAAGTGGAGAAAAAGCTTGATTTGGATCCCACATCTTTTACTTCAACATAGACAACAAAGCAATGTAGGAAATTTTGTTGGCTTTCAGCTGACGGTCTTATTTCAGATGAAGGACTTACATTTTTGACTGTAGCAGCCCTAGAACGTCAAGCACTCTAGCAACTCCCCCATAAGCCGCAATGGTTAACAGTCAGTATGTAAAGCTATCATGCTGTTTAGCATACTTTGCCTCTGCTAATGTTATGTTGGACATTGTACTGCTTATTCCAACACTAATAACATATTGCATTCAGCTTTTCAGCCTTTTCAGACATTCTTTAATACCGACAGGAGGAGCAGCCCACCAAATCATAGGAAAAACTTAAATGGAATGTGTTGCATCGGCAAGCCCAACGGCAGCATGCATCAACAGCAGCATGCCCCGACACGCGTGGACTGCGAGGGCCCATTCATCGCTGCTTGCAGCTTTAATTACAGTTGCATTTACCAGATCTGCCAACCACCGCTTTAGATCGTACACGTTAAGCTTCATCAAACACTCCCATGATCATTTCAAACTGGGAATAAAGTTGTATAACTTCCGATTAGGTGTCAAAAGTCTCAAAATCAACTATTCGATTTGAATTACCATTTTAAGTTTAGGATTTGATTGAATTTTCAGTTTCAATATTTTCTCTTTAGCACATCTGGATTTTTAAAGATCAACAGATTATTGGTTTTATACCCTTACAACTGTTAACGTTTCAAATTCATCTTTGGAAAGATAGGAGTATTTTACAACATTAGTTGACTCTATCCTGATGGGTTCTTGCTAGTTAGGGTGAGTCAAGTTCAAATAATATTAACCAAAAATAAAGATTTGAAGAGTTCGACAAAAAAAAAATACTGCCGTCGAGTGATTCAACAATAAAACAACAAAAGATTGAAATTCAGTTTGTTTCAAACTTTGTTTTTTCGAATCTTTGTTTTTTATAATCAAAATCATGACACTCCTATTGTTGATTAACTCAAAAGGTCCTATATCTGCCAACATACGTCCTTCTGATTAATCTGCCTGAACTGCTCATATGTCCTTCCCATCTCTCTGCCACTTGTTAAACATTTAAGTGTACATTCACCGAGAACAATGAGAAGAACATAAATTTATATTGTGATATGCTTGGCAGTCATAAACATCAAACTTATTCTCAATGAATAAGGTTTTGATACTCAATATTTCTTATTGTCAATAGCCTAAATAAATGAAAAGTCCCAGACCAACAACTTGTCAGCCTGTCTCTTCTCTGTGGTACTCAATCCCGAGCCCACGTGTTTATACTTAAGGTTACTTTATTGATTATTTTTTTTGATTAATCAAACTTTTTTTAGTACACAATTAATATAACAAAGAATTCACACAAAAGAGCATTAAAAAAATGTATCATTTGTATTTCATTCAATCATTACGCACTGCAGGGCATTATTCCCCAACAGAAAATAGCCAAATCTTAACTGGTAATCTGTGTAATCAAAAAGTAGTTGACAAAAAGTCAACAGTACTTGCCGACTCAACTTTTAGAAAAGCGCAGTCTGACATCACGTTGCGGTGGCCAATGACATAAACTGGCATTCAGGAGAGCATGTTATTTAGCACTGATAAATACTACAGTGGAACATATGAGACATTTCTCTGTGTAGCGTTAAGTTTCACATAGACTTTGGTTTGGTCTTGTCCCCCAGTTTAAAACACAGCAATGATCTGCCTTATTCCAGTTGTTCACTGTTACTTCTACTCCATGGATGAGGACAAACAATCATCAGTAGGACCAGCATGCCAGTAGCATAAAAACCTAACATCTTTGTCTTTCAACAAACTGATCAGCTGGGGTCTCCAACACGTCACACACAGGGACCATGGACTGACACTCCCACACCGCCACATCAACATGCAGTATTTCACCGCGCCACCTGATCCAATGCAAGTCCAGCCACCCCACGATGTTTACGCTTCAAGTGCTTGAGAATGGCGGCAGTACTTCTTACATCCTCCGTGTCGACGCACATTAAGTAAATCAATGTTTATGTAATTGATTGCATCAATGCTTTGCACCAGCCCTAAAAAAATATATGCACGTAGTCTAACGTTAACCCATTTGGGCATTTTATCACATTTTATATTACAACACACATTACCAGAGACCTATATAACAACATTGCTGTCCTGCCAAACAATAAATCATTAACACCTTTTTGCGGTTATCTTGATGTTATGTGACAGTTTGTCAGTTAGCTCTGTTATACTGCAAAATAGAGGTTATCAGGTTATCAGCATGAACTGTAGACAGTTATGGCAGAAAGAAATGCTGATGCACTACAAGCTTCACAGGTTGTATCCTTTTTACGACAAACAGAGAATCCTCCTTCAGACCAGCAGTTCAGTCATGTTGAAGGATGCTGTCAGATATTGTTGTCTCTCTCTCTCTTTTTACATTTCTCACATTTCTAATGAGGCTCTCGGTGCCAAGGTAGATGATAGAAAATCACAGTGGGTCAGGTGTGGTGATTTGATATTAAATATAGCATTTAATTCTGCAAGGAGGATTACAAATGGGCTGGAACACCATTCCTGCAAAGGAAAGCTGAGGATCCATTTAAGCTGATCTTGAAAATCATGGCAATTATTTGGGGAAAAACTACTCATGTGGCTGCTTCATATCTGTACAAGACAAGTGTAACAGTGTGAGGATCATTTCTTGTAGTAAAGACTACCCATGTACTGCCAACAGTACCCTTAAGAGCCAAACAGAAAGCACAGCAGTGTCGCTACCAGGGTTTCCGCAAGAAAAAATTGGCACCAGACAACGTGACCGGTAGGTTTTCAATTTACCGGACAAATGTTTGAAATTCTGGTCAAATAGCCTACCTATCAGAATTTATTGAGCTTAAAATGATAGATGATATGCAGGATATATAAGAATGATATCAAAGCATGTCAATTCATAATCCTTTTTTTTTTTTAAGTATAGGCTGTATCAAGTAAAGTGAGTGCCGTCAATTGACTCACGTGCGTAACTTCTAAAATAAATATTGCACAATGCGCTCTTTTAACATGACCATAAAGAAACTGAAGGCCTGTTTCCTTTTTTGTTTTTTTATGCATTTTCACTGCAGCGAAGAGTGCAGCAGCTGAATTCAAATCAAAAGTGTGCATTCTCTCTCCGCAACTTGCAATATGCATCAGTCTTGTCACCTTGTTCTCCCCCAGGCGACTTTGCTGTGCTGTTTTGATGCGGTTCTGCAAAGAGAAACTTCTCTCTCTGCTGGCACACTGGAGATGGGGATCATCCAGGCTATCTTGGCCAGTTTAGCCCACTCGAGGTAAATTCCGATTCATTCTCTGATGAGATCTTCACAGGCTGTTGAGAAGTTCAAGCCTCGATAAATGTGGAGCGCTGTCATTACAGCGATGGCGTCTCTTTGCGCACCGCCGACTCGTCCTCACTTGTAAATAAAATTCAAATTGTGCTTGGAGGGAATATTTTCACCGGTGGGGTTAAAAAAATACCGGACTTCGGCAGATTTTATCAGTCAAAATCCGGTAATTACCTGATAACAGAAACCCAGGTCGCTACTACTCAACCTAAAAATTAAAGAACTGTCATACATACATTCAACAATAATGGAATCGGTTAGTCTTAGAACTAACAGTCTTGCATTGCAGTTTGGAGCACAAACTTTCAGCACTCTCTATGCTGTTGAAGCAAAAACAAAACTGTAGACATCTTTAAAATATTTACACAAAATATATGACATACACAATTTTTAGTTGAGAAGGCACAAGATTGTACTTGAAAGTCTTCTGGAAACAGTGCACAATTAGAAAAAGCAAACACTCTTTCTAAGAACAATTACAGTCCAGCCACCCATACGCAGACAGCCTACATGAGCAGTCTTAATGAGCAGAGTTAGGGATGTTTCAATACAAGAAATCTGATGATGTCCCACTGGCCTCTGAGAAATTGTAATGTACATTTTACTATTTTCTGAAAATTTTCAGGCCAAAAAATTGTTTGAAGAATCAAGGAATTCATCTGCAGATTAACTGATGATGAAGGTAATATAAATTCCACCTCTGATGGGATGGGATCGGTATGTACATGTTCAAGTACAGGTGAACAGGAGTTTTTACTGCCCCTGGGAGGTTCCAGATACCAGATAGGCTTATATGTTAATACGAGGTATGAATGGAGTCTTTGTATGAATGCCTTGATTTAACAGTAAAGAGGCGGAACAAAACTGTCCTTCCATTCCCCCTCTGTGACTTTCATTCAAGCGGTGAGGTGGAACAATGGTGCAATATTTCCACTTTGAAAAGGCAGTGTGAATGGGGCTAGAGTTGGCAAGTATCCACATACAAACACAAGGTGTATACAGGAACTTGTGGGCATGTAGTGTGAAGTCACTGAACATGTATTATTCCTCTAAATAAACATGATGCCATTCTGGACAATCTGATTAGGATTTAGAAAGATGTGGGGAGATAAAAAGTGAGGGAAAGAAAGACAGATTGCCTCGCCCAGGCATAATGTGGCTATAGTGCAGCATGGAGGAATCCCAGGAGAAACACAAATGAAAAGAGAATAAAGTTTAATCTAATACATCAGCTTACAGCAGAGGGCAGAAGGTGGAGAGGAATGCAAAAGACAATGGCTTCATATTGCACAAATCAATAGCAATTCAATTCCACAACCCCTACGCAAAAAACATAAAGTTACATATACCTGGGCAAACACATGCTCACAGTCTTGAAATGTCCATGGCAGTAATTAAATTATCAGCACCCAGGCTCTATGCAGCATAGAGGGGAGAAGAGAATAAAGTGCTGCAGAGGAAAACTGAGGGCCAACTCCCCCAGCCCCATTCGTCCAAGCTTATTCACTTAATCACGCGGCAATTGTTGGTGTTTTTATTATTTGCGCCGAAGTTAGTTTGAGTCAGATCCACAGAAAACTATGTGAGTGTACACAACTTAAGAGTACAGGTAAAATGTGTGCTGCATGTGTGAACAAGCATATGTGGGCAATGCCCTGATCTGATTCTCTGGACACTGTTTGTAGTTCATATGTGAAAGGACTTATGAATCTTGGATTACTGAATCGAACCATGGTAGGGATGCCATGGTGAGAAAAAAATTCCAGAGGCAACACTGTTGTTACCAATTACAGACACTGCCAGGCACAATAAAAAGATATTTGATGTATGTTGCAATGTATGATGTCACTGCTAATTCAAACTAGAGCATGAATTTGTAATTTTAGCATTCATCGTCGCACTGGTATCACCCACAAAAGCTGCAGGTGTACACAGTGATCATCTCAAAAGTCAGAATCATCACAAAGTCTGATCTTTGCATTCAAGGGAGTCAAACTGACTACTAGGAAAACACTCCACTGGGTGAATTTCACCAATATATCAGCAATTATTCAGTTGGTCAATGGCAGAACTGGGCTGCATCTTTGTGGATCAGCTATGGACACATTATTAGACAATGTGGGGTAAAATTTACAAAAAAGTATTGTCTCCTATTCTGAACAAGCCCTTACTCTTAAAATGAGAAATACAAACAGAACAAAAGGTCAAAAGGTTACTTAGGGGCTTAGTAGATTGTACACAATTATCACTGCTATACTATTTTATCTCAACATGATTAAATTATCTACAAGTAAAATATTGGACTTTTCCTTCTTGTGTAAAGGAAACTTGTGACAAAGTTACGTTTTTTTAACTCGAAGCTGTCTGACTCCCTCACTCGCAGGGACAGAGGCTGTTTTCCACGGGAAAGTTCACTGAAGTCTCGGTCGGGAGGGCTGACAGTCACGGTGATTTATTTTCATCACAAACACTCGGTGAGTTAAAGTTTTTTGCTGGTGACAGATGCTATTTTTCGGCCAGAAATGTTACGAAATGTTGGTAGGACGGACGGGAGGACAGACAGGAGGACGGACGCTTCTCCACGTAGCTGTGGTAATTTTTTTCCTCAAAGACAGAGTTACTACGTTACTGTTGTTTGGTCATGTAACATTGCTTTGTGGGAAATTTCTCTTCATAAGTTGAGTGAGGGACCTGTGCAGTTAGACCATCCCATCGACACACCCCCGCTCTGCTGGCTTATCCATTCACACTGGTTCAGTTCACCAATAATGCGGTCCTGATACTACCTCCAGAGGCGGATCAGCGCCGGGGCCAAATTTCCCCCCTCTCCCCATCTGAAACTTTCACACAGAGGAGGGTGCGGAGAATTGGCGCAGGATCCCCGCACACAAACGGCAGTGTGAATGGGGCTAATCTGACAGCTAAACAGATCCTCCACTCATCAAATAAAAGGGAACTGTCCCACATTTCAACCCACAAAGCAACATTACAGGAACAAACAATAGTAATATGGTAACTGGTACTGTCTTTGGCAACTTATATGAGGAAAAAATACAGCAGTTAAACGTTGAAAAGTGTCCGTCATCCTCTCGGTCCTAGCAACTATTTGTCCCAATTCCGCCGATAAACATCATCTGTCCCTGGCAGCAGAGCCAGGCAGCTCCTGCAGTTGAATGGCTGAGATTATGTGATTCAGAGGAAAAAACTTTTAAAAAACTCTATTTTTTTATTTTGCCTTCCACTACTGTGTTGCTGTAGTAACTGCCTCTGGGAACTTGTACTGAAAAAAAATCCCAGTGACCGTCAGCCCTCCTGACTGAGTCTTAAGTGAACTTTCCCCCGGAAAACCGCATCTCTCCCCACCATGCTTGGTTCAGTGTGAACACACAATGCCTGAGAAATGGTGAGCGTTAGCTGCGCCAATAATGCAGTGTCTCTGTGTGAAAAGGGCATTAGTCTAAGCAGACCCAATGCTGTAGGGTGTGGTACTGTGTTGTCCATGCACTTGTCACATTCTATTATGCCATCATACAATATTTTTAAACTAAACTGTACATCAGCCAGCTGGTGATTACAGCTAAAGGCAGGAACACACTGGCCCAACCGTTGGACGTCGAGGTTGGGAACAAATATGTTTGGTGTGTTCAGCTGCGTTGGAACGGCGTAGACGGTGTCTGCTCCGATTCCACATGCGAAGTCTGAGGAGGTTGGCCGTCTGAGCCATTGGATTCTCTGATTGGTTGTGTGCCAGCTGAATGGCCGTTCTGATTGGTGGTGTGCTAGCGAATCAGCACGGTGTGAGGGAGGGCGGAATACTGTGTGCGCTTTGTTTTTCTATGCACTCTGTTCCATCATTCCCCGTTTTCATGTTTTGCAGTACTGGCACGAGACTAGTTGTTATGTCCGTTCAGGACGAGTTAATCTGTGTTCGTTTGGTAATGCCTCGCTGCATGTTTAGTATGCAGCTGTTTTTATCTGAATTTGTTCAGTTTCGTTTTTATCGAAAGTATATATACATATATATATATATATATATATATATACACATACATACACACACACACACACACACACACACACACACACACACACACACACACATATTAGTGTTACCTCTCGTTGTGGCAACATATGCAAGGCACTGTCACGACAGAACACGTGTTTGGTCACTCTCATCTTTCTTGTAGCCGAAATAATTCCAGATAACTGACGCTACTTTTCTTTTTGGCACCAAGTCTTTGTTTTCAGCGATTTCTCTTGTTGTTGCTCATTTTTCAATGTTGTTACCAGGAACTCACTCCATGTGCAGGGGCGTGGTCTGCTTCGGCACGCTGATTAAGAACTAATGTGATTGGTGATCGTTGTGTGTCAGGTACCCTTGAAATTAGATGAGTTCTTTTGCCTGACTATTGCGCACACATACATTGTGATGACGATGCTCAAACGATATATTGTGCAGCTCTAGCTACCGTGGTTACAAGTCTGCTCATGCAGAGCAGGCTCCTCTGTGGGGAGGGGCTTTGAAGGCAGGGCTGCAGCGCAGCAGAGAGGAAGAAGGAGGACCTGGTAGTTGAACTCAAATTTTCTAAGTCCACTTTTTGCTCAAAACTCCAGACTGCAGCTTAGAGTTCTTTACAATTAAACTCCTCTGTTATTAAGCAATTTAAACATCCTTTATCATGTTATTATAGAAATGTCGGGGTTTCCCCAATAGTAATCCTGGAACAGCTGATAGCATACACAATGAAACAGGAAAATACATCAGATATCGACCAGGGACACTGGAGACAAACTAAACTACAACACCATTCCTTGCACAGGCATAGCTTGAGTGTCACAGCACAGGCTTGTTAGATGGAGAGAAGGGGGTTGTCATGGGTTGGATGCGGTTACAAGATGTCACCACGATCACCCTGGATGCGGAGCAGGCGCACGTTGGACCTATGCCAGAGAAAGTTCATCCTGGGCTAACCTTAGCTGAACTGTGTGTGGTACTCAGTGAGACCAAAAGTGCCAGGAAAGCCCCAAGTGATCCACCCTTAGGAGTAACAGCCTTCACATATAGGTCAAAACTTGGCATATTTGCCAAAACAGTCAAACATAAAGCCTACATGTTACTAACCAAATGTTGCCCTGCCCCCACTCCGTTCCTTAGATCTGTGTGTGTGTGTGTGTGTGTGTGTGTGTGTGCGTGCGTGCGTGCGTGCGTGCGCGACAGAGGGGAGTCATTTCCATAGGTCACGGACCCACCCGCCCAACATACCCTACCCCCATCCACCTCCATTATGGCCAGCTCTTTGTCCACACCAGATGTGCCTTCTTTGTGTGTGTGTGTGTGTGTGTGTGTGTGTGTGTGTGTGTGTGTGTGTGTGTGTGTGTGTGTGTGTCTGTGTGTGTGTGTGTTGGGCAAGGGGGGCCCACTGGCCCAGACTTGGATGGATCTCCCCCTCCATACAAACACATAGCAGACCAGCCTATCTGCCAAGCTGAATTGTTGGTCCTTGCTGGTCATAGTAGACACAGCACACTGTCCTTGACACTGGACAAACTAGGGATCAATAGTCAGTTTTGGAAAGAAAACCTGTTTAGGAGAGTTCAAAGGAAAAAGCCTGGCGGGGAAGTAAAGCAACATGCCACACCAACAGTCCAATCTGCATTAACCTGGGAGTTTCAGAAAGGCATGACATGACAGCAGTCCCACTTAAACCCACTGAGATCAGCTTTTGTGTGCAATAGGAATGTGTAAACTCTGCATTTACACCCAGGTCAACTGACTCTGCAGTAGACACAGGTTTTTAATAACCTCAGCTTGGCTTTGATCTAAACATAAGACCCGGGTGAACACGCTAAATTTCGTGGTGCGAAGTGATGACGCGTTATCAACATCCGGTGGTGGTGTGTAAATAAGGAAGGAATTTGGGATGTGGTTAGTGCTGGGCGGCATGACCAAAAATGTATATCACGGTATTTTTCAGAATTCCTATGGTTTCACGTTCTATGACTGTATTTTTTTTTATGCATAATCAGGTGTTCACAGCATTTTCTACTGGTTGAGAGAGGAATTACTAGCCCCTTTTAGATGGAAAAGGCGGCACATTTGCTGCAAGGTAAAGGCAGCACTCTATGTCTATCTATAAGGGAGGTGTAATTTTCCTCTCTCAACCAGTTTCTCATTCCTTCTTCCCAAAAAGCGCCACTGAGGTAGGTGTAAACATGTGACATGACGTGAGGCACGAAGTTGGGCGTTAACAGTGACATACAACATATGCATCGGAAGAAATGTGGTGACACATGATAGATTTACTTAATTTTAGACCCATGGCCCATATTCTCGCCTCCTCAGTCAAACACATGCCAATGTTAAACCCCCGCTTTTAAAGGAAGCGTGCGGCGGAGCACCTCACTCCCTCCGTTAGCTGCCTCAAGCAACAGACAGCTAACAGGAAGCAGATCGAATTTGTCTTTAAAATAAGAGTTTAACATTGCACCCCATTGAAGTTTAGAACTGAGTTCTTAGCGGGGGCTTTTAATTCGAAAGTAGCGACCGCTACAAACAAGCTGACAGCTACAGAGACCGAGGAGACGCTAGCATCTCCCGGATCTCAGCGGCTTTCCAGTTGCTCATCTTGACGTCTGCAGATGAAGTGATGAACTGCAATGTCTATCCTATCCATCTCCACCGTAACATAACACCAGAGCACTACTGTTTACCCTCACTACGCCTGGCTGATCGTAGCGCCATGCCTGTATAAGCACAACATTGAAAAGGGTCTGGTCTGAAACAGTGTTGTACGGCATAGCGTAGCGTTCCGAACGTTGTGTAAACAAATACAGCGGTATGGTGGTATATTAAAAATTCATATCATAACGAAAATACACACCGGCATTCGGTGTGTCTATGAAGACCCTTTATTACTGGACACAGTGTTGGAGGACACTGGTGTTTTAAAGCCAAAAAATGCTCTACTTCTATGCTATGAAAATACCAGGTTCGCCGACCGAGCTGGCTTACTTCCGGTTTAGCGCTCAGCTAACTTGAAGGGGAATAAAATAATTTAATCCTGCAGCTCTTCTGGATTTTCTAAATGTTGCTGGACCGAATGGCACAAATTATGATTGTCAAATAAGTAATGTTTTACAGATGCTTCTTTCGCAATGGGTCTATTATTGTTTTCTCTTCTGTTACAACTGTTTCCAGCGCAATCGTGACATACAACATAACGCTTCAGCTAAATATCACAAATGCATGGCCTTTCCTGTGGGAAATGGGAATGGGGCCAATAGCCAATTTTTAGTAGGTTGACCTGCATTAAAAAACCTGTAACCACTCATTTTTGTGGAAATGCAGTATCTGACATAGAAAGCAGTTCCCTCGATGTGTGTGTCCACAGATTCTCAAATAAGATCACGTAATCACTGATGCAAATTTCTGGGCTGAAAACAGAAACTGTTTTTTGCACATTGGTCACAGCTGTTTTTACTGTGTTGCATTTGGAGAACATTGGGCATTCATCAACTGCAACTCTTCCTAATGAAACATTGTGTGTGCCATGCAACTGGCCGGTTTAATAACAAAAGATGAAATAACGCTGAGACAGCTTTTGTTCCAACAAAACAAAGAGGAAGGTACGGATAGCCATACAGACTGACAATGGAAGGGGAGGAGCAGGCAGTACATCTGTCCGGGCTGCTGCTCTTATAAATATGCAGCAGCTTGATCTAAAGGTTAGACAGCCTGCACCCTGGCAGCTGCTCTAACCCAGACACTGAACGCCCACACACAGTCATTTACAATAGACAGTCAGTGTGTTTACATGACACTAAAGAAAACCAAGTTATTGGGTTAGTCCGAATATGATTGGATTTTTAAGATACATGTATACACCCTAGTCTGACTAAAATCGGACTGGATTGGATTACTCATAGTCGGATTAAAACACCTAGATTATTCGATTGATAGTCACATTACACCTGTATACGTTCCATCAGATTGGATTTGGATTTTGCATTCTGCGCAGGCTCGAGATTTTTTTCCCGGGGCCGTGAGCCGGAAGTAGAAGGACGGCGACAACGACGGCGTCTTCTTCCAAAATCACCGCAAGCAAGAGCGCCATTGTGCATCTAGTTTGTGTAATTATCATGTACACCATATAAGAAATGTACATAGATTTAGCTTCATCTCGCTCTTCATACGCCATCTTTCTCGAATGCTGAGGCAGAGTTTGTTGTTGCTGGTGACGGAAAAAGTCGAACGTACGGCAGAAAACCGTGCGTACGACCATTTCCATGCAAATTTCGGCATTTATCAATTTGGAAGTGAGCGGAAGCTACGATCAGATCTCACGTCAGGTCTGAGCTCGTGTACGCAAATCTGAATGTGTGGATTTGCGGTGCAGCACAGCAAAATCTGACTGAGTCTGAAAATAATTATTAAACAAACCTCAGCTGTCATTAAGCATAAGCAGTCACATATTTAGAACAGATCAAACGGATTATTTTTTACGTTTTTACTGATACCACTTTTTTGTAAAATAAAATATGTAAATAGCCTAACATGACAACGAATTAACGGAATACCTAATAACCCCACTGGCAAACCTGCTACAGAGCAGGAACACAGATTCAATAGTGCGCACACACACACACGGGTCACAGTGGAGCTGCTTCGGGTTGCTGAAGGGCAGGTGGCTCCGTCTCAGACCAGCAGGGGAAACTCTGCTGTATACCACAGAGAAAGTGTGCCATATTATTTTGGCCTGTTTAGTTTTGCACAACATTGCATTAGTGAATGCAGCCTTTGATGTGCCGGCACTGCCGGGATGCCGATCTCCATCTCTAGGGATGGGAATCGAGAACCGGTTCCGGCTCAGAACCGGTTCCAACTGAGCAATTCCATCGGAATTGCATGCCTCTGGCGTTATCAATTCTTCCTAACGATTCTCTAATTTCGCTGCCCGCTCAAGGAAATTTTGCGTAGCGGTACATTTGCGTCACACTCTCTGACGGCTCAGACCTTCAACAGCGAGGCAGCATCATGGAGACGAAGAAGCGATCTATTCTGCCGTGTGTCATCAGTGCAATCAACCTGGATGCGAGAGGAAGCTAGCGTAAATATCGCCGCTTCTCAGCTAGCTATGAGACTGTGCTACTAACCATGAAGGCTGCACACCTGAACATTGGCTCCATGGACTCACCTTTCCCCCGAACAGCTGTTAGCCCCGTCGATCAGCTGTTAGCCCCGCAATCAGCTGTTAGCCTAGCAACGCTAACTTTCAAACCGATGTACTCAATACTGTGTGGACTGTCCATCCTTGCTCTGCTGGTCCTCCCTCCACCACAACCTCGGGGTTATTCACCGCCGGGCTCCTTTGTCGCTCTCCTCTGCTGCTGTGGTCTCCCCCGGCTGCGGCGATGTTGGACGGGACCTCCAGACGCAAGTCAGTTTACCAGAACGGTGCTATTCCCTCCGTGAGGACTGGCAGGCGCTCCATTTGTTATTTGTTTTGCTTGTTCCATTTTGTTAAATGTCCTTGGGTACCCTGAAAGGCGCTATATAAATTAAATATATTATTAATAATGTTGTAATATCGGTTAGGGCGCCTACGTTGCTGCTGGTCAAACAAGCTCCACTGAGATCTCCGTTGACAACGGTAATGTTGAGATTAAATATCCTGCTAGCAGGGAGCAGCTTTTTATTCTATGTTTAAGTTGAATATGTTTATGTTCACAGGCTTGTGCAGACATAATTTTGGGAAAAAATAAAATGGTTGCTTTTGGTGCAGAAGATGGTGTAGAACTCCTTTTTTGCCACTCAATTAACTACTCAGGAATCAATATGAGAATTGATAAGGAATCGAATCGATAGACAGAATCGACAATGGCATTGATATCGATAAAAACTTATCAATTCCCACCCCTATCAATCTCGGTAAAGTTTCTCTTCTTGCCAGTGCCTCTTCTCTCAATGTTTGACCTCAGTGGACGAGGCTTCTGAACCAGGAATATTTAACGGCGTAACATGTTAATGACGATCAAATTCAGCCGCTGCATTTATCAAGACCTGATCATTCGTACGCTGGAATTGGTCAGATACGAATGTTTCATAAATCACACGTGTGTCCTGTCGTAAGACCAATTCTGCGCTCAGATCTGCACTGTGCGCAGAATTGCATTCTCATGCAAAATTGATAAATGAGGGCCACTGAGTGTTTAAGGTAGAGCCCTTCATCTCACAGTTCAACAAAGTCTTCATCATGTTCTGAATGTCCTCCTGTCTTCAATATTCCCTAACACAGAGGACTACACTGCATGTCTCATCTTAATTTCTTCATCTGCCAGCTACAAAGAGCACGACTGTTTCTGTTGTTGCAATGAGGCCCTGCTTCAGTGCAAGCCTAATCCACTCTAGCAGACAGGATAGTCCAACTCATCATTCCGGCACAACAAAGATGAGGGTTTGGTCGACACCCGTGTATGGTCCACATGGGCAAAGTACGATTAGTGTGAAATATGCTGCCCAAAAACGCAAAATTATAGGCTACACATCTGAAAACGTGCTCAACAGAGAATTAGGGTTTATTCAAATGATGCAACTGGACATCATTCTCCCCACAATTCCCATTTCAGCTGGACAGTCCCAACAGCACAGCACTCTAAGATAAAGCCTACATCACTTCCGAGCAGGCGCGCACAGACATGCATAGAGAGAAACCCTCCTGAGCAACACAGGGATAGTGGAAGAGGCGGGGGTAGAAATTAATGGAGGCCAGTGAGGGGAGAGCCGTTTGAAGCCGCTGACTCACCGCTCAGACTCAACTGGCTGACTGTCTGGTTAGTTGCTCTGGAGCCTGGCCCCCACATTCTACATTCACAACGCGCCTGGTGATTACAGGCTGCTATGCTACACTACCAGCTCTACATCGAAATAATTCCTCGCAGTTTCATAAAATGCTTGTTCTTCAATTTTACTGTCCTACAAACTCTTTTGTACATCCAATGTACTGTACCACAGAAATGCCAAAGCATGAAATAATGCAGTACAAAATAAGACAATTACATGACAACTGTGAGGTGTAAGAAGGCATGACTGTGGAGGTATGAAGTAGAGCTGCAACGATTACTCGAGTAACTCGAATAATTCGATGACAAAAAATGGTTGAAGGAAAATCTCTGCCTCGAGGCTTCCTTTAATTCCTATCACCCACGTTATGTGGCCTGCTTAGCTCAGGGATCATTTTTCCGCACGGACTTTTATTGCAGACACACACCACTACGTTCAGAATTGAGTGGGTGTGATGGCGGAGAGCCAAGAAACCGTCCGTAAAAGACCAAAGTTTGGGATCATTTCAGACTTAAAAAAGAAGATAACAAAGTGCAAAGTGTCTACTGCAAAGCAGAACTGGCGTATCACAACAGCAGGTCAACAATGATTCAACATCTGAACCAAAAGCATCCAGTTGTTAATACCAGCTCACCAAGCGTCGCCGACACAAGCCAACGTAAACATTGATGTTAGCTAATTTAACAGAGCCTAGCATCGCTAGTTAGAACGTATGGTATTTGTGGAGGCTGTAGCCTGATGTGGGTATGACTACATATCATCTTAAGATGTGGAAACTAATTTGTGTTAAATTGCAAGAGAGTAAGAGCCTACACCAAATAACTTCCTGTATTTAATTAACGGCTTTATGTCGAAGAAACCAGGGAGATGCTAAATCCTGAGTTGGCCTACGAAAACACATTATAGCTTCACAACTTTATAGCACTTAAATTTAATTGGAAAAATAGATAACCCCTTGGTTCCACCAGATACGTGTTCGGTCCGCCTCTGTTCCTTCATGGCTCCGCCACAGCAGTGGAGCAGATACACAAGACTTCTATTTTGGCAAATCCCGGAACACAACACAGTAATTCAGCCAAATTCAGCACAGAATACACAAGAAGTCCTGCACAGTAGTGCTGCGCTATGCAGGACTCAAAATGCAGGTGGGGATTGCCGGACGACAGATGATGGTGCAAAACTGTACCAGAGCTGGAACGCAGCGAACATGCATCTAGTGGAATCTTTGGGTTAGACATGTTACAAAATGTAGCCAATCTGGATGTGTACAGACAACTCAGCATAGTTTGCCGCACGTGAAGGCTGATTTCTACATTAAAACACTATCTTTAAAGTCTGTGTAAAGCAAAATCAGCCATTTTCTTCTAAACACATTAAACAGGTCATAAATGTATTTACTTAAAACATGTAAAAGCCATCCGACCATTTAGAATTTAATTTTGGAGCTAGGCTCACAAACTGTTTTTCAACATTTCTGTGTTCAGGATTTAATGGGCGGGTCAGAAATCATGGGGGGGTTTATGCAAATCATGGCCGTGTTACGTAACGCGGCCATGATTTGCATAAACCCCGCCCTGCTGCAGAAGTGGTATAAATACGTGCAGCCCATCAGCTTCAGCGGTTCTCCCACTCGCTCTCCAGTCTTGGATAGCATTGCTTACAATAGTTTGCAGCTAGCTAACCAGCCAACCAGTCAGCTAAACAGTCACATTTCCTCCTCATCGCTCCTGCACCTTTCCTGGATGCCACAGTGTGCAGGGTGATGGCGCTGTTAGCTTATTTAAGTTTCCTTCAGATGACAACGTAAAGAAACTGTGGATCGATTTTGTCAAGAGGAGCTAACGTTACTGTGGGGAGTTAAACACCACCACCGTCACACCGTCTCTGCAGTGTCCACTTTTCTCCCTGATGGTTTCAGCAACTGTCACCAGGTAAAGTCTGGATTTCTGCAGAGTCCGTTGAGGCTGGTCACCGGGGCTGAACCGATCCTCTCCATCCCCGGCTTGCATCCTCTCCTCCAGCCGACAGCATGTGCCAACGGCCTTAGGTGGCCGCCCCCGGCCCCCCTCGACCCGCTGATGGCGGGTGCCACCGGCCTTATGTTGCTGCACCGCCGCAGCCGACCCTCTCCGTCCTGCTGACGGCGGGTCCCACCGGCGGTATGCGGAGCATTATTGGTGAGCCGTCCCAGTGTGAACGGATAATCCGGAGGCCAAAAATATAGTAACTGTAACCGTCTTTAGCAACTTATCAGGAAAACAAATACCGCAGCTGTATGCGGAGAAGCGTCCGTCCTCCTGTCCGTCCTCCGCCTGTCCTCCCGACTCCTCATCACATTTCTGCTCAGAAAACAGCGTCTGTCACCGGCAAAGACTTTAACTCACCGAGTGTTTGTGATGAAAATAAATCACCCGCGACTGCCAGCCCTCCTGACCGAGACTTCAGGGAACTTTCCCCCAGAAAACAGCCTCCGTCCCCGCGAGTGACAGAGCCAGACAGCGTCCTGTTTACTGATGGTGATTATGTATTATGCAATTTAGCGCGAAAAACTTCACTCCGTCACTGTCCAGGATGTTTGGTTAGTCAGGATCTAGATCACTACACATTGTAACAGCATCCATATGATTATAAATTGTCCGCGGGTTTAGGTAGACAAGGGGAACACCTTCAGGGAACACCTGGGGAAACACCGACGTCATTAACATGACGTGTACCGTCACCGTCACTGCAACCGTCCTGCCGACAACAGATGCTCTCATCCCCGCCACCGGCCAAACTTTAGATTCTCTGTCCGAGCCCGACCTGGTCGTTATCCCGGTCGTTATCGCCATCAGCCAGGAAACGGTCGGACGCTCGTCACCGCCAGAGGCGGGCGCTTTTTTTTTTTTTTTTACAAGATCGCTGCAGCCCACAAACACCCACTGTAAAGCAGCTAACATTGAGGATGAGTATAGCGTCGCAGCGCGCTGTTCCACCGTCTGGGGAGAACCCTGGTTAATGTGTCGCCCGGCCGGCTCGGACACAACGTGCACGGGCAATTAAATGCATTTTGCTGAAGGTGCCAATCCTGAAGGTGATTTTACATCGTGCATCCTGTCATGTCCATGTAATGTTAGCAGATGTTATTGCATTTAATCATGACATGATTTGGCCTGAGTCCCTGAGTCCCGAGTCCATCTGACAGCACAATGATAATCCACATATTATATTTATATGTGCACCAATATAGCTATGACAAGGAGTTATATGTAGACTGGGGTGTTACGTTTGTGTGTAATGTAAAACATGGCCTGTGAGGAACGAGGCTGAGCACTATCAGTGTCTGACTCAGAGTCAGTTTCTGGCTCCGATGGCTCAAACGGGTCCGGCTGGGTCCATCGATGACGCTGCTAGTAGCTTCCATTGTTACTGTAGGTTAGGTCCTCCACAAAACTAAACAATATGCAACAATAAGACCCAAAGATATTATTTCAAAATTCGAATATAACGACAAATCAATTTGCTCCACAATAAACCTCATGATTTTAATAGGTAAATTCCACATCCATAAGAGTAAATTTTCCAAGTCCCTCCCAAACTTTAATGTCTTCACAAATGAGTTTATTCTTTACATAGACACCTTAAAACTGATGCCAAATAAGAAAAGTGAACGGACACTACAATACTTAAAGTAATTTTCACTTACCCCAAAATAAGAAATGCCTTATACATATTTATTTTATTCTATTCCAATTACATGTATTATTTTATCAAGAGATATATTTTTTATTCATTTTGTATCTTGTCTTATCACTCAGTGCCTGCTGTATCTGATTGTCTGTACTTTTAAATAAAGATTTTCATACAAAAAAAAAAAATAGGTTAGGTCCTCCTGCAGTACACGGAGGCAGCTCCCCTCCTGCGTGGGCGATGGCTCCAGCGCCTCTAACTGACACGCCCCCAGCGTTTCACAGCAGAGAGAAGTGCTTGTTTTTCCAGGATTTTGAGACCTAATTTTATATACTTGGCAATTTTTTTAATCTTTCAAATTTGGCTCAGTGGTCAATGACACATGTTTCTTTGGTATGACAAACTCATCACACAAATTTATTTTTGCTTTACACGGACTTTAAGTTCAGTTTAGTGCAAGTGTCACTATACACGCAGGGTTCCAGACTGCGACCAAATTTTATATTTAGTCGCACATGTGCGACCAGTGAATTTGCCAGTGTTTTTTATTTTTTATTTTATTTTAACACCGGTAGTGGAAGGGAACCAAAGCGAATCAAAGAATCTGGAATCTGGACTGACAGCTGACAGGCCAATGTGTGTTA
The DNA here is from genome assembly GCA_963678695.2 of Diplodus puntazzo. NCBI lineage: Eukaryota > Metazoa > Chordata > Actinopteri > Spariformes > Sparidae > Diplodus > Diplodus puntazzo. Next base: position 5,020,924 of record OZ023171.1, on the reverse strand, counting down.
GATGGGCAAGAACTGGCACTGCAAGTGGCTAATGTGTGGAGGGGGAGGGTCCGAAAGTTGTTCCGAGCGCAGAAGGAGAAGGTTTCACTTTCAGCGAACAATGGCGAAACGAACTCCGCGATTCAACCAGATACGTGTCCGCTGCGTGACGGAGCTGAGCTGGTTTTTCACTTTAGATAACGTCTTCACTTCCACCAGGTTCGCTGCGCTGCCGAAATGGAGGTCCTGCGTATCTGCGCCGGACTACCGTTGCAGATACACAGGACCTCTATTTCGGCGGATGCTGGAGCAGGACGCAGCAATTCATCTGAATTTAGCACTGACCACAAACAACAATATAACATCCGGTTACTATTCAAAATAAAACACTCCGTGTTGACACCAGCACACAAATCTCAAAAAAGAGACAAACACAAGCTCTTCTACTATTCCTTCGGTCGGGGAACACTTCAAGTTGTTGTTTTTATAACACAGACCTATAACTGCAGCACTGTAAAACCAGATCGGAGCAGTAAGGCACCGGACACCTATCTGGTGGAATCTCTGTTGTTATTTACTCCAAGATAAGCCTAGAAGTGTGCCAGAGTCAAATCATAACTCAGAGGATGATTCCAAGTCTGAAGACAGGAGTGTGGTGAAAAAGGGCAGAAAATACTGTTTTCGTAAAGAATGGGTGCACAAATTTGACTGGTTAAGGTTTCTCAGAGAGACGAATTTCATGAACCGCAAGACTGCATGGCTGTCACAGCGAGCAGTCAACCTTAAAAATTAGGTTCCTTTATTCCGCTGTAACTGTATCAGTCAGATCTCAATCCCATACCAAGACATTCCGTTAATGCAGAAGACCGTCAATAACCTGAAAACTTAAGTGTAGTGGTATCTACATATTGACATTCAGTGCGAGGCTCTATATTTCTCTCGATGAAGCAAATAGATCAATATGATGTGTTGTGGCTTGGTAGAGGAGGTTTGGTCGGAGGCTTTATGTTAAAGATGCAGGTCCTCCATTTGACACAAAGCCAAGTCAGGAAAGGAATAGCTTCACTGGTTGCTGCCTCAACTCTGTGTTATATTCAGTCTGACACAAGAAAAACAATACATCACTTTACTGTGGAACAGGAGGAGGACAGGGGTCTTGGCTTGTACTTGTACATATTGTACTGCTTGTACATACGGCAAATACAGTATATACCCATTTCTTTGTATGCATGAGGAAACCCATTCTTCACACAAATAGGCCTACAACCAGAAAATACTTTCAAACCAAGCAAGTTAAGTCAAATTTCAGTGAGCGCTACGTGTTGTGAAACATTCTTGGACAAACCATTCCACTGAAGCAGTTTGTTGCAGTTTCAGCATGTACACTGTGGCATTTCCTGTTAATTTCTTGTGTTCAAACTGCCAAAACAATGTAACTTCCCTAATTCATAGTAGAGCTGCAGCAATCAATTAATTAATCAGTTGGCAATTATTTGCCTAAATGAATGCCAAATGCAGTCCATATCAGCTGTTAAACAGGTAGGACTTCAAACTAGCAGTCTGGAGGTATCTCCAACCCCTCGATTCCACCATATGTCCGCTGCCTTACATCTCCACCATGGCAGCGGAGCACTCTAGTCTATGTGTTAACTTCCACCATGTGCCCGTACAGAGGCTATGTCCTCGCCACAGTGGCCCAGGGTTTGAATCCCAGTAAAAGCAGTAGAGCTTATGATTTCCTGGCCTTCCCATGAAGGGGAACAGAGTGGGGGGTAGGGTTGGTAAAAAATAGATTATTAATTAATCGCGATTATAATATTGACGATTATGAGTTGATTATTAATTTTTTTTTTCTAAATTGTAATACAAATTGGAGTCCTCCTCTTACTGGCTTCCACTACATGGTCCACAGTCTGGAGCAAAGATATGTTATTCCATCCGAGATCTTTTTTACGCTTAAATTGATTCCAAATCTTTACAAAGAGACAAAGCTTTTCGTGCAAGAGTCCCTCAACTCTGCTCACAGGGTAGCAATAACCTGCGATGCTTGGACATCCACAGCTACAGTCTCATACATGACCGTTACAGCTCATATGTCAGCAGTTAATGGAAGCTAATGTCCTACATACATCAGACGAAAGCTATGGATGATAGCCACACAAGCGCAAATATGTGTGAGTTTCTTAAAGCAATGGCAGACGAGTGGGGAATAGAGAAACACGACCCGGTTCTCGTCATCAACAATGCTTTTAACATGAGTCTGGCTGCTGAGCTTGGCAACTTTCTTTTAACAGTGAAAGACTACATTTAAACAAAGTAAAAAATAATAATTTGGATATTACAGTTACACTATACAATATTCAAGGTGCAGTGAAGTGTTACTCAAAAGAGAAGTAAGATAATTCAGCAGCTGACTGATGAAAATCTAATCGATAATCGCTAATAATCGAAAATCGATTTGTAATCGAATCAAGACTTCAATAATCGGAATCGAATCTAATCGAGAAATTGGGCATATTAACCACCCCTAGTGGGGGGCCATTCATTAACGCATTGGTGCCTTTGAATCTGATGGCCACTGGCATTGCTACAACCTCTCAATTTAGTCATGGTTCCTTTGGCCGGTACAACGGGCGTTCAGGGTCAACCGCAAGCCTGGCATTCCACTGGTGCTAGTGGTGACAGCAGCAGCAGACAGCACCCAGAAAAACAGCACTTCCCAAACAACACAAACAGACACAAAAGGCCAACACCGGGGGGGTTGTGTCATGCAGAGCAAAGTATTGACCGTAAATAAACCACAACACTTCTGGTGAAGCCTAAAAAAAGTGGAAGAGGAGCCCCCTCGTTGGCTTTGATGAAAGATGCCATGATTATTGTCGTGCTACAAGTATTCCTTCCTGATATATTTTTCTGAAGGAGTGAACACCCTGGTTTCAATGCATCCCTTAGATCAGATCCCTGGAGCTTTCAATCAATTTACTGCATCAATTCAAAGTTTCTAACTGAAACATTAAATTGAGGGCTTCAATTCCCCAAACTAGTTGCAACCTGCTTTGACTGGCAGTAGACACAGAGAAATTAAAAATAAAGTGTGCCGCTGAAAATTGTTTGATTTCTGAGCATGGAGTTCTTTGATCTGGTGTATCTTTAGAATTCACAATAGAATTTAAACTCTATATGAGTAAATTTAGGTTTATTTCACTTGTCTATCATTACCTCCAACAAGGAGGAGGATGTTTTTACCATGTCCATTTGTTGGTTGGTTTGTCAGCAGGATAACACATAAACTACAGAATGGATTTCCATGAAACTGGGATGGAGGATGGAACTGGGCCAAGAATAGAACTTGCAGACCTGTACGGAGGGGCAGATTCAGGTTAACATTCTGACATTTTAAATTAATTTACTTAATTTTCAAAAAATGACTATTCTTCCCTTACACATATGATTCCAGCTGCATTGTTTTGTTGATCTTGTGTAGGGCTGCAACGATTACTCGAGTAACTCAAATAATTCGATTACAAATAATGATCGAGGCAAAATCTCTGCCTCAAGGCTTCATTTCATTCCTATCACCCGCGTTATGTGGCCTGCTTAGCTCAGGGATCATTTTTCCACATGCACTGTTATTGCGGACACACACCACTACATTCAGAATTGAGTTAGCGATGGCGGAGAGCCAAGAAGCCGTCCGTAAAAGTCAGAGAATGTCCAAAGTTTGGGATCATTTCACACTTAAAAAAGAAGATAACAAAGTGCAATGTGTCTACTGCAGAGCAGAAGTGGTGTACCACAACAGCACGCCAACAATGATTCAACATCTGAACCGAAAGCATCCAGTTGTTAATACCAGCTCACCAAGTGTCGCCGACACAAGATAACGTAAACAGTGATGTTAGCTAATTTAACGTAGCCTACCATCGCTAGTTAGAGCGTATGGTATTTGTAGAGGCTGTAGCCTGATGTCGGTATGACTAGATATCATGTTAAGATGTGGAAAGTACTTGGTGTTAAATTGCAAGAGAGTAATAGACTACACCAAACAACCCCCCCCCCACAAACACACACACACACGCACACACACACACACACACTCATCTCATTTCTCTCACTCTTCCTCACGCACGGGTGCACACATAAACAAACACACACCTTTACTAGTTAGTTGGAATAGTTGGAATAAATACTTGTGTGTTTTTTTTCCAGGAATAAAAGTCAATTGCTTGGTCTATTTAACAGGCCTGTCATTTTAGTTACGCATTATTTGGTATTATTGTTTAATAATGCAAAATTATTTTTTATTAGATTACTCGATTAATCGATGGATAATCGGTAGAATGCTCGATTCTAAAAATATTCGATAGCTGCAGCCCTAATCTTGTGGTTGGCTATTACAAATTAGGTGATCTTAATTGATGGTTAAGCAGTCATGGGTGGTTTAATATTTAGAGTGGCACAGGGCTATAAAGTTTGATGGTAGATTAGGATTGATTGAATAAAAGGGGGCTGTTGGGCCTTGGCGAGGGTATGCGCTCTACTGGGTGCATTTCTAGTTTACGATTACAGAATTGATGGCACTCCTCCAAATATGACAAGGAAGGGTCAGAAATGTGGATAGTACATTTTGTATTTCCTGGTTTCTATTATAGTAGGGCTGCAACATTTTTTTTTTTAAATCAACAACACATTTACTCCAGACTTTTATTTGACTTTTTTTTTTATCCTACCAACACCAGTGGGGAATGATTGCACATGTAGCACTCTAAATAAGGGGCCACACAGCTGACTGAGTGCACAAGATGAATGAGAAAGCTCTGAAGTCGAGCAAATTAAGTCAAATCTCAGTGAGCAATAAATGTTGTGAAACATTCTTTGGCATTACAAAGGTGTTCCAATGAAGCAGTTTGTTGCAGTTTCAGTGCTTACACTGTGTCATTTCCTGTTAATTTCTTGTGTTCAAACTGCCAAAACAATGTAACTTCCCTAATTCATAGTAGAGTTGCAGCAAACAATTAATTGATCAGCTTCTTCTTAAATGTGATTTTTTATCTTCCCTCTGGTTTCTCTATTCCTCTATGCCAGTAAAATGATATACTTAGGTTGTGGATGAAAACAAGATGTTAGAGGATGTCATCTTGAACCCCGGGAAACACTGTTGGGATCTTTCACCATTTTAGTTGTTGAACAACCGATATCATTTATAAAGAGAGCAGACACATCGAAAATTAAAACAGTTGGAATTCTAGAAAACATTGTATACTTTTCACCATGATGTGCGATAAACTGCAGGAAATACCTCTCTAGATTTTAAGTAATTTCATTACCAGAAGCAACTCTGGGTCAAAAGAAGCTGAGATGACATACTAAACTGATTATCTATATTCTCTGTTATAAGCCATTGATTTGGAGTCTACCTTGAAAGTTGCTTGCAATGACTGACTGTGCATTCTACTGCCGCGACAGCTAAATGTGTCCCGTTAACTTTATATGCCTATAGAGAGCATGGGGCGATGCACAAGACTCAGAGCAGACAAATGGAACTGGGGGTGGGAGGGCTGAGATGAGGAACCAAGTGATAGAGCGTGAGGACAGAGCCTATTAGGCAGGAGGATGACTCGGGCTGCGAGGAGGAGAAGAGTAATAGTGACACCACCTAATTCAGCGCACTGCCAGCACTCAGATGTGTGTGGATGCTTTTGTATGTAGTACACTGCTGTATCTGAATGCTTCTAAAGCAAGAGTGTGAGAGCTACAGGGGTGTGGTCCTGAACACTGAACAAAAACATGATATGGAAAGGTGTGAATGGAGGTGTTTTGTGGTTAAATCACATCTACCCTTTTAAGATTATATATCACATATAGGCTTGTTTTTCATTTTAGTCACATAAGAGCTGAAACGTACACGGGTGCGCAGATATTTTTTTTCCTTATCTGTGGGTGAGATTATCTACATCTATAGTATTGGCTGCTTTTCTGATGGAAATGATGCAGCTCAAGCCATGGACCCACGCCATGACAATCCTATTGCTGGACAAAGAAAACGGAATTCCCACCCTTCTTGTGTGTCCCCGAGCCAACATATCAATTTAATAACCAGCCTGCATCTAAGGCAGTGATGGGGTATTTGAGGACACAATCCTGCTTTTGGCATGCCTAGGTTCTGATGAGATTTTCATGTATGCTGTTTGAAAAGCATGCTCCTGCACTCATGGTGAGGCTCTCTCCACACAAAGGAATGTCACACAAAGGAAACGCCTGAGACTGGAGTCAATAGGAAAACAAACACTATCAGCTGTTTGGATGAGAGAAGCCTTCCCCTTTTGCAATATGCTGACCACTGAAACAAAGAAAAAACACAGTTCCGCTGCAAAATGAAAATAAAAATCTCAAAACAGAGAGGGCGGGCATGAATGGTAGCTGCGACGGTGAGTGGTGTATCAGTGCCATTCTCTAATGAGGAGCTATAAATGCCGAATCCAATTCACAAATCGTGTGGGAAAATTCAATGCTGCTTATCGGCGACCATAAACCCCCCCCCCCCCCCCCCCCCCCATTACACATGGCACAAAATTCTGCAGCAGACTCCCGTTTAGTTGGCATGAATGGAAGACGCCAAATAGGTCTGCTTTAAACATTTCAATTGCAGCCCTCCACCTCTGCAACAGCACGCAGTGAGCTGAAAGTATGACTGCAAAGCGATATTCAAAGTCGAGTCTGACAAGAGTCCGGTGAAGCCGAGTGCGTAGTAATGTTTTACTGAGAGAAAGAAGAAGTAACGTTAACGTTAAGGCTACCGAAGAAATGTATCTCATCGCTTAACAGCAGGCTGTTTAACCGTCGAGTCTACGGCGAAAATTCCTCTGCAGTTTGTCTGAACGAAAAAGACCAGTATGATAACGAATCACATGATAAACTTAAATTTCCTGACACAAACCCGTCGTTTAGGTATAGCTTAACACGAAAACGAAAAATTTCGAAACTCTGTCATAGTTATAACACTGTTATTGACAGTAGCTAAGAGCTAGCAGGCTACCACGACGGTGCAGAGAATAAGTATGTGTGTCAGAAAGCTATTGGTGCTAAATAGAAAAGTTAAAACACCAGTTAACACTCAATGCAGCTAATTAACTCAGTAACTAATTAGACAGCGGGGCAGACGGGACGCATATTAATTTAATAGACTCTAAAAACATTAGCAAGAGACAGAGAAGTCATGAATGTAATTGTCCGTTTTACTTCAAGAGTCCAACATCTCCCTAAAACATTTCTGAGCAAAGACGCCATTGTCATCGCACCTGGGATAAGAAAATAGTGCGTGAGGTCCAAACATGAAGTGAAACTGTACAGCTCCGAAAGATAACGGTCACCTGAAACACAACACAGCCATTCAGCCCCAAGACAACACAAACTTGTGCAGTTCAATTAACGTTACGTGCCCCAAAAAAACCTGCGAGGGGACATGCTCAAAGCACAGGGTAAATGAACAACCAGTGCCCGATTAAAAGCAAACATCCTCACAGTGATGCTGCCAACTTTGTATTTGCGATACTGAGGACTGTTTCCACAGACACACTCCACTGCTCTTTGTTGGGAGAGCAGAATGGAAAAGCTGTGACCAAACCTGGCCGAGGAGAGGCAAGCTTGGATCCTGAGCTATAGACGTCGCCTCTTGTAAGCCCAATGTGACTTTTAGCTGCCTGCTTCTTTTTTCCCCAGACAATAAACATTCCTCAGACAGGCAGCAGAAGGCTGGCCACCGACCCTGCGCCATCTTAGTTAGGCACACTCTGCTTCTTCGGGCTTCTTGAACAAAGAGCTTTTCTGGCGAAACTGGCCGGCCACGAGAGTTTAACTTTCGAGGAAAACGCGAGAAACAGAAAATACAAGTCCGCGTTGTCCATTTAAGGACACTTACCGGTATTTTCTTGTATCCTTGTCCAGAACAAGAGGACGAGCAGAAGGCATGGTATTGCATCCATCGTGACTACGGACCAGACTGGCTGCCGACTGCTAACTTCTCCTGGTGCTAAGAAAGGGAGACCCGGATTGGCTAATAGATCCGCAAGACCCGCCTCCCTAGCGCTTGCTATGGGGAAGGGCAATGCTGATTGGTGAAAAGACCTGCCACACCCCGCCCCACTCGAACAACTCTACCGCTGCCGTAAACAAACACTGTTGCTATTCACTATAATGACAAATTATACATTTATCAGTTTACATTCATATAACTTCTATAATGACTGAATATTTTTGATGAACAACTACCAGTGGGTCAAGTATAATCCACTGAATAACAACCTTATAAACAAAGCTAATAACTCAGTGCAATACAATTTTCATAATTTTAACTATTTCAGTGAGAGATTTACTGCACATCAGCCTGAACACAATGGAACATTTCAGCGTAGCCAATGATAAAGGTGTATATGATGATCCTATAGCTCTCTCATGCAGCCAAGATTTAGATAGAACTGTCCACAGGCTCTGCGTGAGGGGAAAACTCTTTTGTGCCAGATAAAGACAGGCAGAGAGGAAGATGACACTCATGTGATTTGGACAGACAGAAAGAATGTGTCACCATGGCCCTGTCTGAGGGAACATATAACAAAAATAACATCAGCAAACACAGATAATATTCTTACTGCTGCCACTCTTCCCAGATAAGATAACCTCAATGACATGCTGTGGCTACAGCTGTGTGCATCCCCCATATATCAGTCTTTCACACACTCAGACATGCACACATGCACACACAAAGACAGATGCCTCTCACAATAATTCTACCTTACACACACAGCCACACACACAGACATATCCCTCGTGCATTGTTGTAAAACCCATAACCCTTCCTTTGTCTCCTCCACATTTTCTTCATCTCTTGAGTTGACACCCCCAACCACACACACGTGCACACACACACACACACGCACGCACGCACGCACACACACACACACACTTGACCTGGCCCCTGTTCCCCTCCTTTCGATGTACACACATACACACACACATACACATACACCCTCCCTAGTCCCTGAAGAGTGTGACAGAGATTGATGATGGTCTATTATTTGATGCCCAACTGAGCCACACACCACACACACACACACACACACACACACACACACACACACACACACACAGGGGCGGGGGGGTGGGGGGTGTAGACTCTCATGCATATTTATTGCAGCTATACCAAAAAGATGAAGAGAATGATAATTATAGTGTTGGTTTAACAAACAGAGTTTAGATGAAAGACATGATGTGAAAAGACAAAATAAGTACAATATTTTAAATCTGAAATATTATATTCCGCTGGCACCCCATCCCCCAAAAACACACATGACCTCATGACCTTACACATTCAGAAGCACCACCTGCTCTTAGCAGTATTCAAATGCAGTCATGTTTTTTGGGGTTTTTTTGCCTGTACCCATCTCATTTGCATTTGCAATTTTGGCATTTAGCTGACACATTCTTCCACAGTGACTTGCTATGTGTGGAGCATTAGAAAAGATTTTGAATCACAAAATTACAAGCAAGCAACAGTAAGTAAGTAAAGGTCAGTGATGATGTAGCTATGAATACTGAATGATGTTGCAAGAAACAGAAGTGAAGGACAAAGATAGAAAATGTTTTACAGAAAAAATCATTGATTGGCAATTCAGCTAGGTAGGCAATTGGTTCTGTCTACAGTAGGAAGGTCAAAGGTTTTCCATCACTGGGAAGGACAGAAGAGAGAGCATGTGACTAAAACTCCATTTCATTTGTCATTTTAATATGTCCTCATTCACTTCCCTTTGGCTCTCTCATTCAGATGAATCTATTCCCATCTTAAGTGCTGTTCCATTACTCTAAAACCTCAGCTCAACTTAATGAAACCCTCAACTGGCTGAGTGTGTGAGTCAACAACAGTGTAGCAGTCAGTAGGGAATCTTGCCCAGAATGCATTCACAGACTATTCAGTCATTATTTCCTATGCAAGAGAGTCCAACAGGGAATGTATTAAAACACATCTGCAATATTATATTGCACTGTACATAAAATACTGATTATTACTTAGTGTTGCCTGTTTTGAGTATGTTCCATTTTAAGTCCAAACCTAGACCCTTCTCTGCAAGTGGCTTCTTGTGAAACACTTGGTGCCGGTGTGTCACAGTGGAAGAAAACAAGTAAATAGAACAACTCTGAGCAGCAGTTCTGAGCAGCAGTTCTGAAGCCAGCAAAGTTCAGCTAGATTGAACTAGGTTCTTCGCTCAGTCGAACCGCCAAGTTATTCTTGCCTTGAATGTTTGAAGATATTCATGATATCCAGAGACTGCTTTTTCAAGACTTGCAATCTGGATCAGAGAGATCACTCCTTTCTCTGACAAAGTAAGTGAGGTAATTTTGTTTGTTTGTTGACAGAGTATTTCGAAATCTTTGCAGATTAGATTGGCTCACAGTGATCTGATCTGATATCACCATATAGGGATTTCCATATCTACCTGGATCTGAACAGACACATACTTTTCTTTAAATTAAGATGCAACTGACCTTTGTCTGACTGAGAACACTGACTCCTCAACAGGTCTTCTTTGATGATATGTTGCTGCTCATTCATTCAGGTATCTCTTTGCCTTATGTGTTTTAAGTTCCTTAGATCTATCGCTGCTCAGGACCAGGCCTGGAGCTGTTCTTTCACATGAGGAGCATATTTGATCCACTATATGCTCAGGCTAGAGACATAGAAGTATTCAATGAAAAATGTATACACTGAAATGATAGGGGAATGATGAGAGCTGGAGAAATTCCACATCAAAGGCAGAGGATGTCATGTTGATTTATAAGTACAAGTGCAAGTGAGGTCCATCATCACTTTAACCACTGTTGGAAAAAAAAAATCGAGAGCACCACTGTCTCATGCAGTGTTTTATCTGCTAACATTTGTTTTATTTCTGTGTTTTTATCAACAGCAACAAACATTTCAGTGGGTTTTATTCAGCACTTTCCAATTACTCAGAACATCATTATTTGTCTTTCTTTCTGTGCACAGTTTAATCTGATGCTGTTTACATTCCGGTTGAAATAATTGAAATAAAAAAAACATGTAATTGTGTTGGATAATGTGCATATTGTAATCAAATAAACTGCTTTGACTTTGTTTTTGATTGATCTTTGATTAAGTATCTTTATTAAGGTGGTCAGTCTTCTGTCGATGGATCAGGCTATCAGTTGAAATCATCAAACACAGAGAATACAACTTAATTATTAAAAAAGGAAATGCTTAAAAAAGCTAAAATAAAGGTTTGGAGAGTACATGTTATGAATTATAAATGCCTCTTGGTTGTATAAATATGAATAAATTGTAATAAAAATGCACAAAGATCTCGCAATACTGCTGTAAGAAGACTTGAATTAGGCCAGCTTTGATTTACACTGAACCAAACAACGGCGGTATAGAGCATCATAATGTTGTTTCCAATGATTTGTGGGTAAACCCCTGCGTCATTATTTCAGAATGTACACATCTAATCCAACTCACTTTCATATCTCATTAATAACAACAATTAAATGTTTCCATAGGTTGGAGATCTGATTTACCTGTTGGGTCACAGACTAAAGAAAATGACTTGCATTTACCCCAGACTAACAGTCAAGCTAGCCCTTCCAGCTGTGGTTGAACAGGCCAACACGTTTATCTATACATCTTTAAATGTTACTATTAGGGCGCGACTAAGTTCTGACGCTGCCGTGACTGCTCCTGTACGACCGTGCTTTTATTTAACCTATTTTTGTACTTTTTTTTGGACCATTTTTTGGTTTTTCAGAGTTGGCATGTTAAAATATGACCGAGACGCACTTTTTCATATCAGAATGCTGCAAACAAGCAGTTTTCTTGACCTTTTATCCGACTCTCTGTCATGGCCTGTGGAAGTGCTGAGGGACGACCACAATAACAACAACAACAACAGCAGCGAGACCCGATGGAAGCGTAAACGGAAACACAGAGGTCGCCGCGGGGGTGTACGGAACAGGCTACGGTCTCAGGCCCATCAACCACCTTTGCCCAGCATCCTGCTCGCAAACGTCCAATCTCTAGAAAATAAGTTGGACGACTTCAGAGCCAGGATAAAGTTCCAGCGGGACATAAGGGACTGTAACATCCTCTGTCTGTCGGAAACATGGCTAACTTCCCTCGTACCGGGTACAGCAGTTACTCCAGCCGAGCACTTCTCTCTCTTCCACATGGACAGAATAGAAGAGTCCGGTAAAACAAGAGGTGGAGGAGTCTGTTTCATGATAAACAACAACTGGTGTAGTCCAAAGGAGACCAAAATCCTCTCGAATTCCTGCTCGCCCCACTTGGAACATCTGACGATTATGTGCCGCCCTTTTTCCTTCCTCGGGAGTTCACCTCAGTATACATCCCACCACAAGCAGACACCGACAAGGCTCTGTCGGTGTTACACGACGTGACAATTGGATTACAGAACAGACACCCAGACGCTACCCTCATCGTGGCAGGGGACTTTAACAAGGCAAATCTTAAAAAAGTTCTGGTTAACTTTTTCCAACATATCAAGTGTCCTACCAGGAATGACAAGACATTAGATCACTGCTACACACCCTTTAAAAAAGGGTACAAATCCATTCCTATCCCAGCTTTCTGGAAATCTGATCATTATGCCATCTTCCTGATCCTGGAATATAAACAACAAATGATGCAGGAGCCGGTAGTAACGCGAGAGGTCAGACGCTGGACAGCCGAATCAGAGGAGACGCTACGCGACGCGCTAAGTGACGTGGACTGGGAGATGTTCTGGGAGAGTGAAGACAATGATGTCAGTGTGTTTACGGATGTGGTTACGAGTTTTGTGGCCACACTGACAGAGAATGTTGTACCCACGGCGATGGTGAAGTCTTTTCCGAACCAAAAACCGTGGGTCGACAGATCCATCCACGCTGCACTGAAAGAGCGCACCACCACTTACAACGCTGGACTGCTGTCGGGTGACATGACGGAATACAAGGCTGCATGTTACAAACTGAGGCGGGATATAGCAGATGCTAAGCGGCGCTACAGGGACAAGATGGAAGCACTTTTCCAGAAAAAGGACACACGAAGCATATGGCAGGGATTACATGAGATCACGGACTACAAAGGGGCTTGCCCCTGTTTGGTGAGTGCGGACGAGACGCTAGCAAACAAACTGAACTCCTTCTATGCACGTTTCGAAGCTAGCAATGCTAACGCTGGCCATGCTAACACTGGGCTGACTAATGCAGATAGAAGGAGCTCTTCCAGTGAGGCAGCACTCAACCTCGTTTTCTCTGAGCACGACGTAAGAAGGGAGCTGAAAAGGGTAAACACCAGAAAGGTGTCAGGCCTGGATAGGATCTCAGGACGAGTCATCAGGACCTGCGCTGACCTTCTAGCTCCAGTGTTCACCGCCATATTCAATCTCTCTCTTGCACAATCCACAGTCCCCACATGCTTCAAGATGTCCACCATCATCCCTGTGCCCAAGAATGCCTCCCCAGCTGGTATGAATGACTACCGTCCTGTAGCACTGACCTCGTGGTTATGAAGTGCTTTGAGAGGTTGGTGAAAGACCCCATCTGCTCCTCTCTTCAAGGCACCTTAGACCCACTGCAGTTCGCCTACCGCTCCAACAGATCCACAGATGACGCCATTTCCCAGGTCATGCACTTCACCCTCTCCCACCTTGACACCATAGGAGGGGGCTATGTCAGACTGCTGTTCATAGACTACAGTTCAGCCTTTAACACTGTAGTCCCCAGCAGGCTGGCTACTAAGCTGCATGACCTAGGCCTGAATCCATCAATGTGTGCCTGGATCCTGGACTTCCTGACTGCCAAGCCTCAGGTTGTCAGAGCGAGAGGACACACATCACACACCCTCATCCTCAACACTGGTGTCCCCTAGGGCTGTGTGCTGAGTCCTTTGCTGTACTCCCTGTACACCCACGACTGTGCCGCCAGGCACAACTCCAACAATGTGGGGACCGACAAGCCCTGCAGAGGGTGGTGAGGACTGCTGAGCGGACCATGGGTACCACACTTCCCCCTCTGCATGACTTATACACCACACGCAGTACCAACAGAGCTAGAAGGATTATCAAGAATCCCCATCACCCCTGCAACAAACTGTTTGTGACAGGATGAGGAACAGTTTTTTCCCTGTGGCAATCAGAGCCCTGAACTCTGTTTTTATTGCATTGTATTTTATTGTATTTATTATATTTATTATATTCTATTGTGTTTTACTTGCACTGCATTACATTTTTATTTTTACTTAAATTGAGCACAGAAGTACAGTATATGTCACAAAAACATTTCACTGCGCATCCTGTATGAGTGTGTGACAAATAAAACCTTTGAATCTTGAATCTTGAATCTTGAAAATGACAACAGAAATAAACAAGTGTGTTCTCCAACATCTCCACAGTTCAAATCCACTGCTAGTTGTCTTCCTGGAAGTGACTCTTGTGAGCGCGACAGAACAGCATGTTTCACAGCATGTGTCTCACCCTCTTTAAACAGCCTGTGTGTTCCCCCATTCTGACTGTGTACAAGGAGCTAAAGAGTGAAATAGTTTAAACACCTCCATGCAACTGTAGGGTTAGGGTTTTGCATATACTTACATTCATTTCCTGGACCCTGACAATAATTTCCAAGTGGCTTTACCAGGGGTTGGATGATAACCCTAACCCTCACCTTAACCAACCCTAACCTAACCATAACCACTTACCCACAAATCAATGTTTTCCAAATTGGGAACACAGCACAACACTCACATAAACAGAAATACACACTCAAGCGCGCACACACGTGGCTGTCATGTAGTGTTGAACTAAAGGAAAAAAGGGAACGTACTGTGCCATGTCCAGGGATCATTCTGGGACCCCACCCTGATATCTGGTGGTGTGGATGGAACTCTGCCCGTCATACCACATTTCTGCTTTTATTTTAGACCCAGACCCAACCCTACAAAAGACTCTGACACCAGCTCTTTCCAAGCACTGCAAGAAATCCATGAAACACCCACCTCACTGTGAGAGTGGAGTGTTCTTCTACTGGGCTATGAATTTTGACAGTTGTGGAATATTTTGCAGTCAGTGCAGATATAAGTAATGAATAATATAACTTACCTGTGATGAGCTGGCGACTTGTCCAGAGACAGCTGGGATTGGCTCCAACAAAAAATCCTGTGACCCCATAAAAGGCATAAAGCGGTTACAGACAATTGATGGATGGATAATATAACTTTATCTTGGACATTTAAATTTAATCTAGTTTTTCCCCCATTAATATCGGACTAATCTCCTCTAGACTTAAGATTTCTGAATTGTTCAAGAAAGCGTACACACATTATATATGTATATGTATACACACACAAACACAAACACACACACACACACACACACACACACATATTTATATATATATACATATGACATGACTGGTGGAAATCGTCACAGTATAATACCAAGTCAGTTGAATTTCAGGAATATCAATCTGTCCATTTAAAAAGCAAAAGTTCCTCCCATCAACTTCCTGAAACAAAGGAAATACACAGCCAACACAGGAGAGAGCTGGACCAACCCTGAGGCCATCACAACTTACATTTAGGGCATTTAGCAGGTGCTTTTGTCCAAAGTGACTTACAATAAATACATTTGTCACAAGAAAGAAACATATAACCGTCGACAAAGTAAAAAAGAAAAAATAGAAACAATTTTCAAACCTTCATCTGAGCATAGTAGCTGCTATTTATTAGTACATAAGTGCTATGATTTTGTTTGTTTGCTCTCAGCAATGGCGGCACCAGCTCGCCAGCTGATGTAGTGGAGCGAAGTGCTTGCCCTGGGGCTTTGGTAGATGGGTGCAGTTCCGTTGACAGCTTTGAAGGCCAGCACTATCATCTTCAATCGGACGCGGGCTGCAACAATAAGCCAGTGGAGGTCACGGAGGAGGGGGCTCACATGGGAGAATTTGGGTACATTGAAAATGAGGCGCGCTGCAGCATTCTGGATACACTGCAACGGTTTAGTTGCAGAGAATGGAATCCAGCCAAGGGCGAGTTACAGTAGTCCAGGCGGGAGATGACCAGCGCTTGGCCCAGGTTCCTAACCCTCACCCAAGGTGATACTGTGACATCTTCGACAGTGACTGACAGGTCCATGCGAGGGCAGTCGTTTCCCAGGATGAAGAGGAGTTCAGTTTTACTATGGTTGAGCTTGAGGTGATGCGCAGCTGTCCAGGCGGAGATGTCTGCGAGACATTCCGAGAAAGGCGTTGCAACATGGAGGTAAAGAGGGGAAATGGTTGGGTGTCCTCTGCATAACACTGGTAAGAGAATCCATGTGATGTGATTGCGAAGCCTAGTGATCTAGTGTATAGTGAAAACAGAAGTGGCCCTAGTACTGAGCCTTGAGAGACACCAGGTTCCAGAAAGCAAGGTGTGGACAATGAGCCATTCCTTGTGACCTGAAAGGTACGATTTGTCAGGTACGATGTGAACCAGGTTAGAGCAGAGTCAGCGATGCCAAGTTCAGCCAGAGTGGAGACGAGGATTTGGTGGTTGACTGTATCAAACGCAGAAGATCAGTCGAGGAGAATGAGGAGGAAGGTAAAGGGAACAGGTGGTGGCATGGTTAGACGTCACTAGTGTGAGAACGTCTTCAGAGGGCTGAAACAGGTAAGGCAATCAGTAGCCTTTTTTAGATAAAAAAGGTGACAAAATTGCAGCAAGGTAAAGGCTGCAATGTGCCACCTTGACTATCTAAAAGGGAGGTGGAATATTCCTTCTTTTCCAAAAACCACCACTTGGCCGCCACTGGGGTAGGTGTAAATATGTGACGTGACGTGAAGCATGAAGTTCGGCGTGAACAGTGAAGCAGGTTGAATTTGCCTTGAAAATAAGAGCTTTACATTGCACCCCATTGGATTTTGAACTTGGTTCTCAGCGGGGGGCTTTTAATTTGAAAATAATGACCATTAGTAGCTTGCTGCTACAACAACAAGTGGACAACGAAAACAGCTACAGAGACCGTGGTGACGCAAGCATCTTCCGAATCTCAGCCGCTTTCCAGTTGCTCATCTTGACGTCCGCAGATGAAGTGATGGACTGACTGCTGTGATCAGCTGTTTCCTGGTTTTAAAACTCCCGGCTGTGGGTCGCACAACAGTGCACATCATCAACACCTCCGCCCATCTCACGCAATTGCTGGCACATCGACGACTCGGATTTATATAGCAATGGAGGTGAAAAAAGGTGTACCCTACAAGGCGTCAAATTGGCGGACCAAAACAGGCCCCTCAATTTACCGCCTTCTGTCTAAATCCACGGACCTAGCCACAAAAAGGACAATCAAATTGGCGACTTGCTGCCCAGTATGAAAACAGCTAGTGGTGAGGGTTGGGGGAGGTGCTTTCTGTATGGGCATAGGAGTAAATGAGGAGCTGATGTCTTTTAACATTCTTGGTAAAGTAAGTTGCAAAGTCATAAGCAGTGGGGGAGTGAGGAGGGAGGGGTAGGAGGGGTGAGGAGAGAAAAGAACAAGGAGAAGAATTTCCTGGGGTTGGGGGGAGAGGAGTTGATCTTTGACAGGTAGAAGGCAGATTTGGCTACTGATACAATTGAGGTGAAGTCAAAGAGGAGTTGGTGGTAGTGAGCAAGGTCACCAAGATGAAGCACCAATCTATTGATTCACAGAGATTAAGACAGCCAGGGAAGGGGGAGATGATCATGCTGGTAGGGAGGTGAGGGGGACAGAGAGCATCTGAAGAGGAGGGAGGATAACAGAGTGGAGGAGGCTTCCTCAGTGGACATTAAAGAGAACTGATCTGTGGATGGTAGTGAGGAAAGAACAGTTGAGGATAGAGCAGAGACAGAGAGGGATTTCAGGTTGTGGCGGTGGTGACCATGTGAGGTGTAGGGGCGAGGGAGGTGGTGGACTTCAAGGGGAGAGAGAAAGTGACAAAGTGGTGGTCAGACACAGTAAGCGGGGTAACAGAGAGTTTTGAGGTACTACACAAACTTGTGAAGACAAGGTCAAGTCGGTTCCAAGCCCGGTGGGTGGGTGGAGAGGGGGACAGTGTGAGGTCAAATTTGGAAAAGAAGTCGATGAATTCAGATGAGTGCAGCTTCTCTGGGTGGTCACCCAGGACAAGGAGTGGTGTGCCATCATCAGGAGAACAGCTTAGAAGGGCGTCCATTTCATCAAAGAAGTCACGGAGAGGAGAGACAGCGTAGAATTCAAATGCAGATCTGGGTAGGTGGTCCAGGGGAAGGACCTGGTAGGACCATGTGGGTGAGATGAGGAGTCCAGTTCCTCCTCCTCGACCTAGGGAGTGTGAGAGTGAGTAGGCAGTTGAGAGAGCAGCTGGAGTGGCAGTGTTTTTCTGGGGTGATCCAGGTCACTGTAAGGGCCAGGAAGGATATATATATATATATATATATATATATATAAGGCAGAGTTGTGGAAATGAAGGACACATGAATGTAATTATTACACTCACTGTCTCCCCTATAACCTCAGTTCATGTGAATAATATCACTATTCCTACAATGACTCCTTAGAGTCAAAGCGAATAAACTCAACAAGTCAGCATGCGGGAAAAGTCGGCTGTGATTGTGCTACTGTGGCTCATAGTAAAGTACAACAGACCGCTGTAATTAAATAACAGACACATACTTTCATAACTTAGCAGGTAGTCCAACTTCCTCACTCTCCTTTATTGTCCGGTCTCTGTATGTGTGTACAGCGGTATGGTGGTACAGAGCTCGGGAAGTGGACCGGAGCGCTGCTATCGGCGCTGCAGCCCCGGGTCGGGACGACACAACAAGCGGGAAAAACCTGCTGTTGTACTGCTGTGCTAACTGGGGCTAATGCTCCATGCTCGGCGCCCCAAAGCTCGTTAGCTCCGTACTCTTGCAGCACACAGCACTGTGTCTCTCAGCAGCTCCCCCTGGGAGCCAACCCAGGTACTGTCACTCTCAATGGCTCAATGCCCCTACCATGGCCCACTGTCTCCTACTGGCTGCCATACAGGTACTCCCACTGCTGTGATCAACTCGATTCCAATTTCCGTTGTTATTTCACATCGCAAATCAATACACCTGCACAGGCGTAGTCGAACTGTTGATCACACTGTGCTTGTTATTCCAGCCAGATCAGCTTACACCAAACCTCACACCAGTAATCTAACCTTTGGGTTATTTAACATTCGCTCACTGACCAACAAGGGACCTCTGCTCTTTGATCTACTGAATGACTGTAAATTTGATTTATTTTGCCTGACTGAGACATGGCAGCAGCCTAATGATTTTTCACACCTTAATCAAACCATTCCTCCTGGTTTTGTCTACTCATCACAACCTCGTACCTCTGGCAGAGGGGGTGGACTGGCGATACTATACAATCAAATATGGAAAGTGTCCTCCATCACAGTGCCTGTTTATCCCTCATTTGAGTCCATTGCTCTACAAATCAAGGGCCCAACTCCCACTATTCTAGCCACTATCTATCGACCACCCAAGCCGAATAACGCCTTCCTACAGGAATTCTCAGCCTTCCTAACTACCCTATGCTCAGTGTCCCCAAACTTAATATTGCTAGGTGATTTTAATATCCAATAGGACTTTACCTCATGCCTTGACAGCTTTGGACTACAGCAACATATTGACTTTCCAACACACTCCAAAGGACACATTCTTGACCTAATCTGCTGCTCTGGTGTAACCCCCCTAAACTGTTGTGCCGCAGATTTGCCCATCTCAGATCACAAGCTAATATCCTATGATGTCATGCTAAGATTATCCAGGACAAACATGCCTCGCTCTATGTCTTTTCGAAACATCAAAGATATTGACTTGTCAGCCCTCTCTAATGGAATTGAGGATTTTCCCAGCAGAGACAATTTATCTACCACAGATGAACTGGTATCCCACTACAATCTCGGACTTCAGCGTCTGCTAAATACTCTTGGGCCTCTGAAAACAAGGTCTGTCTCCTTTGCCCACTCTGCTCCTTGGTTTACATCAGCACTACAGCAGCTCAAAACCAAAGGCCGTCGCCTGGAACGCCTTCATGGCAAAACCGGTCTAGCAGTTCACAAAGAAATGTATCACAATCACATACTCCTATACAAGGATGCTATTTCTCTAGCCAAAACCACATACTACTCAACCTTAATCAGGACAGCGGATGGGAACACTAGCGCCCTGTTCTCTACTATCAACAATATCCTGAAACCACCTGACGCACTACCTCCTCACCTACTCACAGCTGCACAGTGTGACAACTTCATGACCTTCTTCAATGCCAAATTGAAAACATCCACCAGACACTGACTGCTTCAAATAACTCTACACCCTCTCTGCACTCTCTGCCCACACTTTCCATCAGCTCTCCACTTGCCAGTTTCAAACTGCCCACTGGCTCCGAAATAACCAGACTAATCTTCAAATCCAAATCATCTACCTGCCAGTTAGACCCCCTGCCCACCTACCTGGTAAAAAGCTGCATGCCAGCCTTGTCCTCTCTCATAACTGACATCATTCATTCTTCATTGACTTCTGGTGTCGTTCCATCATCACTAAAGACTGCTGCAATTACTCCAACTATCAAGAAACCTGGTGCAGACCCAAATGATTTGAACAACTTCCGTCCCATCTCAAACCTACCATTTATCTAAAAAATACTCGAAAGAACTGTTGCAGCTCAACTAAACACTCATCTGTCTCACTACAACCTCTTCGAACAATTCCAGTCCGGCTTTCGTGCCCATCATAGCACTGAGACAGCCCTCGTGAAAATCACAAATGACCTCTTGATGGCATCTGACTCTGGCTTACTCTCCATCCTGGTTCTCCTTGACCTCAGCGCAGCCTTCGACACTGTCTCTCATGACATCCTCCTGGGCAGACTGGCCTCCATTGGAATTACTGACATCCCTCTGGCCTGGCTGAAATCGTATCACACTGGTCGCACACAATTTGTCCAACTTAAGAACCTAAGATCTTCCTCCTCTCCAGTCTCCAGCGGTGTTCCCCAGGGCTCTGTCCTTGGCCCCCTCCTGTTCACTATTTACCTTCTGCCCCTTGGACACATTCTCAGGAAATTCCATATTCAATTCCACTGCTATGCTGACGATACACAGCTTTATATCTCCACCAAGCCTACTTCCACTCTACCACCCACAGCTCTATCTAACTGCCTACTGGAAATTAAATCATGGTTCTCAATCAACTTCCTTAAACTGAACAGTGACAAAACTGAGGTCCTCCTCGTTGGCACCAGATCCACCCTGGCAAAGCACAACCCCTTCTCCATGTCCATTGACAATTCCACTGTCTCGCCAGCACCCCAGGTAAAGAGCCTGGGTGTCATCCTGGACGGCACCTTAACCTTTGAAGCCCACATCAATAATGTTACCCGGTCTGCATACTTCCATCTACGCAACATCAACCGCCTCCGTCCCTCACTCACACCAGCCAGTACTGCTATCCTCGTAAACACCCTGGTTAAGTCTCGTCTGGACTACTGCAATTCTCTCCTCCATGGTCTTCCTCGGAAATCACTCCATAAACTCCAACTGGTCCAGAACGCGGCTGCGCGTATACTCACCAGAACTCCCTTTGCTGAACACATTACCCCAGCCCTGCAGCAACTTCACTGGCTCCCTATCAAATTCCGCATCGATTTCAAGATCCTACTCCTCACTTTCAAGATCCTTCATAACCTGGCACCATCATATCTTGCTGAACTGATCCATATCCACAATCCCTCTCGCACCCTCCGATCCTCGTCGACCATTCAGCTCTTTACCCCATCTGCCAACTTAACCACCATGGGGTCAAGAGCTTTCAGCCGATCTGCCCCCAGCCTCTGGAACTCCCTCCCACCAGACATTCGCACTTCTGACACTGTCTCCACCTTTAAATCTCGCCTGAAAACACACCTATTCCGTGTGGCCTACTCTGTATCAGCCTAATCATATAATCACACTCCTATTCTCCATTCCACTCTATTGCACTATTCTCACTCTGGAAGCTCAGCCCTGCCTAACCCGGCCCGCTTGACTTTCTATATGGTGAAGACTGCAGAGCCTGAACCCTGCGCACCCTCTTTTCCATTCTCTACCCCACTCTACTGCACAATTCTCACCCCAGAAGCTCAGCCCTGCCTAAACCGGCCCGGTTGACTTCCTGTATGGCGAGGACGGCAGAGTCTGAACCCTGCACACACTCTTTCTCATTCTCTATTGCACTATTCCCATCCCGGAAGCTCAGCCCTGCCTAACCCGGCCCGGTCGACTTCCTGTATAGTGAGGACTACGGAATCTGAATCCTGCATACACCCTTCCCTATTCCTATCTATTGCACTACTCTCACCCTGGAAGCACAGCCCTGCCTAAAACGGCCCGGTTGACTTCCTTTATGATGAGGACTACAGAGTCTGAACTCTGTGCCGAGACGGCACTGTGTAACTGCATCTCTTACTGATTTTATCTGCACTAAATTGTCCTGTACTTGTATTGTCTTTTGTTGTACTGTTGTTGTTATGTGCGGTGTCCTTGAGTGCTTTGAAAGGCGCCTTCAAATAAAATGCATTATTATTATTATTATTATTATTATTACTATACTACCACACTCCATACGCATATAGAGACCGGAGCTCGGGAGCTCCGGGACAGAACCAGATACACAGAGACTTGGACAAAACAGGAGAGAGCCTGGAAAAAAGTCTGCGACGAAGTTGGACTCTGTGTTGCCCAGAGACAGCCGGCATACAGGCCCTAAAATGGCAGCAACAATCCGCTGCATTGTCAACATCCGCTGCTGTTCACTTCCGTTTTGGTCACTTCCGTTGTGGGCCACTTCCGTTGTGGCTTTTGTATTTGTGTTGCGGCTTTTGCATTCGTGTTGTGACTTTTGCATTCGTGTTGTGGCTTTTGCATTCGTGTTGTGGCTTTTGTATTTGTGTTGTGGCTTTTGTATTCGTGTTATGACTTTTGCATATGTGTTGTGGCTTTTGTATTTGTGTTGTGGCTTTTGTATTCGTGTTGTGGCTTTTGCATTCGTGTTGTGGCTTTTGCATTTGTGTTGTGACTTTTGTATTTGTGTTGTGGCTTTTGTATTCGTGTTGTGACTTTTGTATTTGTGTTGTGGCTTTTGTATTCGTGTTGTGGCTTTTGCATTCGTGTTGTGGCTTTTGTATTTGTGTTGTGGCTTTTGTATTTGGCCTGACACCTCTGGGCCACCGTACGTTTCAGGTTTGCTGTTGACATTGTTGATGTACGGAGTTGCTTCTTGAAACCCGTCAGGCAAAGTTTACACAAAAAGGTCAGAATCATAGAATTAATCTGTGTTCGTTTGGTAATGCCTCACTGCATGTTTAGTATGCAGCTGTTTCTGTCTGAAATAGTTAAGTTTCGTTTTGACCGAAAGTGAAGCGAGATGCACAAACCTCTCGTCCAGCGTCCTTTTTATACACAACAGCCAGATTGGGTGTTTTTCCGCTACATATTAAAGCCTGTTCACAGTGTGTTTTAGCCGGTTTTCGCCTTGAAATCTGCTCGAAATCTGGCACTGTCTTGAACGAAGTTAAACTGTGAGAGCGCGCCGTTCACAAACGCCAAAATGAGCGCGTTCACAATTACATTCATCAGGCAGAAATACAGTACGTTCAGTTCAGTTTCGTCCAAAATATGAACAAGTTCATGAACAATCGTTCATTGAACGCGTTCAGGCACAACATGGCAATATGTAGGGAATTGGTATGCAGGTATCAGGAGCCAGGAGATATAGATGGTCACAGGGGCCTTTGGTCCATCAGGAGGGAGCCTGAATGGAATAGGAGGAGGAGGAGGAGAAAGAGGAGGTGGAAGCTATAGAGAGTGACACAGCTTGCAGCTTGTGGGGACAGAAAACAAAAACAAAAGTTAGAGGAATGCGATATAAATCAGAATAAGCAGATTGTTCCGAGAGGTAGGTCAATGTGAATTCTAATATTATAGGTTACTCATATAGACTGAGACCATCCAACTGAAGAAGTTAGCAATATAAGTCAAGGGCTAATTAAAAGCTAAGTCAAAGAACTGAGTTTTGAGTTTATATCTAAATGCATCAATAGAGCCAGATTGTCTGATATTGTCAGGCCTGGACTAAAAGGAGGACTCAGATGCAGAGTAGAAGTCGAAATTCAACAGGCTTTTATTCTGAAATTCGCTTGCTTCAAGACAGAGTGACAAACAGGCTATGAAACAAATACCTGACTACACTCAGAGCGGAAGGAGAACAAACAAAAGAAAACAAAACTAGAACAGAAAACCATACCAACGGTGGGAACTCCACGAGAACCGGAGAAGACAAAAGACTACAAGCTAACTACTCTCAAAACTAGCTAGGAAAAGCCACAACAAACAAATCACTCAAAATAGAGGAAAACACAAGGCTACAGCGTGAGAGCGTAATGCACGAGTTAGAAAATGGTACAATGAGATTTTACATGTACAACAGGGCAAGGCAGTGTTCAGTTGTGTATGTCATCAGCTTGTTTAGTAAGGGCAGTTTCAGTGGAATGACAAACTCTGAAAGCTAATTGAAAAGGTTCCAGAAGATTATTATTAAGAGGGTGGCTTGAAAGTTGCTGGCACACAACTATTTCCAAGACTATAGAGAAGAAGGTTGGTTACTGGTCGATAATTATATAGAGAAGACTGCCTGCAGGGTGAGTGGGGGATTTTAAATATACTGTTTATATAGTGAAAAATATAAGGTCAATTCACTCATTGTTTTACCAGTGGCGGAGCCAGGAAATTTTCTGTGGGGTGGCAGGGATGGTTATGTGATCATTCTGGGGTGGCACTGAAATATAGGGCTATTTAGGGCACCTAAACCACACATTTCCACAATATTTGGAATGCATGTGATGGTGGAAAAGGTCAAATAATATTCAGTATATCTAACTTTTTTTTTCTTACATCAGCAAGTAAAGTATCAAAGATGATTACACTATACAAATGTAGCACAATATACAAACAACACTGCGTACTGTGCTGAGAGGGCTTGGGAGATGTTCAGCTGTTCAGATCACTATGAGCTCATTCTCTTGGTGTATCAGGAATCACAGACATAATCTCAAAAACAGTTGTTTTTATTATAGCCTGATCAAGCTATATACACAAATATGAATAATGGCCAGCAAAATGGGCCAACATAACAAGGAACAAGGAACAAATTGAGATTTGTTTCCAGTCATAGGCATACAAGGCTTAAGGGCTACTGTACAAATGCACAAAACAGTTGTATATGTTGTTGCATTTTATTGATGGTCTGGAATGCTGTTAGAATAAAACTAACAATTATTGGTTCTCCACTTAATATTACATAGAGAAACGTGTGAACTCTGTATCAAAACCCTCTGACCAAGCTATTTCAGCTGGCACTGAAAAAGAACCCTAACAGTATCCCTCAGCCTGCTGTTCATGCTCAGTCACATTTTAACTCTCTGGCAGGTAGAGACACACCAGTCAATCAGACAGCACACATTGGAAGTTATGTTACAATCACCTGCACATATCCAATAGTAGAGGTGGGTAAAAATATCGATTCACCAATGCATCGCAATATATTTTTTCCCAATTCAATATCGATTCAGAAAATCCTCTGAATCGACTCAGGTAAGCAGCGGCCCCGACCAGCCGCTGTCCCTCGCCCGATGCCTCCCGGTCCCCGCCTCCAGCAGCTGGAAGCGCCTCGCCCGCGACCTCGCTCGACGGTCGGAGGGTGATGCGCTGTCGGAGCTGCGGAGGCAGGTAGCCGATGTCTGACGCACCGCTCTTTCGGAGACTGTGAACTCCCAGCGAAGCCGGTCTCACCCTGGCTGCTGCACCGTGCGCCCCCGGGTAGCACTCTCCTCCGGGGAGAGAGGGGGGTTCATACAGGATGTGCGCGCATCTAAAGTGTCCGGTATGCCGTTGCAGTGCAGGAAAGCTTCGGCACACCAGAAAGTAGTGACAGCTGTGATGCGGTGATGCATGGGTGGTTGGGGTCAGGCCAGGGTGGCCAATAGGGTGGCCAGGATTCAGCGTGAGGTGGCCACGGCCACCCCCTGCCAGCCCGCCCCTCAACCATTGGGTTTTACAAAGGTTTGAGTCCTTTTATGCTACATTCACAAAATGGAGCACAGAGGATGAACTGAAGAGTCTCACAGTTTGAGGAATGAAGCTGCTCTGTAGTCTGGTTGTACAGCAGCAGATTCTTCTCTTTCTTTTGCCAGATGGCAGCAGGGTGAACAGATTCTAGAGGAGGTGTGACTACCGATCTGAAATCTCTTGGGTCTGCTAGTGAGGAAGCCCAATATCTAGTTGCAGAGTGTTGTACTCAAGCCCAGTGTGTTCAGTTTTCCATTCAGTTTCATGATGAGAATGTGCTGAATGCTGAGCTGAAGTCAACAAACAGCATCCTGATGTTGTTATTCTCCAGGTGTGTGAAAACTGAATGAAGGGCAGTAGGATATGTGCAGGAACGATGAAGGCTGTCTTGAGGCACAACAGAATGGTCTTCTGTGAGAGTGAGATGTGAAAAATATCAGTTTTACCATCAGTAAGCTGACTGGCTAGACTTCACAGCTGAATCTTTGTTGAGCGAGCATAAAATGTGCTCAGCTCATCCATGCTCACACATGATGGGGGCGCTCCTGCTTTTGTAGCTTGTAACATTTTAAATCGCCTGCCACATATCTCTAGTGTTGTTGGTGTTGAGGTCCCTCTCGAATCTCTGCTTATGCCTTCCTTTTGCCTCCTTGATGCCAGCTTTTAGTCTTTCACTGGTGGTGTTTCATGTGTCCTTGTCACACATCACCACATCATAACCATATTTGCTGATATATGATGTCACTGATGTACTGTGTGTATATACATATTGTACACAGTGTAATATCAACTAAAAAACAAAACAAAAAATGCAATTTGCAAATTAACTGTGTTTACTCGTGAGAGTGTTATAAAGTGTTCCTAAGCACATGTGTTAAAATCCTTTCTATACAATCATGTGTTTGTCAAAGTGGTGAAAGCTGACCCATCTTTAATTTTGAGCACCGAGGATGCCTGTTTCATACCCAGTCATGATCCTCTCAGCTGGTACCAATTAACCTGATTACCTGTATAATGTTCCAAATAGGTGTTTTTGGAACTTTCAACAAGTTTCCCATTCTTTTGTTGCCCCATGTCAGGGTTATAATATAGGATCCAAACGCAGATCAAACTCAGGAGGCAGGAAATGGGGGGGGAAAAAAAGGCGAGCTTTATGTAAAACAAAGCTAAAACAAAAACCAGAAGAACAAACGAGAAAACCAAAAATGACGAGGACTAGAACAAAGTAGCAACTAAGGCTAAAGCAAAGTTCAAATCAAAATCCAAAACATACCAAACAGGAGACTGAAGACACGAGAGGAGGCACGGAAGGAAACTACACCAGGGACATCTCACAGAGCACACAAAACAAACTGACAAACACAAGAAGGAAGGCAGAGACTATATACACAGACACTAATGACAAGACGAGGAACAGGTGAGGTGGAACAGCAGGTGAGATAACGAAGGGGTATACTACTCACCAGCCCCCTAATCCCAAGATTTCACCAGCTTTGTGTCCGGCCTGTCTTTGCTCCGTCACAGCTCCGCCAAGGCAGCAGAGCTGTTAGGTTTCAGTCTAGTCCATGTGTCACGCATCGTTAATTTTCAAAATAAATAAATAACCCTGTGTTGATGCCAGCACGAAAATCTCAAAAAAGAGCAAAACACAAGCCCTGCTTCTAATCCTTTGGTTGGAAACACTTTGTGTTGTTGTGTTTACAACACATACCTGATTATCGCAGGAACTCCTCGGTCTCGCGACTCCAGCTGTCTGACAATGCTGCGCCGTGCCGGACTCAGAAGCTGGTAGGGGTTGCTGTACTAGAGCAGGACCGCATGGACATGCATCCAGTGGAATCTTAATGTAAATACTCCTGATGTGGCCCTACCTGACTCCACCTACTTCCAATTCAAGTGGCATGTGCTTGATTCATTATAAACAAACCTAATGACAACAAAGTGGAAAGCCACAAAACAAAACAAAATTAAGAGGTGAAAAAAGTGGTAAGTTGAGTGGATAATAACATTAAATATTATAGTATATGCTGCTAGCATAGCCTTAGCTGTGGGGGAGAGATACTTCAATGTTAAATTTCACTAAATGGGTTTTGTTTTCTTTGACATTAGCTAACATTAACTTGGCTAAAGGAGCTCTGCTGGCTGTGACTTTACAGAGTCGAGTGTGCGGGCCATCCAGGAGTCAAAGTCAGTTGTCAACTTGTTCGCTAGCAGGCTGAAAGAAAGTAGAAACTCGTAGTTAACCGGGGCATAGTTACAGAAAAAAACATGGTCTCTGCCATTTGTAGAATAACATTGTACCTGTCATTAAATAAGACACCAGAGAGTGATCTGGAGGGGAAATAAGCAAACAGTAACTTAGACAATCATTTGTCATCCTCAATCATCTGTAACGTGATGAAAGCTGTGTGTGACCAAGCTCACTCTCAAGCTACGACGTTATGAAATTAAGATGCAAAGAAATGTCGACAAGTGTACTCTAAATTACTAAAGTGTATTGGTGTAAATTATTGTGCTATGTGGGGTGTGATGAATGTATTTCATTGTATTTTCCATATCCGTAGAGTGGACCTGGTGGTATATGATAGGCCTACTGAAAAATGTGTATTTTCATCATGCTGTAAATGTAAAAACGTAAGTAGCCATAGTGCTCTAGCACATAGGTTAGTTCCTCTGTGTTGGAAATATGTTAAATTACATTGTCCCTATCAAATGAAATGTAAATAGTAAACAATGAAAAGAAAGCTATGCCCACAAATGTGTAAGGGTGGACTTTTTCTGTCAGTTGGGTGAAGAGATGCGAGTAACTGCTGTAAGACATAAAGCTCACTGGGGACGCCGGGGACATGTCCCCACCTTAATTTAAACTTTTTAAAAGCATAGTTTGTTGAAATATTCTCAAAAATAGCTTCCACCAAGAAATGGTAAATGACAAATGAAAATGACTGACTGACATGCACCAGTGCTTTCTACAACAGATGCGACATTGACAATATTTGATTGACATGGTAATGGAGTTGTGGATGTGATGCATAAGGATGACTGTTACTTGGTCACACAACATTATTGTGCATTTTATTTAATAACTTTGTAATGCTGACATTGTACTAGTCTAATTTATGTAGCTTTCTCCTCTGACTGACACTGATCCTCCCATGACATTGTCTAAAATCACATATGTTGAAGACTACTGGCCATTTAAAAAAAGTCTCTTCATCTGAGTCAGTGCGGGCCCTGAGTAATTTGGTGCCCTAGGAAAGATCTTAGCCAGCACCCCCTTTGCATTGCAGTCAATTTCACAATCAATTGTCATACACTCACACAGAAACTGCATGTATGTATTCAAGATTTTATTTCCTTTAAGTCTAAAATATCACACCAAATAAAAACAGAAGAAGGAAACAAGTGATAAAAATGCAACATAAATAAGACACTGCGCAATCATATCATCTTTCAGCCTCAGAGTGCCATCTCTCTCTTATCTATTGTCAGCCGCTTTGCAAAACGACCTCCAACTCCTTCCATGTTGCCATGTGGGTATCCTCATGAACCTTCAGCAAATGGCTTGCATTTTTCCAGTTCTTTAGTCCTTCCTTTATTAAGTCTATTAAGTGTATTCTTTTGGAGAAAACATTTAGCAGCAGAAGCAGTGCAAATTTTCATTTCTGTTTGAGTACATCAGCCAGCTAGGGCTGTAATCAACCAAAGAAATCCTTGGTTGACCGAAGCCATGAAATTTCGACTAAAAATCGAATCGGGGGGGGGGGGGCTCTTGGTAGCCTTCTGCTTAATTAATTAAAAATAAACATAAAGACTAGTAGTCTATTTGCTTCAGATTAAATCGTTTTTGACCCTATTATTTTGCACTGAAATTAATTAATTAAAATGAATTAATTAATAAACACACTCGAGTCTGTCATTTTGTAGCACGTGCATCTTCACAATATCATAGCCCATGATTTCCGAAAATATACCATGTCAGCTAGTGATATCAGCACTAGGGCTGACCTCCAATAGTCGACGATTCGACGATTCGATTCGGAGAGGTCTGATTCGACTATGAACCTCGTAGTCAAATGGTCCGAAAATGTTGTTATGTAAACAAGACCGTACCATTCTGACTATATGGGGGTGCCCACGGCTGCTGAGCATAAATTGTTACATAGAATATCTTTTTTCGTTATATAAAAGCATATTTTGATACAAAATCTGCCTACTTTCTGTTAATAAAGAGTTCAAAATGATGTGTGTGTTTAAACGGTAGTCTTAGCTTCTTACTACGTATTAGTAAATCACCCACTGCAGTTGCACAATCCAAATGAGCGGAGGTGAGCAGCACACTACAGGACCGTTAGCATTTACGGATTTATTGGCTCACAATGGCTACTAAGGCCCCGTCCAGACGGGCGAAAACGATCTTTTTTTCTCCGTCTTTCTCGTCATCATTAGAATATCTGCGTCCACACGGATCCACTGAAAACGACCGAAAATGCTGTAGTTCATATTCCAGCCTATAGGTGGCGCTTGACATTCACCAAAAACAGAGAAGAAGACACGGAGCATGCGCAGGAAGCTTGCGCGCTGTAAACAGACAGTAGACGGAGAAACCGAACACAAGAAGAAGATGAAAATGGCGAGTGCAAGGAAACCAGAATCGTTTGTGTGGACCGTTAATGAGGTCGAACTGCTGCTGCGACTCACACTCAACTCAAGGCAAGTAAGATGCAAGAAAGCTCAATATCTTCTGCGGCACGAACACGAGCATGTAGTCCGCCATTGTTGTTGTTGTTGTTATGAGACGTCGCGGGGTTCAGAGGTCAGAGGCAAGAGGTCGAGGGGTGGGGCGATGGCGTCATCGTTTTGGAAAGTATGCGGATTTGCCCCCCACAAGAGTACCCATCTGCAGTCAAGATGGCCGACAAGGGCGCCGCCATATAGCCAATCCATACCGGAAGTCCCAACCGGAAGTTGGTTAATCACCAAAATAAAACCAAAATAAAAGCTGCAATTTAACCGATCCATACTGGAAGTCCCAACCGGAAGTTGGTCAATAACCAAAATAAAACCAAAGTAAAAGCCGCCATTTATCCAATTCATACCGGAAGTCTCAAGCGGAAGTGTTAATCATCAAAATAAAAGCTTAACAAACACGTACGTTTACACCATAGACTGTATGGTTTACACATAACATAATTCTATGCATTTTGTGCATTTACATGTTTATGGTAACGGTATAATTGATAGTTAATAGTCTCGCCACGACTTTACTCAGAAGTTAGTTAGAAGCCTATAATAATCACTAACTTATAATGTTAACATTTCATGGATTTAGCTTCAATATCAATGTTATGAATAAAAATATGAATATTATGTTGGTGTGGTGGTGATAGGGGGCATACACACACACACACACACACACACACACACACACACACACACACACACACACAAACAACAGGACTGAAGAATAACTAAGAATAAATAAACTGAATTCTCAAATTAAATAGAGAATTGATAAAACGGTCACAACAAATGTCTTACTTGCTATCAAATTAGTACATGGTAAATGTTAATTTATGTTACTGTTTCATTGATTTACAATTAATATTAATTGTAAATATTAATATTAAGGTTATTAAACACAAATACAATGTTTGTGTGTATGAGTATATATGTGTATGTGGGGGGCTGCTCACACATATCATTCACGCTAGAACTGAAAAATAAGGCCAACACTGTAATTTAATAGTTACACATAAAAATTAACACATCTCCAGATCCAGCAACTCCCCATTCTGTTGCATCACACTTGTCTGTGGCCACTGTGTTGCACATGATGCCCCCCTCATCCCTGAAGAGCCCACTGTTCAACTATTAAACACCAAGTCCTTACCACCATTGCCCATTAATCTCAGTGTCCCAATTCAAAATGTTGCACCATAACTGTATATGAAAAACTATACAAAGGGATCTACAATGTTAAATAAAGTTTATTTAACATTTAATTTATTTTCATTAATTGTATATATTAGGAATTGAGGAAAACATCAACACTTATAGAGAAAATACAACACTTATAACATTGAATGAAAAAATGCAATACTGCTGTTACATGACTTTTCCTAAAAGTGTCTGTATTTTAACTTGGAATAGTTTTTATATAAATTACACGAAATATGATATGTTAACCTGTTTCGGCCATAAGCAGTCAAACTGACCGCACATCACTTCGCGGGGTTTCACTGTTCCATTTTTCGCGTGGTTTGCTGCTTTCATTGTCTCTCTTGTCTCTAACCATGTTAGTGGTCTCCAGCTGTGCCTCTTTGTGAATTTACTTGTGAGTTAATAATTATATAGTTGTATTAAATAGCTTGGTTGGCACCATGGGCAAACAAAAATGGGAGTTCCTCCCTCCATGAAACAGCGAGCGGAGCTGTTCACAACACGAAGGTGCTGATGTGATGCGACTCTGACTGTGTACCAGCCAAGGAAGAATGTCTGCATCCTGAGCACCTGCACACAGGTGTGGACACCTTCAGTGGGGCGAAGGCAACACCAGAGTCTGTGATATACTACAACAACACCAAGTACGGCGAGGACGTCCCGGACCAGACGCGAGGCGGGCGTACTCCGTCAAAGGCGGTACGGAAGATGTCCAGTGGCGGTCTTCTACAACATCCTTGACCTGGCTGGGATCAATGCCCGCATCTTATTCAAGGAGAGCAGCAGCAGGAGAGCCCGGAGGAAAGTCCTGCAGCAGCTGCAGAGGAGCTGAGGGCAGAATACATGGAGGGGAAAGCGGCCGCGGCAGTCGGCACAAGGTGGCAGCAGCGGAACCAACCACCACAGTAGCAGCAGACACGGACACGGAGGCAGTGCCGGTCCGAAAGAGCTGCAAACGGAACCAAACCTCGGACACTTGAAATGCCACAAGCCCGTATGTGGTAACTGTGTGAGGAGAGCGGAGGTAATCTGTAAACTGTGACCAGTGATCACAACGGCTCTTTGTTTGTTTGAGATCAGCTCGTTTCCATCTATTTCGATTATTAGCCTATATATTTTTTAACGTATGTATTAATATAAAGTCATTCATAATCAAATAAGTTACTTTTAATTGTTCTAACTTTTCTCTATTCAATTCTTGTGTAAATATGCAAAAATAACGGTTTACTATGTTATTAATAAATGTATAATTAAACTTGTTAAAATGTAGCCTACATTTTGGTGTAATTTCGTTAAAGAAAAATATATCATGACATAATGAATGCATTCATCACTCATTTGGGTATTTACATGAGAGATTATAGAGTTTAAAATCTAGCGGTCCAAATGACCGCTTACAGCCGTTCAAGTAGGCTAGTTGTGGATTTCCGGCCTTCTAAAGTCCAGCTGACACTTTGGTCGAATCAGAAACATAATTTGACCAGATCTAACTCTTGGGTCGTGTAAAGCGCACTGTTATGCCTTAACCAAGATATACTAGATCATTAAGATTAATTGGATCAGATCTGACTGGAATGAATCAGTCACAGTTGCTGGTTAACTGATCCAATTCACCCACCAGGCGCCAGCACACGGGTGATAATTTCGATCCCTGCAGTGTAATAAATACATACATTCATTCTTTCCCGTTTACATAGTTAGATATAATTATCGAGAGCCCTCTCTCTCTCGCTCTTGCAACGAGGATAGCGCCCGACACTGAGGCACGTTGCCAAGCTAGCAAATCGCTTTAAAAAAATCGGCACGTTTAGAGAGATTGTTTGGGCTTTTATTTTGGTTTTATTTTGGTGATTAACTAACTTCCGCTCGAGACTTCCGGTATGGATTGAAAAATGGCGGCTTTTATTTTGGTGATTAACCAACTTCTGGTTGGGACTTCCGGTATGGATTGGATATATGGCGGGGCCCTTGTCGGCCATCTTGACTGCAGATGGGTGCCTCTCAGATTCGCCGTCCACACGACAACGGGAGGGCAGCGTTTTTGGAGCATGCTATCTAAAAAGAAAAAAAAAAAAGGTTCGACGATCAGTCGACTACGGCAAAATCCTTAGTCGAAAACAGCCCTAATCAGCACCATAACTGTTGAGGAATATTTAGACAATTGTTTTTGTCATGTTATAATAATTGATAGACACAATCATTTCATGTCACACCGAGACTGAACACAGGAGCTCAGCTTCGCGGCTGAGACGCGAACTATTAACCTAAAACTTTTACTCTTAAACACAAAAGGCAAGTCCACTTTAAGAAAAAATCATTGTTCATATACTTGAAACGAACGGAGCAACCTAACGCAGACAAGTCAGCTTACCGTTTTTAGGTGATATGCCATGTTTGTAGTCGAGCTATGATATACCAACTGTTGTTTGCAAACTTTGCATTCGACTTTTTTTCCATTTTCAATTTTTATAAAATGCTGCCACACTGCTGATGTCTTTGACATGGTAGAATAGGAATGACTGTTAATGAAACGCTTAAAAATAAATAAATATTTAGCAAACCACCGGACCGAGGCCTTCTAGTACGCTCTTCAATCTGTTTGTCTGTAGTGGGTTGGGCTAATCCAAAATAGTGAAAACAACGGGGGTGTTCTGAAGACACACTGTTACCTGTCAAACAGAGGTGCTCTGAAAACACCCCCACTAGCACTTGGTACTTTCCTCCTGATAAAGTCAAATATGCCATATGCAGGAGACACAGCATTGGGATCGAGAGGACCTGCTGCGTGTTTACGCACTGCCGTAGCAGCATGTAATTAGCATGCCAAAAAATCAACCAATCAGAATTTTGGTTGAGCCAGAACGTATCGACCATTAATCGACCAGTCGACTAGGAGATTACAGCCCTACAGCCAGCTTCTTTTGATTTTTTCAGCATTGACTAAGACTTTGTTACAAAAGTCACGTTGACACTCTCCCATCTTTGTTTTTGGGAAATGTGTAACGGCTTTTTATTTGAAATGGTCCTCTGTGAACTAACTCTCATCTCACTTTGTCAGTTAGCAGAGATGTCCAGTCAGCAGGTCTGTTGATGCAGCCTTTAGTCCTGATGCTGTGTCACTCTGCTGTGCTGAGGTAGAGGGACAGGAGCACCTGATGCTGTGTCACTGGGCTGTTGGGGAAATATTTTAAAAGTGCATCTGAAGAGAGAAGAGAAGTATATGTGACCACTGCAAGTTACATTTTAATAAAAAAAAA
Source organism: Diplodus puntazzo (assembly GCA_963678695.2). Classification (NCBI taxonomy): domain Eukaryota; kingdom Metazoa; phylum Chordata; class Actinopteri; order Spariformes; family Sparidae; genus Diplodus; species Diplodus puntazzo. The sequence continues at coordinate 4,985,576 of OZ023171.1, read as the reverse complement.
AGCACTAATATAGACTAATAATAAAAATGTGATGAGATTCACTAAACTTTATTGTCATTGCAATGCAATTTAGTCTAACCAGAGTACAAGTGCAGTGCAGGGCTCTCAAGTTTTGAACTGAGTTCAGAGTGAGATTTTGGTGGCAGGGGTGGGGACGGGGATCTGATCTCCCTGCTGGAAAAACCAGCATAGACCAGCATAGCTGGTTACCAGCATATGTTGTGTTTTGGTGCTGGTATGCTGGCCACCAGCATGGAATGTGTCAACAACTTATTTCATAGTGTGTATGAGGAGTGAAGTTGGCTGTGAAAGTCCAATACAGGACACAGAATCAGTGATGTCATCACAGTACACCAAGTTTATTGAACACAAGCTTCAAACCTGTAAGATTATGGGGTCATTTGAGGGCACCTGAAACAAACTGTAAATACCACACAAAATATACAAAAATATAAATGCAACACTTTGTTTGTTGCTCCCGTTTCTCTCACAAGTTGAAGTAAACAATTCTATAAAGTTTTTCTTTTGTAGTACACAAAATAATTACTTCTTTCAGATGTTAAGCACACATTTGTTAAAATCCAATAAGATAAGCCATCCATGCCATGCTGGTCTATGCTGTTTTTTTCAGCAAGGCTTATAAATGAGACACAAATTCATACAAATGAAAATATTTATTTAGCATTTCTTAGTGCAGGTGTGTGTGTGTGTGTGTGTGTGTGTGTGTGTGTGAGGGAGAGGGAGAGAGAGAGAGAGAGAGAAAGAAAGAGAGCGATTACAGTTGTTTATTGTAGGTGTTTGTGGCAGGTTTTGAGGCCTAGCTGCACCTCCTGAGTTGTGATGTCTCCAGCCTCAAGGAGTTTGTTGAGGGTAGCTTGGTGGTGAAGCCAACATTTAGCTTTTCTCCTACCAGACAGAGAACAGAAAGAGATGAAGCAATTTAAGTACAGGTAGTTTTAACAATATCTCAGAATCAAAATCACTTTTTATTCACGTAATGCATCATGTAGACACACAGGAATTTGACTTGGCAATCAGCACTTTAACTCAAAACTAGACAGACAAAGAGTAAGTGCAAATAGATTCAGCAAGATATGCACAATAAGTGCAAGTGGTTGAAGGTATTCCTCTATCTGAGCATGCCATTTTACCCATAGACCGTCCCTACAGAAAAACGCGATCATGTGATCTCATAATTCAATGCATAATCAGGCAAAGTCCGCATATTTATGTGGGGGCTGCATTTTTTCAAATACGCCGCACTTTCGCCGCATAAACTGCCGATTTCCACGCAAAATATGAAGGGCTTGCATGATTTCATAATCCCTGCATTTTTGTTGCAAAAAAGTCACATATATCTTAGCAGAAAGTTGAAAAATGTTGAGTTTACTTCACACAAGAGCAGCCATTTTCCTCTGTTGCCATGGGAAATGACGCAATTACGCGACGTGCATATCATCGAAAAAGCTGCAAACCCTGCGATGAAGCCATGATGAAGCCTGCAAATCAGTCTCATTTGCCAACAAAAAAATCATCCTAGTTTAAAAAAACCTTACAGTTGTAAGTATATTAGTAGAATGTACATTTACGTTACAGTAAGAGATTGCACTTTGTACATTGTCTGTTTTGTATAGCTACCTCTGGAAAACAGGAAGCACACATTTCATTTTTTATATCTTATTTATTCATTTTTACAGAAGTTGTAGCATATTCCTTTTGTAAAGCTACAGAACTTGCTTGATTCGTCAATGTTTTGTAAGTTTGAGCCATGTGTTTATTAAGGTCTGAAATCAAACAAGATGAGAACTTAAATATTCCCAGCACTTTCTGTGATGTAGTATGCTGCTTATCATAAGAAGTACTAAGAGATGACTCTTTACATTAAGGTAGTAGCCTAGTGAGAACAGGGTGTTGGGGTAATCACTTTTTTTTCTCTTTTTCATCAAACCACAATTTTTTGCAAGTTCCCGCGATTTTTTGCAAGTTCCCACAATTTCATTGCATTAATATCCCACATATTCCATCGCGTTTTTTAAGAAAACGTGCCGTATAATCAAGGATTTTTGCCTGCAACAATCACAAAAAAAAACTCCTGTTTTTCTGGAGGGACTACATAGACTACATATACATTGTATGCCTACATACATTTTATGCCTTTTCCATCACATCAGAGATATCACCCAACTCATAATAGCAATCTTCCCAAAAAAGTATATTTGAGGTCAATGAGCATACAGGTTTATCTCCTTATGTAAGACTTTAAAATATAAAATATAACCTAAGTGTCAGAATAGCTGCTGAAATTAGCAGGGATTCAACTGGCTAGCCAGGCTAGTTCACACACTCTGATCAAATTGTTAAGTTAGCTAACATTACTGATTACCAGCTGCCTGGACACAATATTCCCCAGCAACAGAAATCAGATGATGAGGTGACTTACTGTACTCAGAGGATATGGTCTTCTCCCATGTCGATCAGTCTGTAGTTACTTAGGCGAGACGTGGATCCATGTGACAGCTGTCCTCTTCTGTAGCTAACGAGCCTCTGAATCGGGACTATCTAAATCTTACACGGATACAGTAATGCTATTTTTTGATTGGCTGTTCGGTAGTTACATTCTTTTATTTGATTGGCTGGTGCGTGGCAGGCGCCTTCTGAACTCTGCGGGGAACCCGCTTGATTCAAACCTGTTCCACTGTCATTAAAAAAATAGCGGTGCAACTTGGTGGCCGTTATCCTGGTAATTTCTCTGCGTGAGAAATACAAGGTGTGGCGTGTGAGCGTGTGAACGGGTTGAAATGCGTGTGTCTCACGCCCAATGCGTGAGACTTGAGAGCTTTGGCAGTGTATATATATATATTTCGCCTATGAATGATATGGGAAAGCTGAGGTGTGGAGTATTAACAGTAATACACTTAGACTGCACTTTAACGCTGATGTAAACTTTAACAAACATAAACTGTGACACAACAAACCAAAGGCTTACAATGACCCTGTTACGAAGGGGATGGAAAACTACTAGCATTTTAACTGACATACAAGCAGGAAAGACACCTGTAAAATAACACCTGAACAGGCCTAACGTTAACTTTCCAAATGTTCCTGATGAATTTAAGGTGGAGTAACATTAACACACATCGACTCAGCTATTTACTGATTATTAAACAATGCTGCTATCATCCGAAGTAAGCTAGCAAGCTAACACTCTCCTCCAACAATGGTAACTACGATCATTAAGCTATTAATTTCATTCACTTCATCACATTGATGTTACTGTACCTCTATCTTCTTCACGTCTTCCTCTTCTTTCCTTCTTTTCCTTCACTGGGTGCCGGATGGTTTCAGTCTTTGGGACTTTGTAATTCCGCTATAGTGTCAGTAAATCTCTCTTGGTCTTGAGTAGAGATGCACCGATCCAGTTTTTTCCGAACCAATCCCGATACCGATACCTGGACTGAGCGTATCGGCCGATACCCGATACCGATCCGATACCGTTGTTGAATTAATAATAAACTGTATACCTTCCACCATGTGAAAGGGACTAAAGGCACCAGACTTTCCTAACTAAGACAAAATAATCAAACAGTTACCAAACATTGTAAACATGTGTATCGTTAATAATAATAATAACAATAATAATAATAATAATAATAATAATACATTTAATTTATATAGTGCCTGTCAGGGTACCCAAGGACACACATAACAAAGTGGAACAAACAAAACAAAAAATGAACGTATGTAGCGCCTGTCAGTCAGCACGGAGGGAACACTAGCCCCGAAGTCAGTAGCACTGTCTGTAAACAAACTAGCGTCTGGAGGCTCCGTGCACACAGCGGGGGCGACCATCCAGCATCGCTGCGAGCCGGAGAGACTGCAGCAGCAGAGGAGGAGACAAAGCAGCCCGGCGGTGAATAACGCTGAGGTTGTGGTGGAGGGAGGACCAACGGAGCAACGATGGACAGCCCACAGAGTATTGAGTACGTCGGTTTAAAAGTTAGCGTTGCTAGGCTAACAGCTGACCGGTGAGGCTAACAACAGATGGCTGGGCTACTAGCTAATCAGCGGAGAAATGTGGCGTGAGTACGTGTAACGTCCTGCAAACAGGAATACAAAATAAAACATAGCAGCTGAACCTGAGAATAAACTAATAAAGAGTTGGTCAAACAACAACTTGCGCTCTTCCAGCATGCGACACACTGACGCCGACGAATGACGTAGGATGTGCTGCGACGGCGAAACAAACAAACAAAAAAAAAACTGGATCGGCTGGTGGATCTGTTTGATTTTACCGATCCCCGATCCAGCTGTTTTGCCAATATCGGAGAGGACAGGTACAGAGCAATGAGCCAGGAACCCAGAAGAAAGGCCTCTCCCTTATTTAACAGTCTTTGCTATGACGTTATGTTGCTGTGGGCTTATCTAATATTTCGAAATAATAGTAGTGATGGCACTGGTAAAAAATATTTATTTATTTATTTATTTATTTTTTCTCCCCCCATTTTCGGTGCCCCCCGCTGATGAGGGCTCCCCTAGCATTTGCCTATACTAACTATGCCCAGGGCCGGTTCTGATCTGAGCCCTTATGTCCCCACCACAAGTCAACACACATAGACACTCTCGGTCACACAACACACACCAACAGATGAAGGCATCAGTAGGCTACATTTTGCCGACCTTATTTATAATTCTCCATCGATGGTGATTCACACAGAGCGAAGCATCTCCGCCTTTCCGTGTGTAATTCACTAGGGTGTTTTATTTTGAAGATTGACCGGATGCTCTATGCCTTTCCTGTGTCTCTGACTTCCGGCCGGCGCGATCTGCTCTGTGCAGCTTGTTGCAGCTTCCGTCAAAATAAGCCGGGCAGCCGGATCGCAAAGCAGCCGTGCCCAGCTTGACTTAACTATGCGTCGGAGCTGGTCGCGACCGCTTGTGATTTGTAACACACTATCTGCTACTTGCAAATGGAGAGTGATGGCAGGTTAACAAGGGGGATGCTTTTTGGTAATTTTGCTAACAAGGGGGACGGCATCCCCCCTCAAATTGCCTACTGACTTCAGGAGTCTCACAGTCTGGGGAATGAAACTTCTCTGTAGTCTGGTGGTATGGCAGCAGATACTTCTGTATCTATTGTCAGCAGCAGGGTGAACAGATTATGGCTGGGTGGTTGTTGTCTTTTAGTATCCCTTTGGCTGTGTGCAGACATCTCGCTTCACCAGTGTCACTGATGTTCTTTAGATGGTACCAGGGATGCTCTGGGCAGTTTAAATCACCCTCTGTGGAGCCTTCCTGTCCTGCGTTGTGATGAGCCATGCCAGTTTGATATACATTTATATACATATATAATATATATTTGATATATTTCCAGCCAGGATGCTTTCTTTAACTCATGTTGACGAGAACTTGGCACCAGAATTGAACTTTCTTAAGTTTCCTTAATGTGACTATGTTTGCTTCGACAATGACATTGAACTGCTGTATTCAAGTGAAATCAGAAATCTAAGTTTAGTTTCAGTAAGATAACTTGATATAAAACCACATCTACCTAATGTGATTTGGGTGGTAGAGGATCTGTTTTGTGCCTTTTCAGATTTGCTGTTGACGTTGATGTACGGAGTTGCTTTTTGAAACCCGGCGGGCAAAGTTTACACAAAAAGTTAAGGAAGGCTCTGGAAATCTGGCACTCTCTTGAACAAAGTTAAACTGTGAGAGTGCCGTTCAGAAACGCCAGAATGAACATGTTCACAATAACGTTCATCAGGCAGAAATACAGAACGTTCAGTTCATGTTCACCCAAAATATGAAGGAGTTCATGAACGATCGTTCACTGAACGCGTTCAGGCACAACACTGACTGCGCCTCTATACCTCCAGATGCATATAGGCGCTGGAGTGAAATTTAGGGCTGCCACAAACGATTATTTTGATAGTCGACTAATCACAGATTATTTTTTTCGATTAGTCGACTAATCGGATCATACGTAAATTGAATGTAAAACTTACAGCTTATCGCACCAGCATGCAGCTGCTCTTATATAACCATCATTAGCTTTCAGCTTGAAGTGTTTAAGGTATATGCTAATTAAAAATAAAGACAATGAAGATGATAGTTCATTAAACCTTTAATGAAATATGCAGTAGCATGCTTGTAGCAACAAACAATTCTTTAACTGTGTAGCATAAAGTGCAAACAGCTGAGTAAAATAAGGATAAGGCACTGGCCTAAACAACACAAAAATAAATACTTAAGGTTTTTTAGGTTTTTCTTTCCTTCATTTGTCTCTGGCATCAAACATAGCTACATTTAAGTCAAATGAGGTAGGCATCTGAAACTAAGGAATTATTCACAATAATAAAGTTTTGGTCTCACTGACTCAAATTTAACAAAAGTGCATTTTGTGCTCAGTGCTCACAACTGTTTTCAACTTTACTACACTCTGACTCTATATAATCCCAAACTGCAGAAGGCTCTTGTTCATAGCCAGGAAAGTTAGCATTTCTACATGTCTTGGAGAAAGGCTTGCTCTCTTTTGAGAGCAGATGTTCCCTGCTGCAGAGAAAATCCGCTCCGATGGGGTGGAGGTTGCAGGGATGCACAGAAAAGTTTTAGCTAGCTTTGACAGCGTGGGGAAACGCCCCTCATTTTCACTCCACCATTTGAGAGGATCATCCTTTTTAGAGAGTGTGGCCTCTCCAAAGTACAGCCGAACTTCACTTATCACATGTTGGATCTTTCGGTCCTCCTCAGATACTCCATCCTCATTTTCACTAAAACTGTCTGTGTCAGACTGAAGGGGGGTTTCCAGAGCACTCTTTCTACCTGAACCATTGGCCCTCTGCAGTCTTGCGTCCTGTGTCCCAGTTGTTTTTGCTTCTTTGACAGCAAGCACTTCAACACTCCCCTGCAGTCTGATGCCATCTTCAGGAGTTAAAAACTTCAGCTTTCTGTATCTGGGGTCCAAGGCAGCTGCAAGAATAACTGGATTTTCTTTGTCTGCTGAGATAGTGCAAATACTCCCCCATCTCTGTGTTATCCCTTTTTCTGCACTGGTAATGAAAGATTTTCCTGAGCTTGTCTCAAATTGGATTTGGTGTACAGCCCGTGTCAGCCCTTTGACCACCTGTGGAAAACCTGAAATGGTTGTGTACTGCTGTCCACTAAGGTAAACAGTAGCAGTCTCAAAAGGTGCCAACCCTTGCTTCAGTTCTTCAAGCAGCTCCCACTGGTCTGGCTTTAAGTCGAAGTAGTGTTTCCCCCTTGGAGTTACCTCGGGATCTGAGAGAGTGGCATTGAGAGGCCAGCGCTGTTCGAGGAGTTTCTCTATCATGTGGAATGTACTGTTCCATCTTGTACTGACATCCTGGATCAGTGCATTTTTCTTCACATTCATTTGCTCCTGTTTCATCTTTAGCTTTGTACTAGCCAGCTCGCTTCTCTTAAAGTGCTCCACTAGCTGCCTAGCAGCACCTAGTGCTCTGCTGATGGTGATTTCTTTGAGAGCAGTGTTGACTATGAGCTGGAGTGTGTGTCCAGCACAGCGGATAGAGGCCCATCCATGTTTTTCTTCAAGCAGTCGCATTGCTGCCACCATATTGGAACCACTGTCATGAACTTCTGCTTTTATTTTGGTGGGCAAGTTGTCAAACTTTGTTAAAACCTCTTCCATCCATGTCATTATATCTGCACCAGTATGCTTCTCCTCAAGAGGCATGGTGGAAAGGTTGAAGGCCTTCATCTTTCAATCTTCACTCAGGAAATGGCAAGACATACCAAGGTAAGCCTCTGTTGCACGACTGGTCCACACATCAGCAGTCAGAGTGAGGAAACTTTTGACGCCCCTGAGGGTCTCCTTTACCTTAAAGACATGAGATGATTTGGAAAAATAGTAAGCATTAGGAATAAAATTATATACAGTATTTTTTTTCATTATTAACAATATTTGTCAGTTTATGCATCAAGCTTTAAATTTATTTACCAATTCAATAATTCAGTTATCAGATACAGTTAAGTAGGTTAAATAATAAACATTCAACATATAAGTAAAAAAAAAAATGTACATTACATGCCTTAACCAAGATATGTAGAGACCAGAGAAAACGTGTCTTTCATAATATGGGACCTTTAAGTTATGCCCTTTTCCAGTGATTGTCATCCACTTTGCATCACGGAGCTCCAGATTAATGCAGGCAACATTTTTATGTTCAAAAGAGTGTTCAAAACATTCAATAAACAGACAGGAAGCTAAAATATTTAAGATTTGCCTCTGATGTAAAAGTTTGGATTTGACGCCTAAGGCCTCAAGAGCAACACTCAAGTTAAGATCTGAACTGCAGCCAACAGTGTACATCGATGAAAGTTTAATATGTTTTCTACTTACTTTTGAAATTATTCATCGCAAACTGGTCTGTTGTTTCATCAAAAATCTGCTTTCTTGTCATGCTGTGTGTGTATGTGTGTTTGGGTCTGAGTCTCTTTAAGTGGCAAAGGAAGTCTGTGTTCAATGAATTTGACAGTGTAGGTCAAATTCAGTATATGAAAACTCACAGTTTAATGTATTTTAAATTAAAGATATGAAAACCAAACAAACAACACCATAATGTAATAATATTGAAGGATCCTCATTATTGTGAACCTTTGCCTTCGTACAGTTTATGTGGATATTTTGCATAAACAGAAGTTCAAATCTAAACATGTAGCTCAATGAATGAATGAGTGTGATTCATATTCACATTTCAAAGATATAACAGTAACCTACAGTAAAACAAAAGATCAAACACTGAGTAAAAGGAGAGTAATCTGACACAAAAACAAAAACATATTGGCTTAAAGCTGGGGTTAGTAAGATTGTCCTAGACACCTAAAAGCAAATCAGCGTGAATTGGTTTGATTCTGCGCAGCCACACGTGCTGATGGGAAAATGGACAACAGTCTCGCTCAAGCTAGCTTCAGCCAGTCACATGAAACATGCTGCTCTCTTTGCAGCATGTTGCACATAGTTTAAGCATATATGGGAGCATTTGATAAATCGAATCGGATTTTATATTTTCCCCCTCTCAGATATCCAATCCAGTGATTTGGGCCAAAATCGGACCAATACCAATACTGAATATCAGATTGTCATATCCCTAGTTAGCAGCTAGTTCGCTATGTCCAACAAGCTCTCTTAGCTTTTAGCTCTCAGTCTGCGAAAGCTACCCACCCAGATAACATTTACATTTGGCCCGGATCCGT